>VYXF01005663.1:858454-888774 GCA_013397295.1 Polioptila caerulea
CAGCATCTGCTTTGTCTTACTTGCAGAAACAGGACAAAGAAGAGCAATACTTTGTTTAGTTTCCATACTTGTATGAAAACAACATAATCCTGATTATTGTATATTCTTGTTGATGGGTAGGATGCATCTATGCTTACGTCTTTTTTTAATACAGATGAAAAAAAATAATAAAACATGTTCATACCAATCATCAAGACAGATTAGGATTTTATTCAGTGTATGTTTTAGACAGATGGGCTTTTCTTAATGCCTTGCACTTTCCTTCTCCATAACTTCTGCAGTTAAGATGCCCAGGAAATTATTGAGTATTTTTCTATCTGTGCTGAGACCTGCCCACTCCACAGAAAAAATCCCACCCAAAATCCCACATCCAGCCCTGCTTCCCAGAGCAGAGAATTCACCCTACTTTTTGTAGAATTATGTTTCTTTGGTAACTCAGGTCTACCTGAAATCTTTAGATCCTCTCATGATTTTCATCTACAGCTCTATGATCTGCAGAGTCCTGATAATTTCTGCATAGATAAGATGTGCAGGAAGACTGAACTATTTAAATCTAACAAAGTCTAAGATAATGAAAGGATTTAAGGTCACATCCACCAAATCCTTGATGGTGCTTAGGCCACTGGAATTTTATCAGTAAGAGCATTTTATTGCTGCCCTGGGTCAAAACTGGTCATCTTTTTTCCTGGAGAATATGTTCAGATGAATTTCCCTTCCATATTAGAGCAGACCAACATTTCAAAATTCCTGGCAAAATAATTTTTTTTAGAAAATAGTTGCTTTGCATTTATCAAAACATTTGGTTTCTGCATGAATTACTTCTTATTTTTGACATTTTCTATGACAGTAGGAAAAATATAATTTGAAATTCCCCAAGGGGAAATTAAAGTTTCTTGTTTTACTAACGCAGACACAGACCATACCCATGCCGCTGTAATTTCTTTGTCTTCTTTTTTTTTTCTTTTATTGTCTCTTTTACAACAGCAGCAACAACAAAATGACTAAAGAACATGATTTCACAAACAGTTTTGGTTCTGGCCGAATTCAGATCCCACCAGGAAGAGATGCAGTGAACATCCCTCTGAACAGTTCATTTGTGTTGTCAAAGGTACCAATCAACACCTGCAGCTGCACAAGCAGGTTTTGCTCTGCCTTTTTTGCTTGCAGACATGCCTGTACTGCCCCAGCACTCTTTCTCACACTTTTTTCCCCTCCTTCCTTTGCTCCATCAACACAACCTTTCTGCAGCAGGGCGGAATGGGAAGTTTGAGTTGTCCAAGCTGCAGCTCCCCACAGGACTCCACAAGTGCTGGGGTTCTCTGATCCTGAGCGAGGATCTCAAATGAGAGACATTTGCTGTCACATGAGGCAGATATAGTTTAAACTGACTTTTTGGAAACAAACAGGAACTTCTGCACCTCCTCAGGAGAAAAGGCCCATCTAAACTGTTACATGTGTTGTGCAAGGGGGTTTCACAGAACTCATGAACTGACTTGGGGAGGGTGGGGTGATTATTTATTTGCTCTGCATCAAGTACAAATTGCTGTTCATGTGGGGTTTTGCTTTAGGCTGCTACATATTTTGCTATTGTCTCTTCCTTCCCCCAAAGACATTGAGAATTCCTCTGCCTCATGTTTTATTTACAAGTTTTTGTGGTTTTGTGCTTTATCAGCTTGAGTGGGTGGGAGAATCTCAGTTTTATGGATCTTTAATAGAAAAGCAGAGAATAGCTCACCTCAAAAATCTTACACTAATGGTTTGTAATGTGTCAGGAACTATCCTGCTTTCTGGAAGACAGATTATATATTTCTTTGGTTTGAGTCCTGAACTGAAACAAACTTTCCTCTGAGGAGGCTCAAGTCTGAACTCCACACAAAACAAAAGAGCACTGCAGCTCTGGTCCCACAGTAATTTGAGGCTGACAGCTTTTTTTCCACTGTTGGTTTTGCTTTATTTACTGGATCAGGGTAAAGCTCCTCCTGTCTTACTCAGGAGTCAAGGATGGGAGGCAGATTTCTACCCTCAGAGGATCAGGATCCAAGGAAACAACAACTGTGTAAAAAAATAGTGCACATGAAGGGCTCAGAAAATACAAGAGGATGCAGAACCCTTCCCTTTTTCTGGAGAAAAGGTTGTATATATGAGGATTATTTCCTTTCTTGGTCCAATCCTTTTTATCAGAGACCGTGGCTCTACCTCAGCACATGGCACACCAGGTGGATCTCTGAGAGCTTCTTCCAAGACCCAGGCATGGAACAGCCCTCCCTTGTCAACTCATGAAAAAAACCCCAGCTCTTTGACCCTGCTGGGAACAAGGAAACAGTCAGGACTGAAATATTCACCTCTTGGAGCTAACAAGGGGAAGGGGTCTGCATGAAACATTCTGTCTGTGCAGGTGAAAAAAAAGTGCCTTGCTCTAGCTGAGAAACCACCCATATTTTTTCAGCTGCATTCAATAGAGTTTTATAATTGCATTTAAATCAGCACCCTTGGAGCAGGGTGGAGCCCAGGTTTGAAAGCCAAGAGTCATTTGAAAACATCTTTCTCTGTGAGCCAAAAAATTCTTCTCTTATTTGATACGGCCAGAAGGATGGGAAAAGCTTTAAAGGGGCCTTGGGAAGGTGATCCTTGTGAAGTATCCTGCGAGCCAGAGCTCACACAAAGTTACCCCTGCTCAACATCTCCTGCCTCTCTGGGTGTCCTCAGCAGCACGGGGGTCCCTGTCCCTGGGCAGCTTCTTGCCCCAAGCCTGGGACTGGCTTGCATTAGCAAGGATGTGCTGGTGCAACTTGACTACACACACCCCTAAGGGAAATACAGCTCACACCCATAAAAGAATTCATTTGTCAGGATAGCTTGGGCTGGCTCTCTGAGCAAACCAGCTCTTACAGAAAAGGGATGGTGTTGCTGTGTAAGCATGTCTCCACTAAGGCTTTTCTCCAAAATTAAAACAAAAGGACATGTAGAAAAATCAAACTTCTATGAAGTGGTGAAGTGAGGGTCAGAGTTTGAAAAAAAAAAAAAAAAGACTGGTTTTGCAAAAGCAAAGGTCTATAATCCTGATCATTTTTCATTTCATTGAAAGAAATCATGGGTGGATACTCTTATGAAACAGGTTTAAAGAGAGGCCACAAAAAGGTGATGGAAATTGGCTATTGAGAATTAGAGAGGAAAAACTCATGGTTTTAAGTATGGTATGATTTTACACAAGCAACTAAGATGGGTGATAAATATTAAATAAAACATAATAACATTTCATTATTTATAGTGCTTACTGCAAACATGAGGATTTGAAAGAGAAAATCGAGCCAATTTTATAATTACTAGTGATAAAATGCTTTAACCTCTGCATTAGCTGCTACCCATACTGTACCTTTGATTCCACTAATCGATCTTAATTGATTAAATGAAAGCACTTCATCTTTGGATTTTATTGCCAGCATGTTCTGCCACTTTCTATTACAATCCATTTTGGAAGATACCTGATCATCCTACTCTTTTCTTCACACTTTCATCCTCTCATTAATTTTCTGCTGCCAGCCCAGCTTTCATGTAGCAAGGGACTCCAGCACATAGACATACCTAAAATGCAGCACATCCAACACGACCAAGAGCAAATAATCTTTTCTACTCAAGTCTCTGCCTCAGTCAAGCATTGCCCAGCACTGAAGACCCCTTTGGTTCATGTGTTTTATTCCCTGGAAGGTTCTCTGGGCATTTTTTGACAAGGACTCAATGTAGAGCTGCTTAATAAAGAGTTTTGTATGTGCTCCAACATTCTGTTTAAATCTAGTTAATATTAAGACGTTTTTCCTCTGAAATTTACCCTTGGTTTCAGGTACAATTCTCCTCTATAAAACCTGCAGTGTAGCTAAATGAAGGTGAGGGTAGTGGAGAAAACCCCACAAACTCGGATAACATGAAAATTCTAACTGCATTTTTCAAGCTAAGGAATTTATTCACCTAGAAGGGAAATATTCCCTGAGCAAGCAGACAGTGGAACACCTAAATTATATTTTGCATATCTTTAATCATGAAGGGATAGGTACTCAAGCACTCACATAATGAGCAGTGTACTACAACCAAGCTACTGGAGGAATACAGGCCTGTATTTGGGTTATTTGTCCCTAGGTGCTTCAGTCAGAGCTCATCATGCAAACTCAGAATGTAATACATAATCTGACCCATATATGCTATTAGAGCTCTGCACAGAGCACTGGGAAAGCGCAGAGCAAGGGGAAATGTGTGAGCACAACCCCTGGAATCTTTATTCATGAGAGCCAGTGAGGTAGATAATGTGCTGCCGTGGCTTAACCCCAGACAGGAACTCATCCCCAAGCAGCTACTCACTCACTCTGCCCTCATGGGATGGGGAGAGAAACAGAAGGGTAAAATTAAAAACAAAAAATCCCCCAACCTCAGACAGTTCATAGGTAAAGCAAAGCCCACACCCAAAAGAAAAGCAAAGCAAGGAATTCATTCACGACTTGCCATGGGCAGGCAGGTTGAGCCACCCCTGGGAAGCAGAGCTCCATCACATGTATCAGTGACTCGGGAAGGCAAACACCATCATTCTGAGTTTGTCCTCCCTTTCTTTATTTCTTACCTCAGCTTTAAACTTGGAGCATCATCCATATGGTCTGGGATATCCCTTGGGGCACTCGGGGTCACCTGCCCTGGCTGTGTCCCCTCCCAGCTCCTTGTGCACCCCCATCCTCCTGGCTGGTGTGTGGGGTGAGGAGCAGGAAAGGCCTTGACTGTGTGTGAGCTCTGCTCTGCAATAACTAAAACATCCCTGACTTACCAACAAATCCAAAACACAGCCTCAGAGCAGCTACTGTGATGAATGTTAACTCTACCCCAGCCAAACACAGCACATAGGCAGAAACCAGTGGTGCAGATAATTAAGAGAAAATGGAAATAAGTTCTTCAAGGGGAAAAAAAATGGACAATTCCTCTTGCTCTGTCACTGCTTTGAAAAGGCAGTGTTCCCAGAAAAGGAAAAAACCCTGCTTGGTTTTGAGCTGTCCTAATGATTGGGACTGCTGCCACCACAGTGACTAGGTAAGGATCAGGAATGATAAACCTGTAAAAGGTCTTTTCCACCTCACTATAAGAAGAAAATTCAAAAGTGGATGGAAATATTCATCCACGTAAGACACAAGTCTTGCAGCCCACAACATATGGGTCAGCAGCTTTTGCAGATTATTGCCACACATGTTAGCATGGCATGAAGGCTGTCTCAGAGCAAACTGAACTTCCCCAGCTCCAGGAGCTCCAGAGGGGAGAATCACAACCTGCAGATGATGCCTTGGTTACAATCCAGTCTCCAACAGAAAATACACTAAACCAACAACGGGGCTTTGCTTTTAATAGAGCACATGCCTATTTTATTTTTTATAAACTGATGCCTGCTAAGCTTTTTTCTCCTAGAAAATGGCTCTTCCAAGTTCCTGCTGCACTTGAGTTTTATCTCATATATAGATATCTATCTTATCTACTGCATGAGTCAAGTAGGGGAGGAGGCTTTCTTATCTATCTTAGCCAACAGGGAAGAGCTTCATGAAAAAAACCTTATTGTTCTCCAGTAACAATCTGCTCCCAGCTCCCAGCCAGGCACTGATACCCGATGGAGATACACTGATACCCATCACACTGCTACCAACATTCCTGTAGATCCAAATCACACATCAGAGTTATTCTACAGGGACCCAGGCAGCATTTCACCATATTTTTCCCTTCTTCTTCTGGACTTCTGAGTGTGCAGGTGTTATTGTATTCCTCAGCTGGAAATTTGCTTCATAAATGTTAAAGATTGTTAAGTGTGATAAAGTTTACCGTGTTCATACATGAAAGGTGATTTGGATTAAAAGAGCAGTCTGTAATGGTTTCTCACTAACTCCTTGTGCAGACAGCTGTCATTCCAAAACATCATCTCCAGGGCAGACCTTTATTTGGGGCAAGCACTAATTCAGAAGTTAAGATCTCTGCTGCTTCAGGAGAACTTGGAGACCACTTAATCTTTCTAAAGAAATGCATTAATGACTGCAACACCTAAAGGAGAACCAGGAAAAGTCTCTTCTGCTGAAGCATCAGGAAGTATTTTGACTTTGCTAATTTATTCCTGCAAGGGAAGGCAAATGAACTAATGCAGCATATGTTATTTTTTATATTTTTAAAATTTTCACACAGGCTTTAATGCAGAGATAAGATTGTCTTACCCTGAGTTTGGAACACTAGAGACTTGATTCACCAGGTGTACAAAGGGCCAATGCCCTGAATGGTTTTGTCTTTCCTTACCAAAAAAATTAAAATACAAATTTCATCTTCTCTTTGAATCAAATTTGTGAAATAGAGCCATTTTCTTGCAATAGATTCCTAAAGATTTTGTTACACGAGCAGCAGAGCATAGTAGAAGTGCATAATAAATCAGTCCAAATTCTAGCTGTGTCTAAAAGGTTTATAGAAAGCTCTCTATCCGTTTTTCACACTCCAAAATCTGAATTATAATTAATTTCAGGAATCAACCAACCTACCCCTGACTTTAAAAATGTCAGGCTAAGGAGTGCATTATGTGAGATTACAATTAATCAGAAGTGGAGGCGCACACACACACACACACACACATCTTCCCACTTAAATTCTTTGGCCAAAAAAATATTACAGCAGCCTTGACAGATACTAAATGAGCTTTTCAAATAATACTCCCTGGTGATGAATGTTGCAGTTCCGCAGCCTTGTGCTAATACAGAGCTTTTCGGCAGCGAACAGGCATCATTTGACAACTCCTGCATTAACTCTAATGACATGCTGATGGCCCTGACACTCCTCGCTCTCTGGGATGCACCACCCCATCTGGAGAGAACTCCAGGGATAGGAGAGCCCAGCATGCTAAATTATAGAAAAAGAATTATCAACGTTCGCAAAACGTAAATGAAACATTAAACATAAGTGTTTCACAGGACAGTGTTGTTATTTACTCATTTTCTTGCACAGATTAAAGGAGTTATTTATAGCTGCTGTCTTTGGCCCTAATAGTGCCTTCTAGTCTAATATTGCCCTGCTGAAAGGCAATGGGGCTTTCTCTGCCTAATCCTCTTTAAAATATTGGGTAGCCTGGGCTGCAGTCACAATGTCCTCAAGAAACCCAACTTCACGTTTAGAGCAGAGCCCTGGAATCTTCCTGCACCCGTGGCAGGAGCACGCACAAGGGAGGGGCAGTGTGGGCACCCCCCTCTCTGGCAGGGTCCTGCCCACACTCCATCCCTGCCCTGCAGTGGCTGACCAGCCCTTGTGCTGGGAGAGAGGACATCCAGGTCATGAACACCACCCAGCGTTAAAGCAAACCCAAGTATGAGCTTTGCCTCCCCTCCTCTGCAGCAGTACCTGACCTTCCCTCCTCTCCTGCCTGACAATTCCACCAAGGGAAGGCAGCTCCTTTCCCTGCCTCAGCTCCTGAGGTGCTAATGAAAAGGCTGGACAGAGCCTGTACAAGGCAATATCCCAAAAATATCATTTTGCTTCACTGTCAGCTGCAAGGGGTGAAGAACAAAAATAATAGCTCCCTAATTTAATGTGGACTTCGAATAAAAGCACTTCCCCTTCCATTTATCTATATGGGGAGATATTTTTGTCTGGTTCACTGGGAGAATTGCTACATTCTGTTATGCCCAAAATATTTTGCTTCTTTAATCACTGCACAGGGTTGGTTCCCACCTGCAATAAGTGGACTGAGCAGACAAGAGAAATTTATTACACCCACCAGCCAGAGATCAAATTCATCTCTCATCAATTATTTGGGACACTATTGCTTCCAGTAGTTTCTCCTCTTAATAAAACACATCACAGCTGACTGTTTGGCTGCTTCTGTAGAAAATGCCAAGACTTGTTATTTCATTATACATGTATTCTTCTTACCTGTATGTTCTCTGGAAGGATTTTATGTATAAGTGATGAGCATTGTCTGGTTGACAAAGTGTGACTAAAGTACAAGCCAAAGAGCTGGAAGATAAATTCATCCTTGCAGTGCTGCAGCTGATTCTCTATGCAAAAATTAATAAAAAAACACTTTTCCTTTACCCCTCTATCAGAGGCAGAGCTGGCAGTTTGGTGTTTTGGAGAGAAGAAAAATAATAACGCAGAAAAAATCTGGGCAAAGCCATCCCCTAATCCAGCACTGAAAGGACAACACAACGTTTGTACAGCCCTGCAGGGAAGGGCTGACAGAGTACAGGATGGCCTTGTCCCTAAGAAAGCTCTTCCATATGCTGGGAACAAAATGCAGGCATCACATGATATGGACTTAGAGACTACATGGCTCTTTTCTCTCTTGTAGGGCTCAGGATATGGTCTCTTCCAAAAAAAAAGAGAAAAAAAAAAAATCCCAGCCCACCTCTACAACAACTCCAGGGAATGTGAAAGCAGAGTCAGACATTGCAGAGTCGAGGAGTGACCAAGAATGCTACAAAACCAACGTGGGAAGGACTGAAAACACGGCAGGATCTGCTGTCAGCCCTGGAAGGGCAGCAAACTTCATCAGGAGCCAAAGCTCTGCCGTGCCATGACCCACACGGGCTGGGGAGGAGCAAACTGCAGGCAAACCTCCCAGCCCTGCAGGGGCTCTGGCACAGGGAGCACCTGCAGAGGGACTCTGCCACCCCAAGGAGCAGCCAGCCTGTTCCAGCACCCACCAGCTGCTGGGAGGTGAGGAGAGATCACAGGATTTATCACTGGGAATGCAAATGATTCTCTTGGAGGAGCCACCCTGACAGCTTCCCAGAAACAGGAGATCACAGTGGCACATGGGGGCACGAGCAAGGTCTCCCTGCCACCATGAGCTTGGCACAGGTGGAAAGGCAGCACGAGGGAGCTGCTGGGAACAGGCCTATTTCCATGTGTGTCTCTTTGAGCATGGCACTGCCTCAGGAGGGATCAGAGGGAGAAGTCAGGGCTCCTCTCCAGGCTAACTCGGCATCTCATAAAAGAGACACTGGCAGCTTTGGGGACCCTCAGCACACAGGTCCAAAGCAAAAACACTTCTTGTCCTTGAACAAAGGGCTTTCGACTCTTGCTGGAGGACTGAAACCACACTCCCATTCCCCAGAATGAGAGAGCAGAGAGAAGGAACTGAGAGCCCACAGAAGCACTGGAGAACAGAGCAGGTTTCTGAGGATTTTAAGCCTTCGAGTTAGTGAAAGCACCGTGACAAATCCCTGTGAGGGATGGACACAGCATAAGTGAAATGAGGAGAGAGAGGCCTGGTTGTATCTCAAGGGCTTTCCTCATCCAGCCTTTGAAGATGCATCCACTGAGTGTCATTTGCTCTGATGCAGAAGACCAGGCCCAAAAGCACTGAAATGAGTGGAGTCTTGTCATTCACCAAGAGGACTTTTGGATTACCTCTTTTTTAATCTTACAGAAGCCATTTCATCTTCCTTTTCACTCATTTTATCACTTTGGAAAGCAAGAATAAATAAATTCTGCTCCTTGGCTGAATTACCTTTGGGATCTCCCAGTTCATCTTTGAGGCCTCCCAGTGGGAATTGCCAGGCTGTGTTATTACAGCCAGAGGAGGCTGTGATAACAGAGACCAGCACTGGCAAAGCACAACAGAAGACTTCAGCCTTGGATGTCTAATTAGAGCTCCAGGTTCTAGTGGGAACGTGGTGCTTACTCTAGAATATGAAGAAATTGTCTTGATTCTACTAAAAAAACTGAATAAAGAGATAGATGAAAAATTAAATGGCATAATGGCAAAGGTTAACAAACTCGAGGGAATGATTAGACCAACTGTGAGATAATCAGTTTTAAATAAGAGCAGAATCAAAGATAATGGAATTCAACTGTTTCAATTCAGTTTTTCTCATTTTCCTCAGCTGAGAAAACATCATAAACCCATGTCAAACACAAGTGTTAAATGGTAATTTCTACAGCATTTCTCCGTGAGCATTAGGTTTAAATGAGGCTTTATAAGGTAAAGGCTGGTGACTATTTAACCTGCTGTAGTGGAAAAGTATTTAAGGTTTTAAACATGATTTGAAGTTATTGTTATAACCCATCATTTTCTAATCCCTTAACTCTTTGGGAGGTTTTAAAATAAATTATATAAGCTTTAATAAACAAATAAATATACCATATAGGAAATGAAAACTGAAGAAGATTACCTGGGAAGAAGACAGACACACTGCAAGTGTGGTTTAAGAGGGTTTTCCAAAGTACCTCAATGAATTAAGAACCTAATTCTTATTTATGGAAACACTTAGGAGCTATGGTAAAGGACAGATTTTCTTCAGCAAAATTTTTAACTAAAAATACATGACAGAAGTACTTACTTTATGATTTTTATGACAACAAAAATACACAGTGCCAAAAGGCTCCTGGAGCTCCTGATTGCTTTCATTTCATTTCTCACCACAAAAGTGAAACTAGAGAACGAAGGGGAGATTATATTGCCAGCTTTCTCATTATTAATGGTGAAGGAAATAGCTGCCTTAATGCATTTGATTACATCTCAATAATCACAGCCACCCAGCTCCTTTTTAAACACGCCAGATTCTGTAACAGAAAAATATCTTCACGCCGACCACAAACCGTTCAGCCCCGACCACTGACAAGTTGTGACAACTGCACTGAGCCTGCTGGGAGAGTGTAAATAGAGCTGGCTTTGCACCCACGTGAGTATCATCTGTCACCAGGGAGCATTATCAGAGCTCAGGGAAGGCAGGGCTGGGCGCTGCACAAATTCCCCGAGGTGCTTTGGGAATCCTAAAAAGAGCAGCGCACCAGCACACGGAGGGGAGGGCTGCTCTGTAAGCATGGTCAGTGCAAGAGCTGCCCTCTGAATTCCTGACGTTTACAGGCTGTCCTCAGGGATGTTCTCGGGGAAAAATATGTTTAATACTGGTAGAGCTGTGTGAGGAAAAAATTCTGCACCTAAAGTGTGCCCTAATGCTCAGATAGGGTTCTCAAGTGTGCCAAGCTGTTAAGAAAACCTGATCTTTAGCAGAGAAATAAAAATCAATCACTGGAATGTAACTGAAACTTCCCAAGCTTGAAATAGTCTTTCTTGGATTTGAGCTAAAGAAGTGCAGAAAGCTTTCAGGAGTTGCTTGACTTCTTTTTTCACACCTCCCTGCAAGGTCTTGGTCTCATTCTAAAAGCTGACCAGCCAAAGTTTGCAGAAATTGCAATGTGGCTCATAAACTGCACCAGCCTTGGCCTTTTGTCTGGTGCCCAACAGAACCAAAAGTCAGAACTAAGTCTCCTTTGTGAGAAGCAGGCCAGCAGTCACCCAGAAAGAGCAGGAATGCAAATCCACCACCCAGGGATAACACAGACCTGTCACTGACAGCTGCCTCTGACCACAGCTTCGTGTTCTCCTTCACTTGCTGTGCAGTGGAAGAAATCAGACGTTTGATAATTAGATGTTTCTCTAACTACAGAAAAAGCCCTCTAAATAAAGTCACATACACCAGCTCACATAGTGGGACTCTGCTCTTGGGTAGGTTGGTGAGATCCAGCAAGGCAGACATGCACAGTTTTTTCTACCCACCAGAATTTCCTGATGCCTAAAACCCAAGGAACAGTCTCAACTCCTTTCTTAGTCCCTCACAGGTGGCTGTCCAGAGCAAGA
The DNA here is from genome assembly GCA_013397295.1 of Polioptila caerulea. Taxonomy (NCBI): domain Eukaryota; kingdom Metazoa; phylum Chordata; class Aves; order Passeriformes; family Certhiidae; genus Polioptila; species Polioptila caerulea. Next base: position 870,087 of record VYXF01005663.1, read on the forward strand.
TCCTAGAGGGATGGAAATGAGAGAAGTGTGAAAATGGAAAAAAATAAAACAATCAGGAAGATTCACAGAAGGAACAGTAGCTCAGCACTGCCCTGAGACTGCTGTAAAAGCATGCTGCATATGGGAAGGGATTAATCTATTCTTCATGTGTGTAGTAGGTTAGACAAGAAATAATGAGATAAAGTTTCAGCTAGGGAAATTCAATTCAGACATCAGGAAATACTTTCTAATGGTAAAGACTGTTATGTCCTGAAACAGATAGCTTAGGGACACTGGGGAATAGATGGTGTTGGTGGTTTAAAGAGGCAGATGAACTAAGTGAACTCCTCAGGTCTCTTCCAAGCCCATTTTCTTTAATTTAGGATAAATCAGCTCAAATTTCTCGATACAGTCTTGCACCTGTACGACCTCTAAGTTTGCAGACATGGTGGATATGCCTAATTTTGAATTAACATTGCCTAGGGATTTTTTTTAAGAACTGCATATAAACCTCCTGATTATAATTATAGTATTTTATTGTCTTCTTTTATCACAATTATACACAGACTATAGCTCCATTTAATCCAAGAATGTCATTAGACATCTGGCTATGTGGCCTTCACTCTGTCAAGAACTTCAGCCATTTCAAATAATGGTTTTCAACTGCTCCCAAAAAAACATTCACTGGTTACTCTGGATTTAACTACCTCAGACACTTCAGTGTTGTTCATTGGAATGGCTCAGTTTAGCAGTACTCTGGCTGGACAGCTTCTGAAAGAGTGCATCGTAAAAATTCTGTGAGAGAAGCACTTTTGGGGGGTGATTTATTTGGTGTTGCCACTTATTTTTATCAAAATCACAAGCTAGACAGCCGACCTAAAGAGGCAATAAAGGAAACCTTACAGTTCCCCTGCATGCAAAAACCAAAGAAAGACTGTGGTGGTAGTCACTAAAAATCTGATCTTGCCACCCATTGCACACACTGGCATCAGCCCAGCAAAGCACTTAAGTGCATGCTTAATTTTAAGCATACAGGTAGAGCCATTTAAACTAATGGAGTCATTTAAGTGCTTTGCTGGATCAGGGCCAGCCTCCTCAGTATCTTGCAGTGTCAAGTACACAGAGCAAGGGCTTCATCTAATTGCATCAGGCTTTAATTGACAAAAATCAAAGTAATGCAGCATTCAGACTGAGCCCATGTCTCTCAGGCTGCTATTCTAATCACAGTGAGTAGCACAGGGTTGTTCATGCTGTCCCAGTGCCTCAAGTGTCCTGTTGGATTTGATCCACCATGCCTCATCTCTGGCACAAGTTCTTTCCCAGCAACTCTTGTCTAAGTTTTCCATCCAGCACGCTCTCATCAAAACACCCAATTTGTTCACCTGCCCCACTGATCTCACTACATCATTATGTAGTCTTTCATATCAAGTGTGTTCTATCACCTGCTATTTTCTCCTCCTGATATAAATTCAAGATTAGGCTGTGCACTCTTTTAGAAAGTGATCTTACTTTTTGCAATTTTTTGTCTATCTGTGGAAGTACAAAAAAAAATTAACTGGGAGAAGCCTTTTGATGCTGCAGCAACCGAAGAGAGCAGATCACACAATGGACAAGCCTAAAACCTCTATAACCTGAACTGTCCCCCTTCTTACATATATAAATTATTATTCAACTGCCAAGCAGAGGAATACTGTGCCCTCAATGACACAATAGTCTCACTTCTATTTAAGCTTTCACTTTGCAATTCTGAAACAGAACATTTGAGGGAGGGGGAAAAGCGAACCAACACAACTAATTTAGCGTGGATGTGGAATTAACTTCTCACCACAGTGTGTTACTTTAAACATAGTTATGAGAGGGAAAAAAAATGACACATCTGGGAATTTGTCAGACTGTTGCACTGAGTTAATGCAATTACTGAAAAGGGGTGATTGAGGGCTGTGAGAGGAGTGTGGGCAGAGTACAGTGACAGTGAACTGAGAGTGCTCTGCATCTGCACAGCCCCACTCACATGAGCAAGGCCTTTGCCTTAGTGGGAAGAAGTTTCCAGAAATGCAAGGTGAGTTTGTAACATCTTTTGTCATTATATTTTTCCATAGTCACTGTTAGAAAATAATCATCTTTAATCTACAGTTTATGAGCAAACCTAGGTCTGAAAGGCAGATTTCCCTAGAAAGTAGGGAAATAGCAAGAATTGCTAAAGACATGTTAAGAGGGAGGTGGGAAGGGTCAACCTTGCAATGGCAGAATTTCTGTAGTAGCTCTCTGAAATTAACTGTGCCTTCAGAAATGAAACCACATTTTCCTGTGCCTTCTGCAGGCAGAACAATTCTGCAGTTAATTGCTCAGGAAACAGCTTTTCACAACTCCTAGAAACCAAATGCCCCTGAACAGTGACCAACCTCCCAGCAGCTGAAGGAGGCAAAGTCCCCCAGGTCTGTTTGCCTAATCTTCGTGCTCTGGTAAAACCTGTGCTGAAACCACTCCATAGCACAGGAGGCAGGAATATTCAAATACAGATAATTTTTTTAAATATAAGCACATTTTAGCTGGCAAACAGGATTCATCAACTTGCAGTCTGAAGAAATATAAGTATGGCAGAAATTGTGTTGAGTTTCTAAGCCCTTACTTTCAAAGCAGGCAAGAGTGTGTAAGTCATGTGCAGCAACTTGAATGATGCAAAATTTCAAAATCAACCTGAAATGGGTCTTTCTGAAGAAAGACTTTATCTTTCAGCAACCCTGCAAATCTTCTGTGATACTCTCTTAGAATTTAAGCCTTTGTACACACTTATAAAACAGGTAAAATTTAGTGAGCCTCAATGCAGACACTGAACTGAACATGAATTTGGATACAGCAGCAATTTTGGAATTCTCGATTGCAGGTACCCCTTCACATCTCACTGATAACATAAAGCCATCAGCACACTTCTGGATTGGGTCATTCCTGGGGCTGAACCCTGAATGAACACATGAGGTTTCCAATTGCCCTTTGCAACTACCTCCCAGGTAAGGCTCACTTCCTAAAATGACAAATATGAAGACATAAAAATCAATTCAAGGAAAATCTAATTTTAAAATGTCAACAAGACTGTCTCTTAGCATTTACTTAGATCTCATCTCAAACCCTACAACTTCACAGCAGCTATCTCTACCAGGGTGTTTTCCCTAAAAACCTACATTTTAGCTATAAAGGAAATCAAACACCTTTTTCTTCTTTTTTTTTGTGACTGTCCCACAGAAAAGGACTTATAGTTATTAACTCGAAATCTAGCCTTTAATCATATCTGCTCAGAACAGGGCTGGAGCTGTGATGCAATGCACAGCTTTCCTGCACAGCATATGGTATCTGAAAAGCAAGTAGAAGGGAAAAACGAGAGACAGGAAAAGGTTCAGACTTCTGTAGCCTTGGTTTTGCACTGCGTGGTAATTATACTGAAGAATTCATGACTCACTTTGGTGCACTACTGTGTGCTGCTAAATTAGAAGTTTGGCAAGGACACCAGACAAATGATGAAATATATAATATTGGTTTCTCTAGCATAGCTGATCACTATAGTCTCATGGTGTTTCAAAGGGCTTTTTTTAGCACTCTGGGAAAACAAGGTCTTTTTTAAACAAGAAAAACATATTGAATCAAAAATGTGCTGTACGGAAGTCAGCAGAAATAGGTAAAAATTCCCCTCTAAAAAAATCAGCCTTTCAGGTAGTTTGAGTAATTGCTCTCTAAGACTTCTTTCTGAGTCTACACAGAGCATCTGACATGGAGACTACTAAAAGCTGTTGTGCATTAAAGCATAAGCGTGATGTGGAGACGAAGCTCTTCCACTATATAACATTCATAAGAAAATGTTTTCTTTACAGCTCACAAATGTGAATTATCAAAATGATTTACATAAAGGCTCCCCAGTCATTTGACAACTGCAATGAGGCCAAGCCCACTGGAAGATGCACATATTGGGACAGCACTTAAGTTAACTCTTAAAGGCAAATCCTTTTCTCCCAAGGACTGTAGTCAGTCTGAAGTTACACAGCACATTGGAATTAATCCAGTTTTGCCAGGTGCAGCCAATCCCCCTTGTAATGCTGCACTAGTTATTCTGATTTGTAATGAGAAAGAAGTGGCACCAGCATTAAAAATATTTTGCTGCGTGACCCAGAATTAACATCTCAATTTATCCAGATAAAAACCAAATAAAAATACCCAGCTCCCCACTAGGGCAGGGATGGGAACCAACTTCTATTGGGCTTTCCAGATCTTTTCACAAATTTATTGCAACATGCAGGTGGTCACAAAGAGTTTCACAGCAGCCAGAGGGTTTGACCATGGAGGGAGTTAAGATGTTAGCAGAAATCCTGTCCATGAAACTTGCCATTAACTTCAAGACCTCCCTGCACAAACCTGGCAAACTCTCAGAAATATCAGATGTTAAAGCCTCCATATGCTAAACCACCACTGCTCTATACCATGTATTTTGTTTAAAGGCAAGCACAGAGATTGCAAACAGCTATTTTTAACTCTTTTCAGTGTACAGTACATCTGTTGTGTTTCTGATTTCCATTAAAAATGAGAGTCATTTACTGATCTGGCTGTCATCCAGATTTCTACATGAAACACATGGACTAAGCACAAAATAACGCTGTTTTATGTGCATGTATTGTATTTATTATCTACTACAGTGATCAGAAGTACAGTTAAAAATGCTGTGGGGACTTTGAAGGAACAGACTATTGCACTTATCTTATTTCCTCAAAGTCTCTCGGCCCAAAACCATCAAGAACAAGGCCGTGAAACCCTTCTGAACATTTACATGCTGCTGCTGGGACAAAAAAATCCCATTGACTTTGTTCACTGGAGGAGAGGATCCCGAGGCTGGGGACACAGCTCGGGGTGTTGCTGAGACCTTCAGCACAGCTGCAGAGAACACCCATCGAGAAAAGCCTCCAACAAAAACGAGCTGCTGAAGGATCTGCCAACATGGACCTCAGCCAGTAAGTCAAGCAAATTAAAAGCTGCAATCACTTCTCTGACAATTCTCCAGCAAAACTTGTCCCAAGCTTTGCTTCCCTTTTGAAAAACAGAAGATGATCAGCATGCACCAGAGGTCAGTAGGTTCACACTATCTGAGACCACAGAGGGAGGAAATTAAAACACTATGAGGGCACCACTGAGTGCTCTGCCAGCAGCCTCTGACAAGCTCACTCCAAAGCCTGCTGCAGTCAACTGGACTCTCTTTGGAGATGCCACCAGCTTGAGGTCACATCTCATTGCAGGCCTCCACTGATCTTCTCTCTGCTGATTTCAAAGGCAGCAATGCAGCATTAGGGAAAAGAGGGATGCTTTCAAATAAGCCCCAAGTTAGGGCTAGAGAGGTCACACACCACAGCACTGCTCTTATGGAAACTTTGAGTGAAGAAAATATAAAGATATTCACTCGAATTTGAAAATTAATTCCAAGGTCACTGTCTGGGCAACCTTTCAGCATTTGTTTTCCATGCTTGCATGCACAGAAAACCTTTTTCTAACCAGGATCCCTATGAAACCAGCAAGCCTAAAACGTGAACAGCCAGATGTTCAGAAAAAGGTGAAATCCAAATTGTGTATTTGATTTCTGATGTGATTACATAACCTGACCTGGAGGAGAGGAGCCAGTACCCCGAGCTTACACAAGTGACCCAGATGGAGCTTTGCTCGTAGGGCAATTCCTGTTATTATTAGCAGAGGCACATCTGGCTGGCCAGGCCAGCCCAGGCACAGCCAGCCCCCAGCACTCACAGGTCCCAGACCATCCCCATGATGGAACTGTCAGCAACTGGAGGAGCTACAGGGCTCCTCTACCTTCTGTGGCACATCACCACAGAGATGCCACTGGCCTCCCTCACCTCAAGGCTGAATGCTTGCATTCACCACGTGCCCACTCACCCATCAGGCAAATGACAAAGCACAGTCACTTCAGATATGCACATTCCCAAGGTTCTCCTCTTTAAGGACAATGTGATCTTCTCTCACTGTGATTTATCCCCCTGGCCCTTATGTGCTGGCCACATATGGTACTAATTTCACAGCCATTTTCAGATGATGCAATGAGATTAAATGACATGGCCATAGTCACAAAAGGATGGCAACTTTAATGCAGACTCTGGTAAAAGCTTCTTGTTTTTAGCTCTAAATACGGGTGTACCATTTCTTTCATATTGTGTTACTCCTCCATGGCTGCCAGACTTGCCAGACTGACAATAGCATCTTATGTTACAAAATCTACAGTTTATTTTAACTTCAGTGTCCTTCAGAGGTTAAATTTCCATGGGAAATTACTTCTAGAGAAATATGGCTTGCATATGTTTGTGCCAAAAAGCCATTTCTGCTGCTTTTCTTCACAACTGTGATCCGTGAATATTTTATTTTTTGAATCATGACTCAGACTAAATGAAAGTTCAGCTTGGGTTTCAAGAAAGCAAATGTGAATATTCAGCATCCAGGGTAAGTTTTCCCACTATTGGTATTAGCCTGCCCAAGCTGAAAGAATGGCACCTCTGAAAGATCCAGCTGGCAGCAGTTGGAGTTGCCCCTGCCCTCCGAACTCTGGGGTCTGGAGAGCAAAGGAAAGGGGAAAATTATTTTCTATTAAAAGACTTCAGAAGTGACTGCCACTGCTGTGTCTCTCACCTTTTTAAGGTTCAGTCCTTTTTTCTCTCCTCACTCCCCTTTACTGCAGTTTATTCCCTAGCCCTTCTCGGCTGTCAGGTGCCAGCAACTGAAGAACAAAATTACTTCAGATGGCACTTCCTGTGGGGTACAACCAGGAGCACATTGGCTGTCTTCCCCCATTTCCTGCTGCCACAGCAGGAGCAGATGAGCTGCTGCACCAGAGCATGGCCTCAATAAATTAAATGGTGGAAAAGAGGCTCCAGGGCACACAGGCTGCCAACATTTCCCTCTGGGTAGGGTTATATATTCATTTTGCATGGCAAGGTTTGGGTACATGGGAGGCCTACAGGGCTGGCTTCACTGAGAAGCTGCCAGAAGCTTCCCCTGTGCTCAGTGGAGCCAATGCCATCCATCTCCAAGAGGCACCTGCCACTGAGCCCACCAGCAACAGTGCACCTCAGGGATACCTGGTTGGGAATGGGAACAACCCCACAAACTGCACAGCTGCAGCCAGGAGAGAAGAGGCTGCAGAGCCCAGGTCAGTCAGGGAGGGATAAGGGGTGCTCCAAATGTCAGAGCAGAGATTTCCCTGCAGTCTTTGGGGAAGGACCCATCCCCTGTCCCCCTGTGCCACTTTGGGGGCAGCAGGCAGAGAAAATACAAGTGAAGTTGAGCCTGGGAAGAAAGGAACCAAAAGAAGGCACTTTTAAGATTTTATTTCATTTCTCATTATCCTCCTCTGATTTGACTGGCAAAAAATTAAACTTGTTTACCCAAGTTGAGACTCCTTTGCCTGTAACAGTAATTGCTGAGTAATCTCTCCCTGCCCTTATCTCAACCCTCAAACCTTTTGTTATATTTTGCCTCCCCTGTCCAGCTGAGGACAGGAGCAATAGAGCAGTTTTGTTGGGTACCTGTTGTCCATCTAGGGTCAATTCACCACAGACTATTTGTATTTCAGTACAAATAAAACTGAACTCTGAACTGTTTTGCAGCAATGTCAATGTCTCCCTTCTGAGGATAAACCAAAATGCCAGATCAAGTGTGGAGGGGAAGGTTCCCTTACAAGGGAAATGGTTTGGATCCATGAGATACAATGGTCACTTCACTCCCATTTTGCCAAAGGTTTGTAATACCAAACAGGTGGAAAATAGAGTGATTAAACTCTGTAATGTTTGTGCTGCCTCTGTAATGGGATAACCCTGGAGTGTGCTCGGGCATCTGCTACACCCCTCACGCAGGGCTGCTGTGCCCTGAGCACCAGGGCAGGGGGGCACACGGGGACCTTTTGACCCTGATTTATATGCTGATCTCCACATTGAGTTCCCATCTAACAGCTGCATGACAAGACTCTGGAAAATGGCATCTTCCTTAGAGCACAAAGTACCCTGGTGACTGCAGAAGTACTTCGTGTTCCTGTGCACCACTGCATAGGCAGCAGATGGGACCAGTCACACATTGTCAGACCTCCATCAAAGACTCCTCCCCATCCTCCACAAGCCTTCACCCGACTGTCAGGAACACCCCCAAGTCCTACCCAAACTCCAGCACTTTCCAGTGCTCTGTCCTTTGCCATCTGAAACCCCCACCCACTTCTGCCATGGGTACACAGCAAGGCATCCAAGCAGGTCTGGACTACTCACAGCATTATTTCTGAAAGATCCTAGAGGCAGAAGGCACAGCCTGCCTGTAATTATTATTAGAAGGAACTTATAATTATCTTTTCTGGGTTGAGAAACAATTAAAGAAAAGAAAATCAAAATTATAAAGGAAGTGTTCGCATTGCACTTATGAACACCTACACAAATGATACTCAAAGCTGCATCCCACCATTTGTTATTCCTTTGCTTCACCATTTTTCTGTGCCCTTCATTTTCAGTCCTTCTGTAAAAGACATTCTGCTCTTTTGCCCCATAATTTTTTCTTTAATTTATTTGTCCCTATTTCCTTTTGCTCTTCCTTTGATCCTTATTCTTTTAAGTTCTGGATTTTTTCAAAAGCTTTTTTGTAAACTCTGCCAGTTTCAATGGGCTATCTTTGATGCATTTTTGAATTTGCTGTTACTTTTCTCTACATGCAACTTTTATTTTTCTTGCTGGCTTATTTGTTATCTGTGGGACAGAAGCAATCAGATGAGAGGGACCTTACTGCATCACTGCAAACTGCAACTACTAAATTTAATTTTCACTTTATTAACCCTAGAACTTGACTTGCCCACCTCAACTCCATTTGACAGGAATCCTAAAGTGGGCCCTATGGATAACAAGCAAAACATATCTGTGGCCTTACCTAAAGGTCTCCAATGTCACTGATTTGAGTCTTGCAGAACTTTGTCCAGCAAAGTGGTGATCATTAGTGAGTTGGGCAGGAACTCTGCTCATATTTATGGTGTCAGCACTGGAAGCTGAGCAGGACCTCTGCTCCTGTTGATGGTGTTACGTGCAAGGGCTTCACCAGCCTCTCACTTCAATTTGTTCAGTCCTTGAATATCAAACTTCTGTTGATTTCAGTGAGCTAGCAAGAAGGCCAGGCAGGTTTTGCTGGCTCACCTCGAGCTGAGGGAATCAGATTCAACTGAAAAAGGCTCTTCCCATCACATCAAGGAGAAAAGCTTTGAGCCATGGCACTCCCCCTTCAGGGATCTCGAGCATGAACCCTTTCTCAGAGTGACACCAGTGCTGAATGGAGCAACACCTATGCAAAATGCACAGAAAAGTCCCATCCCTACACCCTGGTGAACCTGCCAGAAGAGCACAACCTATATTTGAAAAGAGATGGAAAAGAGAAGGGAAGCTGCACACCTTTGCACCACAAAATATGAGCATAGCAGGGCTTTGCAGCCACTGTCACTACAAAGCCCATGTGCTCTTGAAATGATTAGCTCCAGCACCCAAAGCAGATATGCCTCCTGAAGGAGGATTCAGAAATATGAGTCAACACATTAGCATTTGTATGTATGGCAGTCGTGTCTGAAGGGTTCCAGATGAAAACTGGGCCATCCTAGCCCTGCTCTAGCTGGCTGTACTAGGGTGTCTTGTAAAATATTTCAGAAAACAGCCATTGCATTGGCTTTTACCTCCTCTGCATGTTTTCCTATGAGAAAGGACAGAAATCAGAGCAGACAGCCACGTACAGAGCGTTAATCCAAAAGATAATGGGAAGAAACTTTGCAAGGAGAGAATTCAATTCACTTTATAACAAGAAAATGCTCATTTCTCACACTGACACCCAGAATGAGCAATGCTGGGTTCCTGCCGGCTCAGCTCTTTGTATAAAGGTTGTGATATTTTGTCAGCAAGGAAAACAAAGGTGCTGAGATGGGCTGGTCAATAATTGACTGAGCCTTGTTACTCACAGCAATCACTATCTTGTCACCATGTCTCTGTCTCAAAGTTTTAGTTAAAACTAGTGAATCATCACACAGAGAAAGACTTCTTACCTTGATATAAAAAAAAAAGGAAATTACCATCACTGACAACAACAACAAAGACTTCCTACCTGGCTTTGTCAAAGGTCACTCAGCAGTTAAGTCCATTTACACGGTGACTTCTATCAGCTGTGAAAAACACAGAACAAAGTGAACACCAATATTCACTCCTCTGGCTTCAAAAATTTCCTTGGAAACCTTTTTTTCCCCCCTTCTTTTTAAGTTACCTCAATCTTCAAAGAACCCAGAAAGGACTGCACTCGAAGCCACTTTCACTTTGCATGTCTGACATTCGTGTTTCCAGCCCACCTGAGAGTCATAACCTTGACACATTTCTTGGCAACTGCCTGGAGTTTTATCTTCCAGCAGTGAAGGTAAGTGAGCAACTCCTTTCACCCCTGGATTACAAGGTACTGTGTGTGGATATCATCCCATCCTCCTTCCAACCCGTATTTCACCTGAGGACACAGCTTGCTTGCTGTAGGCTCTGTACAAACTCAGAACACAGAAGACTCTCTGCCCCAAAGCACCTTTCTCTGAAGAGACAGAGCAGATAAATCAAATCTTATTACTTCAACCTATACATGGGAAACCATGCTGGTCTCTCAACTAAATGACAAACCCAAAGGCAATTAGGTCTGATTTACAAGGGAGTCTATGGCAAGTATGCCTCCAGCTTAGGCACCTAAATTGTCTCAAGTGTTTTTGAACCCACGCCTTGGAGGAGCCCAAGGTCTTACAAGAAAAAATGGATACAGAAAATAAACTTGCCTCCAGCACCCTGACACACTCCCAAACTCATAGATCATCTCTCCCCCATAACAGCAAACCTGCTTTACCACAAGGGCTACACACCTCCAACCTTCAACAGCAATCCAAAATAGCCACATCTAATCACTAAAATCTACCATTGCAACACTTCTAAAAGAACAATCCAGAGAGTGAGACAGTATAAAAAAAAAAGTCCTTAGGGAAACAAAACCAAATTAGCACTAGAAGAGCAGAAATTGGTGACAGCAACAGTTCTAGGAAAGCCCATCCTGCTGATGGGAAGGGAGGGAGACCCCAAGACATCACCACTTCCCTTGGCAAAATACCAGCAAATGCCCAACATCTTCATGGAATCCAAGCCAGCCCTGGGCCCAGCCCAATTCAGGCTAGAAGGGGTTAATTCTGAGCTCAGGGCTGTGTGGCAGGAACTGCACATGCTGGGACTGGAGCAGCTGCCCCAGCAGGGTTACAGCAGCAGCAGCAGAGTGCCCTGGCACAAGGGGGCACAGGACAAGGGGAACTCACAGAAAGGAAGCTCCCACCAAGCCAGGACGCTGCCAAGCTTAAAGGGTTTCATGGCTCAAGGACCCACCCCAAGCCCCAGTGTTTCAGACTTCCCTATAAAGAATATTTTTAGGATTCTGAAATTCTCATGGGGTTAAAGTCAGGAGAATGAATTCTTCTCCAAAGAAGCAAGATCTAAAATACAACCATTTCCCTCCTGTAGTGGCCTTTATTAATAGATCTCAAAATGCTCCAGGGTATCATTCCCATCAGACAAGGAGACAGAACCGAAGCAACTTCTCAGAATCACACTGGCAAGGAGCATCCAAGTTGGGGAGAATCCTGGTGTCTCCCAGGGGCAGAGTAATTCTTTAAGGATACACTGCCTGGTTGTAAGTCTATCCCAAGAGGGTTTCTATTAGTATTTTAATTTCTATTTCAGGCTGTCACATGCCTAAAATGTCTTGTGGTTTGCTCTCAATGTCTCAGGTGGGGTTTTTTTAATGATCTGATTGAAAAATTAGCCATCCAAGGGGAAAAAAGCTCAAGCTGAGAGGTCAAAACATCCACACAAATCAAAATAAGAAAAAAAAAAAAAAAAAAAAAAAATAATTCCCAGAAGAGATCCTTCAATATACAATTAAGCTGTTCATGGGTTTGTATACACTGAAATGAGTCTGTGTGTGACTGCACACTGCAGCAGGCAGAAGCTTTCTGTGTGCATTTGTAGCTACACCTTGTTTTACCATCAGCATGCATTTTTGCCTGGCATAAATCACGTAGCTTCCTCAATTTCACTGAAAGTGCAAAATTATTTTATGTGTAATTTAGCAAGCCATGTTTTCTATGCTTTACAAAGATTATGCACTAACTCAGAAAGTCCACGAGGAACACGGGCTATTTGATCACAATTAGTTTTAGAGGAATTAGTTTCTCTAAGAAGATGAAATTATGATAACTCAAGCAGTGTGTGCTCTTATGTCATGCACATCAAGATAATTTGTTTTGACTTGGTCTCAGGGATAATTTTTAGATAAGAACACAACCTCCTGACAACTAATTTTCTTCATAACATCCTACTACTTAGGAAGGTAATTTCTCAGCCCCTTTGCAATGCAGCTATATGCAAGATTACTACTCCACTTGAATGCCTCCAGCAAATGTGATCCCTCCACAAGCCCAACCCCATCACTCCAGCAACAACAAGAATTTTGTTCTTACATGGCCAGGCAGCTCTTTGTTCCAAAGAGTGGAAGAATGAAGCATTGTGGCCCAGATCCTCAGCTGATATAATGAGATGGCATTTCATTGAAACCAAGGCCAGCTGATACCAGCTGAGGAGCCAACCCTTGATCTGCAGCAGCAACAGCTGAGGAGTAACAAACAGGCAGGGACAAAACCTCCTGTTGCACTGCCTTAATAGAATAACCAGCTCAGTGCTTCCAACAGGTTGATGAAGAAATCCCGGTGGGGGTTTAGATCATCCAGAATGTTATATCCCAAATTAAAGAATGGGAACACTCAAAAGCAAAAGGCTGGGGCTGGAAGCTTTGGCTTTCTGAAATCAGTAGAGGCTGGTGATGCATTTACACAGAGAGCCCCTCCTTTGCCCAGCCCTGATGATCTGACAGGACCAGCCCCTCCTTTCAGCCCCAGCTTCCATCCAGTGCCCCTTCAGGCAACCCCAGCAAAGCCACCACGGGAAGGAGTGGGTGACCACACTGCCTCTATGACTTGGGAGAGGAGATTTGGTCAAGATTCATTAAAAAAAAAAAACAAAACAAAACAAACAAATTCCTAGAAAAACCCTGGGCCAGAAGGCAGCCAAAAGAACATTAGTAAAAATATCAGCACTCCCTTTGAATCACGTGTTGCTGATTCCCTATACACACAAAAAGCTGACAGTGAAATCAAGTTTATGGAATCACCTCCTGTTCAGTACCAAGTGTATTCCTCAGCAATAGAAGTGATTTTAGCAGTGTGGGAGGTTAATATGCAGTACCCATCAGACTGCCAGTGTGATCTGTGTTTGTAAGGCAAAACACCAATAAATTAGGTCAGCACATGAATCTTCAGAGGGAGGAAGGAGAGGGAGAGCAGGAAGAGGACCCTGGGCAGCACGGCCACAGGGGCAGGGCATGAGATGCCCTCAGGACTTCCAGCATCATAGACAGAGGCTCTCAGAAAGGAAAATCCATTTTTCCATTAGAAGTAACAATAAAAATATTACACTGATTCAAAATGTGCAATCAGGCCTGACTTACAGCTTGCCCTGCTGCATTCAGGCTTTACATCAGAAGGCTGTAAACCGTTATAACAGAAAATAATAGCTGGGTATGTTTACCCACCCAAAACCATGCTTCATTTATTTACCTGAGTACACTATCACGTACACTGACCATTGTCACTGCTCAGTGAGGCAGGCAGACAAAAATGGGGAAAATAAACATCTACACAGATTCCAGCAGCAGATAAGCTATTAATTCATGCACAAAACAATGGAGAAATGCCAGGACATACGACAGTAACCCCTCCTGAATTCTTGATTGTATTATTAAACAAAAGCAAAGGTAGAACATGCAAAGAAGTGTTGAGTGCCAATTTGTAATACCAAATTAAAAAGCCTGTTAGATCTAAAGCAATCCTGGCTTGGGATTGTAGCAATTCAATGTGAAATTCCCAATAACATTCAAGTACTTCAATAAAAGAGAGGAAATATTTTAATTCAACGACCAAAAACAAAATAAAGAGTTGATGTAAAGGACTTGATTTCAATTATATTATTGAAATGAGCGGTATGCAATGACTTATTGATGTCATCATGTTCCATTAAGGACATATTATTTTCTTGTTTACATAATGCCAGTAATTACTGGGCTGATGCTGGTCCAACACACAGCACAGCAGAAGTGAAAAGCTCTTTGCCACATACTGGAATTCCATATTCAGGTGTAGAGTTTAGTTAAGGAGAAATATTTAAATATTCCTTACTAAGACCAAGTTAACTTGGAAAGTTAAATAATAAATAAATATCTTCTAACTAGCAAGTGCCCAAATCAGGCATGATTACAAAGACCCAATGGCTCTACGCACATGTATTTGGTACTTAAAAGCCTGCTTGAGCAATAATCAGCAGTTACCAAAAATTTTGGGGTTTTTATCAAGTCTTGAAAGGAAACGTTTGAAGCCAGAGGAAGTAACTTGCATGCAAACATTGCACTTGCACTGAAAGGGAAAGGGCCAGGGCCTCACAATACATGAACAGGGATGTAGGGCTGAAATCCAGCTGGCTGGACACAAATCCCCATTTCTTCCCTTGCAGCACAAAAAGGGAACCCTTCCCTAGCCAGGGTGGATCACACAGCCCTCAGATCCCAGCACAAGCACAAACTCTTGCACCAAGCTCACACTTCCCCAAGGTCAGCAATGAGGTTGTCCTGGGAAGCTGCACTAGCCTTGGAATACCTTAGACCAGGTCCCTGAGTCTGCCTGCTCCCTGCCACCCAATTTCCAAGCTGTCCTGACCTGCAGCCCAGCTCCCAGCTTCTCCCAGGGGCATCAACAATCCGTGGCTTCCTGACCACAAGCCGCCTCAGCCCTCCCAACTCAGCAGATCCTTCAGTTCCCATCTCCATGGCCAGAACAGCAGGCTCCCTGCCAGCCCCTCAGGAATGCAAAGGTGAGATTGGCACTAATTTTGTGTTCCCAAGCAGATGATTAGAGAGGTGAGAGGGGCCCCTTCACTCACACCCAAGGCACAGTGACTCCAGGAGAGGAGCAGGGCTGTACTCTTGCTCCTGCTCATGGGACAGGTCCATAAGAAAACAGGCAGGCTGGTATCCTGCCGTGTGATGGGCTACAGGGGGGGCCCACAGGGGCTTGGGAAGAGCCAGCTGAGCTCTGCCTTCATTCCCTTGGCTTTACCAATCAGCACAGCTTAGAGGCACAGAGAGGCTGTGACACACTGCTGGTGCTGATCATCACCAACCTTCAGGACAGAGGAAGAAAGGCTCAGGAAACAAGGAATTATGCATATCCCATAGTTCAAAGCAAAACCACAAGCTCACTCTCTGCCAGTCTGCCAACTGGCCAGTGCATTTTATTTCACGGATGACCCATCAGTGGCTAAAGGCATCTGTGGATACTGAAGCTGAGAAACAAATGCAGAGACATCTCTCCTTTATTCACATTTCTGGGGCACTTTGGTACAGGCAAAACTTGTCCACAAAAGTCAGTTACAGAGGAGAATACAGTACATCTACCAATCCCACACCCTTAGATAAAAGTCAGAGGTTTCAAAGGCTCAAGGAATAAACAGCTCGTGGAAGAGGGGAGATGCAGTTTACAGGCAGGCACAGTTTATTCGATACTTAACTAAATAGCCAATATGCACTAAAGGTCACACTGATGAAAACAAAAACTTGTTAGTTTCAAGGAATTGGTTACTTGTTCACAATATTGTAATTTTCATCTCTTGAAAGTCATGTAATTAACTGCATGTAGTTGCTTGCATTATATTTCAAAGCCAGTCTTCCTTTCATTATGTAACTCTTACACACGGAGTTACAACATTTGACACAATGTTCTTTTACTGTAAATTCAAACAACTTTAATAACTCATTTAAGTAATTTGCAGCTTTCTCCACAGACCAGTTCAGTTTCACCCCCATCTAACACCATGGACCTCAGTTTTAGTAGGGTCAGCACTAAGAAAAGAACTCCATGTAGCTAAAATTTGCAACCTACGAATGTTACAGTGCCTTGCTGAAGGAGATAATGTGTCACATTATCTATCCTCACTTGAAGCGCTACAAGCAGCTCCCGCAGAACTCCTTAAAAAACCACAGCAGAGTGTAACATAAGTGATACACAGGGAGCCAAGTACCCTGCACTCACCCCTCGCTGCCTTCTGCTGCCCTCCTCCAGCAGCCATGCAGTCAGCTGTCCAGACAGCCTTTGTCCAAGCTTATCTTGGCAAAAAAAAGAGTGGGAAAAGACAGAAAGCCTTGCTTCTGGCTCTGTAGCAAAATGTTTTTCTGTGACTAAGTACACTTGTACTTGAAGGATTCCAGGTGTGCCTCTGAACCCTGGGACTACAAGGTCTCTCTAGGACAGGTTTTGTCTCTCCACAAAGGTACAGAGCAGTCCATAGGATCATGGTCCTGTTAGGTCTTTTTTGTTGTTGTTGTTCATCAATCTTTTTTTTCCTGCTGGAAAGTCAGTGATTTTCCTTGTGCAAACCATGGTGACACTGTGTGAGTGTGCTTCAGAGGAGTGCAGGGCACAGGGCTCTGCAGAAGTGCCAATAAGGGAACAGTGCTGGACGGAGCCTGGTGGGTGGGAGAAGACTTTCCGAGGAAAAGAAATACTTTAATGTGGTTTTACACAGGAAAAAAATGGACTGCCGCTTTCAGCATTGGGATGATCCTGTGGAAAGGTGGTGGTGGGTCAGAGCAAGCACTTTATCTTTCTCAGTCTTCCTACAGCCCGACTCAAAAACTATTGCAGCCCTGCCATGGACCACAGAATCCAGGGAAATTCTGCCCAAAGACAGAAATCTGGGTTCCTGCCTGATTCTGCCAGTTCTGAGCATCCCTGCCTGATCACCTGGAGAACCAGGAACAGCTTGTTCCTTCCTCCAGAGTGCCCTCGCCCTTAGCCAGCTGCCAACAGCACTCCGGGCTGCGCCGGCCCCAAGGCCACCACCCCCATTAGCCCACGGGGCCAGCCAGGCACGGAGCCGCTGAGCGGGGAAGGCAGCAGGAGGGAGGGCAGCCGCTCCCGGGTGATCCCAGCCCGCGGGATCCCGGATTAGACAGGAGGGCTGGTCCCGGGCAGAGCGGAGCCCGCGGCGCCCGACCTTGCCGGGCGGGGGGCGAGGGCAGCGGGCAATGCGCCGCTTGCCAGCCCGGACAGTGACGGAGCAGAGCCACCGATGCCAGCCCGGGCACACACCGCGCTGCTGCTTCGCAATGCTCTCAGCGCAGATTCCTCTCTCCTCTACCGCTTCTTCTTTTTTTTTTTTCCCCTTAATATTTTTTTTTCCAAACCTTTGTGGAACAGACGCCCTCTCCTTGCCCCAGTTGGAGCTGCAGTAGAATGAAAAGGGGGGGTGGGAAGGAGGGAGGAGAGGAGGGAAAAAAACCCTCTTTTGGTTGAGGTTTTCCTGTTACTATCACTGTAGCGTTTATTTAGCCAATCTCCTAACTATGACGTGAGGAAGGCAGGAATCATGGCTCGCTCATAATATTTAACACACCCACTGAAAGCTGGAGCTGCAGAGCTACTAGTCCAACCAGTCTCCAGAATTCAGTGTAGCTGAAAGAGGTTTTCACTCTGCACCTGCCAAAGATCTCTCCCCGCTTTTCCCTTCTCTCCCCCCTTCTCTCTTCCTTTCTCTCTCTTTAAAAGAAAGATCTGTAAGACCCAGCAGAGATCAAAGACCTCTTCGCTAAAAAGAACCTCTACTGATTTATATTAGTTTCTTTCCTCTAATCCTTCCTTCTCCCCCCCTTTTTTTTTCCTGTGCCATATTTAACCTTTATGTTGCAGTTGTGCCATCAGACAGTTTTGCAGCCAAAAAAAACCAACCCAAGCCAAAGCACAAGCCCAGCTCGGATACAGCAGCCACCCAGACTCGATCTCAGTTGAACATAATAATCTCTCCCAAGCACTGGACGCGATGGATGAAGAAACTGGAACCGCTCTAAGAAAATGATTTTCCAGACAATGTTCTTAAAGAGTCTGAGAGAAGAGAAGGAGCAAGAACGAGCGGGGAGCGCTTCTGCTGCATCACTGCTCAAAGCCAAGGGAAGGGAGTCAGCGTTTCCAGCACAGCCAAATATTATGGATGATTTTTTTTCTTCTGTCGTCTTTCTGCACAGGTTTTCTTAATATTTTTCTTTCTCCCCTCCTCCTCCCCATATTTTTTTTTTAATTTTATTTAATCAGCGCCTGTGTCTGATGCCGGTTTCTTTCCAAGAGCCAGTTTTCCCTGTTTGTTGAGATCCCTGTAATAAAAAGAGGGAGAAATCGTGAACAGATGGCTTTCTATATTACCATGCCGCTGGCATTGTTTTCCTGTTGATTTTAAAGGCTCGGTCCGGAGCTCCCTTTTTTTTTTTTTTTTATTTTTTTTCCCCTTTTATTTTTTTTTTTCCCTCCCCCTCCCAAGTTCTTGATGATACTGAGACATGAGGACCTATCGGGTTTAGCCTGTTTATTTCTCGGCGCCTATGGAGGTAACTTTATTGACTTGATCGCCCGCTTCCCGACCCGAGAGGAGCACGCCGGAGCCCCGGGGGGGGCCCGGCAGCCCCGCGCCCGCCCGGGCTCTGTCCGCCGCCTCCCCTCCCTCCC
>VYXF01005663.1:889089-919274 GCA_013397295.1 Polioptila caerulea
GGGGGACGCGGGGCCGGCCGGGCGGGGTGGGGACGTGGCCAGTCCCCCGGGCCGCTGCCCTTCGGTGGGTAACGCGGGCTTTAGGGTGTCGTGGCTGGGTGGAAGTGGGCAGAGGGTTGAAGGGAGCGTTTTAGGGTTACTGGGAAAAAGAGAAACCGTTCACAGGCTCGGCCGGTCGTGTTCTTTTGGAAAATAATTGCCCTGAAATACAGAATAAACACAGGAGCACGGGAAGGGAGCGCTGAGACCAAGGGGTCGGTCTGCACCGTCTCCAGCTACAGCTGAGGAGGATGCTGCCAAAAGAACGGTGTGAGGAAGAGGGTGAGCTCACAGCGAGCCTTCCTCTCCAGCACCTTCCCAGTCTCCCACCCAGAGGTGAAGGGGCTGAGCAGTGAGGCCAGGCAGTAATACATTAACTTTTCACAAAAGCAAGGTCTAGTGCCACAAAGGCATTCGTCCTGGCAGGTATTTCCGCTTTCAGGATCTGATCTGTGCGACATTTTTCATCCTCAATTAATTCCCAGTGCCCTGCACCTCCACTGTTCTCCAGCCTTCAAAGCAGTCAGTTGCCTCTGTGAATCGTATGCCCTGTTGGCTCCTAAGAAATGCTGAGAAATTCAATGACTGAAAAATCAAAAGGGTTGTCTAATACAACAGCACCCTCTTCCAAACACACTGACATTGTAATGTTTAAACAGCTGCATTGTACCGTGCAAAAGCTCTGTCAAGCTGCAGAGCAGCCAGCATGATCTAAACCTTTAGAAAGAGAGGATAAATAATTCTGATTTCCGCCCTATGAGCATGTGAATTGTCCAGGCCCCTTCCATCTAATAATCCTAACTGACTGTGAAGGGAAATAACCTGGAAAGTTTTAGGTTCTCTGAAAGAAAAAAAAAAGTCACAAATGCCTGAACATCTAGAGATGACTGTAAACACAGAGAACTCTGGATCAAAAATATGGGTTAGTCTGTTCAGTAGGTGAAGAGTGAAATCAGCGCTGATATGCCCAATGCAGCTGCCTGTTGTACATATTTTCTTTAATGTCTTCAGGCAAAGTTCACAGAACAAGAATGAAATTCAGAAGGTGGTGATCATTTTAATTAATTCTTTGCTGTAGCAGCTTCCTGCTGCTTGGGAAGAGGCAAGACCAGTCAGTTCTTTAGCAACCAGTTCAGAGTGATGCAGTTTCTCTCATTCTCCCTCTTTAAGAAGGAGAAGGGAGTGGGAGCATTGGGTACCACAGGTCAGGTTCTGCTGCACTCTTGGTTTCCTGCCCCACGTCCCTGTGAAATAAAGGTTCAGGATGGTGCTGTTGTTCGAGTTAGACCTGTAAAAGCTGTATGCAATGTAATGTGACCTAAACACAAAGTAGAACTCCAGCTCTGCATTTCTGCTACAGAAGGGCCTCTGCCAATGCTCAGTGATGCCACTCTGAGTTTTGCTCCTGACTTTTGTGGGTATTAAATCAGCCAGGATGAGGGGAAGTGAGAATCCATTTCCCCATTAGCCCCAGCTGGGGAAAGGCTCCTGGTTCAGGGAGGAACCTGGGGCCTCTCTCCCTCTCTCCCTCCTGTAGTGCTTTGCCTTTCCAGGGTGTCACATTTTGAAGCCCCGTTTCTTGACGCGTGTTACAAACTGTAACATTATTTCTTTCTCCTCAACTTTGGGTTTTTGTTGTATTGTTCTTTTTTTTTTTTTTTTTGGTGGTAGGCAAAGTGAAGATCATCATGAAGAATTTTTNTTTTTTTTTTTTTTTTTTTTTTTTTTTTTTTTTTTGGTGGTAGGCAAAGTGAAGATCATCATGAAGAATTTTTGCCAACCGGAGAAACCTCCATAGACTCCTACCCAAACTGGTTAAAATTCCACATTGGCATTAATCGGTACGAGTTGTATTCCAGACATAATCCTGCAATTGAGGCTTTACTACAAGACCTTGTCTCCCAAAAGATAACCAGTGTTGGTATGTTTGGATATATGTTCTTTTTTTATCATTATTTGCTCCTTGTTCAGGGTCTCACTGCTGTTTGAGTATTAATATTTTGCATGGCTTCTCTCCAGCATCCCTGCAACTTTGCTTTCTGACTTCCCTGCTCATTTTCCCTGCTATACCTTAAGAGATATTTCCAGCTCTGTACTACCTGAATAATTGCCAAGTCTGCCAGCAAGGCAAACCCCATTCCTGTCAGAGATCCTTCAGTCACAATCAGGCTGAAAGTGCCCTGTTTGGTTGTTTAAAATGAATACGCTGACAAAAAAAAAAAGGGATGGCAGAAAGCAGACAGCATCTTGCACGAGCTAGATTTGTATTAGTGGCTGATTATTATTTAAAAGGCTGTGCCTGGCAGCGCCTGCCTTGCCAAGGAAGGAGAGGCTGCCCTGCAGCCCTGCTGCGGCTGCGGGAGCATCCGGCACCGCGGGCTCTGCGGCTGCAGGAGCTGCAGCTTCCCCAGGCATGGCAGGGAGCTCCAGGCACGCCAGCCTCCTGCTGAGCAGAGCTCAGCTCGGTTTACTCTGCCTGTAAATCCACAACAGGGATGTGCCCATGTCAGCCTTTGGCTCTGGTTAAACAAGGTGACACCGTTCGGGGCTTTTCTCCAGGGTTGTTTGATGGCAACGTGTGTCTTCTTGAATTTAGCTGTGTAGCTGCACAGGGAAGGAAATGTCACAACCTGAGATGAAAGCCCTGGGATACTAAACAAGTGAACACCCCGTGGTTTCCAGAGGCAGGGAGTTGCAGCACAGGCGGTGGTTTCCATCCACCAGGCAGAAAATGGAGTTACTTGTGCTGACCACAAAGTTGTAAAGTCCCTCTGAGAGGGATGAAATAGCAGGAGCTCCGTGAAAGTGCTGATGGTGCGTTGGCACTGTGGGATGAGGTCAGCAGGTCTTTAACCCTGCAAGGCAAAAATTCCCCTGGCTTCAGCAGGAAATGGCCTGAGCAAGAATAGCTCAAGCAGCCCTAAGATTTACATTTTCCATTGTGTGAATCACAGTGGCTGCTGAGCAGGAATAAAGGAGATCCTTGGTCATCAGGAGTGGGCTGATTTAGCTGGTTGGGATGGAGTAGGTGTGAAATGCAGGATGCCACAGGAGACCTTCAGCTCAGTGAATCTTGCTGTGCGTTGGCTGTGCCCAGTGCACTGCTCTGCTGGAGCAGCACTTTGAATAAAGCAGTTTGTGGTACCCAGGTGCCATCCCACATGTTGGAGTCAAGGGTCCAGTGGACTTGCAGCTCAGGAAAGATGACAAACCTGGGCTTGTTTATTAACCTGTGATGGGTTTTCTGTCCCCAAAAGTCTGGATCAGAGTGATTCATTAAGGGAGTCGTGTTTGCCCATTAAGCCATGTGTTTTCCCTTCCCCAGAACAGAGGTGACCCTGCAGGTAGCAGCAGACTGCCCACGCTCCTCTGGTCTGCACTGCAGGATGACGAGGGCACTGGATGGACACAGCCTGGGTGATTTTCTCCTGCACACAGCCCTCACCTTTCCTGGCCTCACCTGTCAATACCCACCAATTTTTGGAATATTAGCGTCACGTGCAAATGGGGATTGAGCCAGCACTTTGTAACCCGTGTGTGAACATTGCTCCTTGGGCACATCCTCTGAGGAGGGCCAGATGCAGTCTGTGCCCATCCCTGTCCCCACAGAGAGCAGCAGTGCCCAGGCTGTGGCTGTCCCCAGAGGGGCAGAGGTGATGCCCAGCCAAGCCATGACCTGGCCCATCCCTTGAGGTTTGCACAAAGTGCAGTGGCTGTAGCAGTTTGTTGCACATGGCTGCTGAGTGCTGATCCTTACTCACCTCCCCAGCACTCCAGAGCTCAGCTACATTGTCTGTGCAGGAGGAGAGCAGTGTCTGCAGCACACTCAGCAGAGTGCCAGCCATGAAGTCTGTCCCTCTGCAGGGCAGGGGGATGGCTGAGGTAGATTAGGAACATAGAAGCTGGTGGGAGAAAAAGGGAGGTACGAGCAAGAAATAGGAGTTTAGTGCTCACTCTTCACTTCATCTTCTGGGCTTGGTGTTCACTTGTGCTTCTGGGCATGTGGCTTCACCTCTCTCTGCTTCAGCTGGCCTAGCAGCAAAAAATTATAATAAAAAATTGGAGTGAAATTCTGGCCTTGGTGATGCCAGTGGAAGTTTTTGCCGCTTACTTCCCTGGGGCCATGATTTCACCTAATGTGTCATAGAGATGTATCATGGGGTTTCCATTAATTCTGATTTTGATAGAGCTTTCAGATCAATGAGGGGAAAGGGCCATGGGACGACAGAGGAAGATTTATGGTTGCTATTAGCAATTCCCTTTGGGATTGTCTCTGTTAATGTTTGAACAAGTCTCTTAAGAGCATGGTAGGGCCTCTTATGCCTCTAACAAAAACACAGAGCCATGGTTTCTAGCAATGAATCGGGATAGTTTCCATAAATTAAACCACGAGGTGTATTTGGTATTGTTGTTGGCCGCTATGGGAACTGACAGGGAATGATTCCTACACATAAATCCTAGTCTAAAATCAAGTATATGGAAATGGAAGGGGGCTTTTGCCAAAATAGAGATGTCAGGATCTGAATTTTGGTGTTAGCAATCACTGCCTGACCCTGTGGAGATTCAGGAGCTTTGTCAGCTTGCAAAGAAAGAAAGAAAGAAAGAAAGAAAGAGCATATTGCTAATATACTTTTTAAGATTATTTTTTGCACAGTGCAACTTCTCTTATTTTATGTCGCAAATTCTTTGGATGCTTAAAAATACATGTTTGAAAGTAATTCCTGCCAGTTTTCAGCTTTTCTGCAGAGCAGCAGAGGGATTCAAAAGCATGTAAGCTGATTAATAAAGACTAATATATTTGACCAAAAGACATTTATAGGGCTGTTACATTCTTTGCATATTCCTGCTTATCTTCGAATTAGCCTTGTTTTTTTCCTTATGGTCAATTTTTGCTGGGTTGCTTTTTGCTGTGTTGTTTTGGTTTTTTTTCTTTTTAAGGCAGCTGGAAAGATGTCAGGTTAGGAGTATAAAATAAATTGAAGCCTTGATAATGCTTGGTCTTCAGGCCTCTTTTAGCAAGCAGGACAATTAAATATACAGGGTTACATGTATTAGATGAAATGGGATATGGCTTTATCCAGTTTCTTCCCAGTGTTCAGATTTACTTTGGCTCTAATAGAATTAGATGATTTGCCTGATACCTACAGTAATTAGATCCAGGCTGCAGCAAAGCAGCATTCTTGGCCACACTGTGATTTCTCTGCTCCCCCTGCATTATTTATGGGTGAGAGTGGGGACCAGACTGATCCCCCACATCTGCTGGAAGCACTCACACTGCTCTGTAATGTGCAGTGGTATTTTAAAATGAAAACGGTGACAGAAGTAATTCCCAAGAGCAGGGAGCACCAAGGTGACATTTTCTTGATGTTAAAGTTTAAATGGAACAAATCCATGGATGGGAAGGAGCATCCCATGCAGCTCCCACAGTGACACCTAGAGCTGGCCTGGAAAAGGACAGGGTTACCCCGGCTCGGGCTGAGGATGGTTCTGTGCCCTGCATCTGTACATATTCATATTTCCTATTCATTCTGTTCAGCATAAAGGGATAGCTCTTAATTTGATTTAATTCACTGAAAACTTCCTCTTGCCATAAATAGGAGCCTAGAGAGAATTGTTTTTCCACTGAGCTCTGAAACCTGGTTTTCAGAGGCACATGCACAGGCAATTGCACATTTCCTTTGCCTTTCATAGCTGCTTATTGCATGCATAAATAACCACAGTTAGCTATTTTCTTGCATATTTACAAGATGTCTGTGCATAATTGTGGCAGCACTATCAGCAGTTTAACACCAGCTCTGACATGGTGCATTGGAGGAGCACTGTGGGCTTGGTCTTGCTGTCCAGAGGAGATTCCCTGGAAGCAGAATAGACTTTGTAATTCCTCTGAGTAGCTGGGACTTATTTTTTGATTCTTTAAGTTCTCTGGTTGTGAAGGTTTGGGAACATCTCCTGACTGAGGTAATTTGTGAATCTGTGATGCCTTCAGTTTGTACAGGCAGTAATTAGAAAGCAAGTGTGTGAGATTACTCACACTGGGAACAAAAGCTGCAATTAACTGAGGTGGACTCTGCTTCAAGGCAGGGAAAGTAAAGAGAAAAGGGAAAGACAAGATGTTAAATATTGAACATAAATTCTGGCTCTAAAGAAAATAATGAAAATTTCATCCAAAGGAAAGGAAGAAGTGCTTTTGAGAACTTGTGAAAAACAATAAAATGTAGCATCTTTGATTTACTGTGTGAGGAAACAGTGAATCTGCCAAGAGTCAACAGATTGATTTAATGTACAATTCCAGATGAAAGGAGGGGACTTAAAATATACAGCAAACCCTTAGAATAATTTCACAGATCTCTTGCCCTGCAGAAATCTTTTACTTTCTTGACTAAACCAAAAAGTCCTTTAAAAACAAGTTAGCAGAATTGGCTGAACAAGGACAAACTAAGAGATGATGAGGGCTTGACTTTATATTTAAACAAGTTTTTTACAGCTTGTACAGGGCCATGTCTCCAGCCTGAGGCAGAGCATTATTTGTTAAAGCCAATCAACATATTTATGTTAGATTTTAGCTTGATCTATAAATAGGAATCCAAAATGGATCTGAGCATCCTCTGTTTCAGATATTACTGCATCCCAGGCTGTGACTGTGTCTCAATTCTCAGGCATTAGCACTGCATAATTAAATACATTTTAAAATGTTTGTTGGATGCTGACCAAAATAATCAGGAAAAGTTCAGAGATCCTGTTGGGACTCTCTCTCTCCATCAGAAAACCATATGGTTTAGACAGGCTGGTAGGATCAGGGCTATCATGGAGCAAAGCAGAGGAGCTGGAAAGCCAGACCAGTTGGAATTCCAAATCCCTTTGAATCAAATCCCTCTGGGCAGCATTGTCAGTACCAGGCAGGAATCCTGTAGCACACAGCTTGAAAAGATGACTGAGAGATGATAGCTGGGACATCTTTTGTGTTGGGTCTGTGGCTCAGGGAGGGAATTCAGGACTTGTGTTAGTGAGGTGACAAGGTAGGGAAGTAGCAGACGTGGCAGGTGGCCATGACAGCAGGCTCAGGGATGTAAATGGAGTGGGGATTTTTGCAGGCTTGATCCAAAGTATATCAGAGAAAACAGAAGGAATCCCACCAATTTCACTAATCTTTGGGCAAGACTCTAATCCCAAACATTCAAGCAAAAAGATATCTCAGGGAATTTTTTGCAAAGCCTCCTGAAGTTAGGAAGATTTCTGATCACACCCTCGAGCTTTTACACTGGGTTAACAGGAGAGGTTAATGCTGCTTTCCATTTCCTTCTACTTTGGAGGGAAAAGAGAGGCTTTGAATTGCCTGAAGATGAAAAGTAATGATGGCATTGGGATTTGTTTTTAGCAGTGTGCCAGTACATCCAGGAGCTGTGTGAGACTTGATTTGAAGTACCTGCTGTGAGCTAGCAGGTTTATAAAGCCTTTACAGAGCTGTTTGTGACCTGTGGTGTTACAGTATATTAAAATAAAAAAAAAAAAAGGTGAATTTAGAGTGTGACTAGTGGTTCCATTGGAGTCAGTGCAGCCTTGTGTTACCAGGCTTTTGTAAAAATCCTTGAACCTGCTGATCACAGATGTGACAGATTGCAATGGTGCAGCATCCTCCACTCCTTGGAAAATTGGATGTGCTGCTCCAGGGTGTGGTACATTCTTCAGGAATGGGCCTGTGGGCAGCAGATGAAGGCAGGAGGATGTGTCCAGGTGAGGAAACGATGTCTGTTTGGGACAAACCCCTGGAAGATGACAGGCCACAATGGCCAGAGGGACATTTCCTGAGCAGGGAAGGGAGTTCCTGGAGGAGCACAGCTCAGAAAACAAGAGGGGAGCCAGTGTGCAGGTGTGATGGGACAGGGGGAACAGGGAAAGTGATCTGACCTAGAGTGCATCATCTCCTAGCAGTGAGATCTGTTCTTCTCTGGCATTGCTACCCCCAAAATTTGGGCACTCTGGACTGCTCCAAGGCCACTTAGTTTGCAGGTACAGCAAGGCTCTTGTCGAGCTCAAGAGAACACTCCAAGCTTAGGTGTTTCCCTCTCTGCAGGGATTACAATGTCAGGTTCTCACCAGCCTGGATTTGGAGGGTGGCCTTGCATCACCCCCAGCCTGGCCAGCACATCTGTGGCACTGGGAGAGCAGACAAAGTGGGAATAGCTGCATGTGAGTCTGGATAACAGGGGGAAGCCAAGGTGGAGCTCTGGCATTGGGTTGTTTTCCATGATCTATGTGGGTTCCACCATGCCCTGCAATAAAGCACAATGGGACACAATTCCCACCAGTGTCCCCCTCTGGTTTTCAGAGCTCCAAAATTTGTTCCCAGCAGCAGTGGAGGAACAGCTTGTGCCAGCAAAACTTGTGTTGGGGTGAGGCTACTGGTGCAACCAATTAAGGCAATACAAAAAGATGGATCTGAAAAGACGAGGGAGATGCTTTTGTCTTACTTCAGCTCTGTTCCTTCTGACAGGAAACCAGGCTTTTGTGTCTCATGGAAGAATTATTCTGAATTGTTAATCTTCCTCATACATTTCCCTGCATGGTGATGACATCTTTGCTGTTGAGTTTGGCTGCTAACAAAATCATTTTCTGTCGTGTGGCTTCAATTAGCTGAGAAACCAGTCCTTTTAGTGTCTGGAACTCTGTGCTTAGAGAAGGGTGCACTGAAACTTCCTTTTTTTTTCTTCTTTGCATTGCTGGGATGGCAGGGGAGTTAGATTAGAGGATATTTCAGGTCCCCTCCAAATCCAGTCCATTCTGTGATTCCGTTTTCCTTTGCAATGCCAGGCCTGTGGTGGTGGCTGGGCAGGGAAGGTGGTGGGGACTGCCCTGTGCCTGGCCCTGTGTCCCTGTGGGCATGGGGCAAGGGCAGCTCCAGCTGCCCAGACTAGCCAGGGCTGCTTCCAGAGGGCACAGGTGGTCCAGAGGGCACCAGAGGTAGGGTTGGAACTGGAAGGTTTCTGCTTCTCAGGCTCTGAGCTGGGCGTGTAAAAGCCTTGTGCTCCTCCTGCCCTGTCGTGCACAGGGGAGGGAGTTTAATCCAGGAAAGCCCTCTGCTTCTGCTTTACCTGGTCAGTGCAAATTGCTTAATGCCCTTTAATTTCTAATTATTTATTTGTTCCTTTGGGATAAAGTGGAAAGGTAAGAGAAGGCTGGAATCAGCAAAACAGCAGGGCAGGAGGGATTTTATTCCAGGAGAAGTGTAATTACACTGACCGGATTTGCATAGCATTTTGTTGCAAAAATACAGGTTACAAGTGCTGAAAGAGAGCTGATGACCTATCAGTGATAAGGCACAGAGATGAGTAATTAAAAAGGTGTGCAGCTAATGGCATTGGTTAGAGAAAAAACACGTACAAGCTGCATAGGTGGAACAAGGGCAACTCTCAGCCAGAATTTACAGAGCAAGATAACTTGACATTTATGTAGCTCTCCAGTTGACATGGCTTTTTTCAGAACTGCAAAGAAAGAGATTGATTATCTGATGATTCCTAGAAAGCATCTTTAAAAGACTGACTCATCCCCAGCCCTGCTGGCCATGGCCTGCCTTCCCAACACAGAGGTGCATTTAGGAGTCAGGCTACAGGTCATTCAATTTATTAGGATGCTTTTGATTGAGGCAGCAGAAAAGCAGCTGTTTTCTGAAGAATGTTTATCTTTTTAAAGTAGCCTTATCATCAAGTAAAATGCATTTTTATGAATTCTTATATATTTTTTTAAAATCCAAATTTTAAAAACACTATAATCTGGCTGTTACTGTGACATTGTCCAAGCTTTTCAGAATTAGTATCTTTTTATGAATGAGTATGAGTCTGAAATTCCCATTAGCTCCCAGCTGGGAGATGAGCAAAGCCACTGTCCTTGTCACCTTCACTGTCCTCTTCTGCCCTCCCAGCCAGGCCAGGCTGCTCTGCACAGCTCTGCTCCCATGGGTGAAGCACCTTGGGATCCCTGGAAGTTAATGGCTGGGCTTGGATACATATCCATTGTGCACAGAGGAGGTGAATTTACATATCTCTGCTGCTCAGAAACAGTTATTAAAATCACAGCAGAGATGAGAGATTGCTACAGTATCTGCTCATACTTTTAATTAAGGAGCTGTCTGTGGTGCACTGGGCTGTACATCCCAGCTGCAGCTGTCTGAAAACAGCCCCATTTCCTTTCCAGTGTGAGTCCCTTGTTAAAAGGGACTACAAGAGCAATAAGAAATATAAAAAACAGGACTCCAATGGTCTGCTCCTATAGGTAGGGTTCATCTGGGGTGCTTATGAAGCCTGTGGTGGCCAGAAAAAGGCAAAAAAGTGTCAGGAAATGCAATCCATATTTAGTCCTGGTCAGCAGCTCAAAGCCCTTCCCTGTTCTCTGCTGAATAATCTGTTGTCCAGTTGGGATCACCCTGCTTGATGCTCTGATACCACAGTGCTGAACTGATACAGAGAAAAACAGATATGGCTTGGTTTCAAGGAAACTGAGTGTAAGTAGATCCACGTGTCTCATTTTAAAGCTGTTTTTTGTTTTTCCCCCCACAGCAATGAAATCAGGAGGCACCCAGCTGAAGCTGATCATGACATTCCAGAACTATGGACAAGCGTTGTTTAAACCAATGAAGTAAGTAAAAACAATCTGTGATTTAAAGTGGAATTGTGGTGGAGTAGCCATTTCCTAAGCTCTTAAAAGTTTGCTGTAGGATCTCCCAAGGTTAATGTGTCTGGTTCCTGAGCCTGGCTGCTGAGCCTGGAGCTTCAGGGTCTGTTGATCCCTGGTCCTGCTAGATTGGTCTTTGGAAGAGATGCTGAGGAGGCTTCAGAGACATTACAGTCTTCTCAGGAATGTTATTCACTCTGATCTCTGTGAAATCTCCCATCATAAATACAGGATGTTTTCAGCATTTCTATATTATATAAACTTACTCCACAGGTCTGAGCTTTATCTAGTGTCAGTGCTCCTCTGGAACATGGCCAGACAAGAGAGATGATTCAGAACAGCTTTGGGAAGAGCCAAAGAGTATTTGTCTGATAAATTAGAATTTAATCAGTTGATTTATTGTTGTTTGTATTAAAGAGTTGTATTAGTAACTTGGTTGGGTCTATGCTGAGTCTGTGAATATGAGTTTATCCAAGAGTGGTACTGAAAGGTGATGACTCTGGAGAGAAAGGGAAGGACTAGGATTATGCAGCCTTGATTTGTGCCTGCCTGGACCCCACTGAGATGAGAGAAGTTATTCAGAAACAAAACAGATTCCTGAATGCTGACCTGTATGTCTGTGTTGTAAGAAGGAAAATGACTCTGTGCTCATTGTAGAGAGTTTAGCAAAGACACTCAGGACTGCAAAATGTTTAATGGAGCTATTCAGCATCTGTGTCAAGGGTACCACTGGAATCATGAATTTATTTCCTTTTTTTGTTCCCACTGTAGGGAAGTTCAGTTAATTTCCCCTAAAATGGTCCATAGAAGACTAAAGTAGCTGAGAACAGGTGGTTTGGAATACATGTTGGCACTGTGTTAGAGCTGTAGTGGGGAGCACAGGGGGGAAGCTGCTGGTTGGAGACTGAGAAATTCCCTGTTCCACAACAGAGTTTGCTGTAGATTGACTTCAGACAAATATAGATTTGACTTGAATTTATTTGACTGCCAGAAGGGTCAAAAAATTGGTCTGTCCTTCCTTCAACCCAAGTTTAAGCAGAAACCCTCCCTGTGTGCCTCTTTCCTGGGAATCACAAGAAAATCCCACGAACTTCCAGAGAGCACAAGGCATTTGTGCAAAGGCCAAATGCCTCAGTGTCATTTCCCAAATTGCACATGAATTTCTCCACATCTCTAGTGGATCACTGGCTGCCTGGGAGGGGTTGGAGGGAGCACAGACAATACTGGCAACTCAGAGGGAAGGTGATACCAGAGAGCATCTACTCCAGCACCAGCCCTTCCTGTCCCTGTGCTCTCCCTGAGGGTTTGGATCACCAGGGCATGAGCCCATCCCCTTGACCTGCAGGTTTGATGCATATAGGCACAATTCCTAATCATGTCTTGTCCCACATGCAAAATCAAGAACCAGGGGGATTCGGGCTGCCTTTGAGTATTTGGCAGAGCCGTGTTGCAGTGTTGGCTTTTCACGTAGTGTGTGATATGTTCCTACTGCATTTCCTCAGGTGCAGATACTATCAGCCTTTATCATTGGTATGACATTGTAATTCTGGGAATCCTAATGAGGTCAGATCAAAATACTGTACAATGCACAGCCTCAGCAAGATGATGGATGACAATAGAGGTGTAGCCACGTCCCTGTGTAGAAGCAATTACTACCACCCGCTAGAACAATAACAGAAAATGATGATTTCTTAATCATTCCCTTGGCTTGATTTGAGGCCCAGCAACACCCTTTTCTCACTGCTCTTTGTACTGGATAAACCCCTGGGAGAATCTTTCAGCAGCTGCTTTTTCAGGCAGCACACCTTCCAGGAGCAGCACTGCTGCAGTTGTGCTGAGTGTGGTTGAACACATTAGTGATTTGGAATAAGGGTGTTTGCAAGCATTTGTCTTCACTCTGATAACAGGGAACAGTGAGCCAGATGCTCAGCTAGCATAAATCTTCCTGGCTCCTTAGGCATCTGGTCCCACTGGCCTCTTTCTCCACCTTATGGACTGTGGTTGATGAAGTTCTTGGAGTGGTTTGCAGCATCATTTGTTTATACAGAAATAAGCAGACCAGAATGAAATTAAAAAAAAAGATTAAAAAAAAAACCAAACAGGCTTTAAATCTATGAGACTTACTCTTGTAGCATCTTCTCCTTGGCAGCTTCCTTGATGTTTCTTGTGCCTCCCCTTATCAACAGGGTACCCTTTTTATCTAGGCTTCACAGAGCTGGATGTTCCTTCCCAGGACAGGAGGCTGTAGGTAGCTCAGAGGCATTTCTGCTCATCAGAGCTGGCAGACAATTTTTTTCTAAGTAGTTTAATTTGAGAGCCATAAAATGTCATCCTGATGGCTACTTCTGAGATGAGTTCACTGAAGGAAGCCATTGATGGATGGTCAGGTTGTCTCCACCTGGTGCATCCTCTGTGTTTCACTTCTTTCTGTGTTATCAGCTCTGTGGCTTTTCAAAGTAGGAGCTGAAAAGAAATTACACTTTTTTTTCCTCATGACTTGATAAGCCTCTTCAGACAAGCAACCTCCTTCATGAACCCCAGGTAATGTGACTGTAAGGTTGGGCTGAGTATAGGATTTCAGGCCTGATCCCAAAGAATATTTGTAATCTGGGGTTTCTCATCCTGACTGAGATCTCAAATACTGCAAGCTGTGTGGTGTGAGGTACATAGAGGGTATTATGTAGACATGAGGCCAGTCCCAGGCTCTGCTTGGATTTGATTTGCTGGAATTGCCTGG
Source organism: Polioptila caerulea (assembly GCA_013397295.1). Classification (NCBI taxonomy): domain Eukaryota; kingdom Metazoa; phylum Chordata; class Aves; order Passeriformes; family Certhiidae; genus Polioptila; species Polioptila caerulea. The sequence continues at coordinate 902,531 of VYXF01005663.1, forward strand.
AAAGCAGTTTTTGCCACACATAGCTGTACTCAGCCTCTTCCAAACTGAATTAATACCTATTTGAGTGGGATTGCAGCAGATAGCAGAGACCATGCCAGCCCTTCCCTGACACAGCTGGGCATCTCCTCGTGGGAGGGGAGCTCTCCAGACCTTTGGCAGCGACTTCTACAAGGCAGCCACAGCAAAATGTGCTCCCTGGAAAACTGCTGAACACACTGCAGAACTCATCTGACTGGCTCTGCCCTTTCCCAGCCTCCCAATTCCACATTGAATTTATCCAGGGAGCAAGCCAGCTCCAGAAAAGCCCAGGCAGAATTTGGAAATGGGGAAATGAGAATCAGCCTTTGGCATCTTTTGTGCTCTGTGTTTGACATTAACTGACAGCTCTTCATCTGGTCGTTGATCCTGGCTAGTGGAGCACATGAGAGAAGTGTGGCAGTCAGGGAAATGGGATAGCAGTAAATAAGGCCTGATCAGCTGCAATTATTTTATTTATCCATGGCTCTGCTTCTTCGTCTCTGAAATAATTGCCCATAAAATATTGCAGAGGAAGCCAAATCTATTTATAAATCCTACGGCCCAGTGTAGATTCCTTTACTAATTCCAACTGCATGATAGAAAAAGCACGTATTTGCTAAAACTCCAGGGGAGATTTAATGTATTTGCAATGTATCTTCCAGTTAATGTGTACTTTTATATTAGCTCATAACAGTTCAATCATACAAAATTATTACCATAGGAGACAGGAAAAAATAGCAACCTCCCCTCCTCCCACGATTAGAGTATCTAACTGTACTAGTGTTACACATACAACATAATAAAATTTATTTACATGACTGCTGATATCTGCAGTTGCAGCTTTCTGTATGACTTATCAGGTAAGGATGAGTAGAGCCATAAATGTCAGAAGAGTTTTGGCTCACTTGTCCAAAAGGAGCATTTGTAGCTTTGTAGTTTTATTTGGTTTCCCTTTGTTTCTGCTGGCTCGTGGAGTTACATATCTGGCTCAGCCACAAAACCAACATGCTATTTTTTTCCTCTCAAGGCTTTATTCTTGAAGAGGGAAATTCTGCCCCAGCAGAGCCAGCATTAGGATTCCTATTGCACACACTGGTGCCAGGATTTTGAGAGAGGTTTTTACAGTTCCTTATGGAAAACCCAAATAGGATCAGATAGAAAATTATACCTTGTTATTGGAGTTGTGAGAAAAGTGTCCTGTGGTCTGTGTTTAGGAATGACATCTCTCATTCCCATTTTTATAGACTGCATTGTACAAACGTGTGCAAGGGGTATTCATTATAAAATCTTTGAGGCTTATTTGTTCCATTCAAAGAAATACTTCTGTATCTAGTGAACTCCGTTTTGACTGAACAGATAAAAGCCAGTTCTGTTCCAGCTTTAGATTTTATTTGATATTTTTAACATCTTTCTTCTAATTTTACAAGTCACTGTACAGGATTAGAGCCACATGACTCTTTCTTCCAGTAGACGAAGTTTGCAGTTGAAGTCTTTAATAAAGTAGAGCCAATTAGCATCAGGAGGATGCCAGGCCAGAAGAGGATTTTGGGGTTGTGAAATCCAGTCTCCTTGAATCATGGGCATTCATTAACTGATCAAACACTGCTGACCATGTTATTTGTAATTTTGGCTCTCACTGTCCCTCCTGAAACTTGCTGCTGTGGAAATAATGCTGCCCATGGAAGCATCTCTGTGTTCCTGCAGCCTTCAGAGCTGCAGGACCATCCCAGTGCCAGCCACAAAACTGGCTGGTGGTCACAGTCTGGGGCAAGCTGCTCCTCTACAGGACTGCAGCAAGCACTCCCACCTTTCAGTTTCTGTAATGTTCCTGTAGCTGTCTCCTGGCTCAGACACACAGGTGCTGTTAATTGGGCTGAGATCAAGCAGCCAAGGTCATGGAAAGCTAATCCTGACCCTCAGGGATGTGGATGTGGCACCTGGGCATGGGCTTCAGTGGTTAACACTGTGTGCTGGGTGTTGAGTTGGGAGTTGGGCTTGGCAGTGCTGTGTCAGTGGTTGGACTCAATGATCTTAGGGGTTTTTCTCAATTTAAATGAGTATATGATTCTGTGATTTTTGTTTCAATTGGCAAAGCACAGCTTTTCACTGGCTTTTAGATGTCATACTTAGAGTGACAAAGGATTAGCAACGTTCCTCAAGTTTCTCTTTGATTTGCTTTTAGGACTGTTCAACAAATAATTCATCTTTTGATAGGGTATTAAATAGTCCAGACAATCCCCATAACACAAACAACTGTTAATTGTTTTCATTTCCTACAGTTATATTCCCTTTCTGAAGTTGTGGCTGTTGTACCTGGGAAGTGCAGCCTCCAGGCTTGATTATCATATCAATTAGAGTGGTGTAATCCTTCTGCACTGGTGGCACTGCTTCCAAGTCAGAGGAGTTGAGATGAACTCCAGAATGGAGGCTGCTGAAAGATTGCTTTCCTTATTACATTGCATCTCATGCTGTTTTGAGGAAATACGTTTTGCCAACCTGTTACATGTGAGCTGGCAGGCATCCAGTATAAACACACTGTTATAAGTCAACATAGCAATTAAACCAAATTGCAATGTTTTCTCTGAGCAGCTAGAGAAGTGAGATGTGCATCCAGTAGCTGCTCTGCTAGGAGCCTTCCAGGATTAGCACTTTGGCACTCAGGAATGTGCTGTGTGAAACCCAGCTGAGAAGTTGCTGATCAAAGTACAGCCCTAAGCAGTGTTACTGTGCCAGTCACTGGTTCTGTTCTGGGTGGGTTACTGGAGACCTAAGGTTGAATAAACTGGTTAGAAAGGTTGAAACTGGCAATCCCAGCATTCAGTTTATGTAGGAGCATTTTAAAATTGCAAGGAATGATCTCCTTATGTCATGAAGAGGAAGTGCTTTCATTGCTGCTGGAAGGAATAATCAGTAATCAGATATTCTATGGACCTCATCTATGAGATTTGGGGCTTTTTAAGGGCATTCAAATCCTTGCCAGCCAAATCCCTGCTGAAATGTTTACCTGAATGAGACTGATAGGCACATTTGATTGTACTTATATCAGGAATAAATCTGGAGTTAACTGGGTGAATTATATCCTTTGAAATTTAAAGTGTATGAGACCTGATTGTGGTCCTAAATAAGGATAGTGGAGGATGCTGTGTATTATTTTAGCTTTTTAACTTTTGGTATATCCAACATGAACTGTTTTTCTCTTTTCTAACTAATCCTGTTCATCAGATCAGACTTGTTCAGTATTTCAGTGCAAATTGTGTTTCAGGACTCAGCAGTGCCTCTGGTCCAAATCTCATGTATGCAGATTGGAAAATTTGTGGTGACTTCAAGGGGAGCTGGATCAGGATTGAGGCTGACTGATGGCCCTGGACAGCAGTGAAATCCAGTCTCTGTCCACCACCGTGCTCTGCATTTCCCCTAGCCACAGCTCAGCCACTGCTGGTTGGAATATTGATCAATCCTATCCAGCTCAGGAGCAATTTGTTCTCAAATTCTGTAAACATGTTTATGGAATGACCCCAGAGTCAATGTCTCCAAGTCCAGGTAGCTCCAAGGTTGTCCATTCAGATTAGGATCTGCAGGGACCTGTGACAGCAGATTTCACTGTGCTAGCAGCCAGGAAGGGAAGAGAAACCTCATTCCCTCTCTGGGCAGCAGCTCTGTAGTGCTGTCCCAAGCTGAGCTGCCCTGGATTATCCCCTCCTGGAGCAGGGCAGGATCTGCTCTGAGCCAGGACTGGGCAATGTGAGTCCCAGTGGTGGGAGGCACCAGACCTTCTTCCAACAAACCAGGGCTGTTTTGCTGGATATCACCATCTCTGTGGGCTTCAGCTCCATCCCACTTCCCAGCACTGGGAAGCTGCCATCCACCACTGCTGGTGAATTATCCCCAAAATCTCTGTCTCCTGACTTCCCCATGGCATCTTCAGCTCCTGACAGAGAAGACTTTGGTCTGCAGCTCACACAAATGTCAACCCCACAATCTCTGTCACTGGGCTTTTTGCACAGCCTTCCAGCCTTGCATTTTTCCTCAGCTCATTTGTTGGGCTGTTTTTGGCAGATGATAACAGGATGCTCAATATCTATTTTTGTTCTTGTCTTATACCAACACAAATGGGCACAGGTGCTGCCTGTGCCTGCCCCTTATCACTGTTTGAAGGGAGACCTGAGTCTGCAGTCACATTTTACAGTACAGAATTGTCTCTGCTTGATTAACTGCCTTCTAGGTACTTAGAGAATCTTGCTAATTAGTCTTTGGGAACAAAGACATGCTGGTGTTTATTTTTTCTTTAAAAGCCAGTTATTGCAGCAGCTAAATTTTCTTTTTTTTTTTTTTTTACATTACCGCAGTATATTAGGAAAGAACCATCTTCAGCATCTGATTTTAATCAAGCCACTTCTTCACTTTAATTTTCTGCATACCAAGAAGTGCAGTCCTGTGGCTTTGTCTTTTAATCAGAGAGGCACTTTAGCTCCTCAGTTCCTTATTTCACACAGTTTACCACGTATCAATGGTGCAGAAAAGTGAAGAGCTGGCATGAAATGCACAGTCTGTAATTTACTGCTGAGTTACAGGGCTTGGCACACGGGGGACTGGTGGAGCTCTGAGGTAAGATGTCCTAGTAAATCTAAGCAAAAAAAAAAAAGTCCACCATGTTTTCAGTGGGATATGCAGATACTGCTACCCTGAAACATTCCATGGGAATTTGTCTCTGTTGCTCTGCAATTTATAATCCTTAAACTAGTCTCCAGAGGCTGAAATTCAGGGAGGGGAAAATGATTTGTGCAAGACCTGTGGCGTAAACCACAGGCTGAGGCTATTTTCTCTCTGGAGCAACACACACGGCTTTGTCCTGAGGATGAGTTGCACCACACTCATCTCACCCCTTGGGAGGAGTTATTTTTGGATGTTTTATGGAGCTAAATTGCTCTTTCTCTGTCCCTGGTCTTTATCTCACTCAGAGATAGCTCCTGGGATTGCCACAGCTTTGGAGGAAGCACATGGGGATTGGGCCACTTGTGCCAAGATTTGTTTGAAGTTTGTCAGCTCATTTAAGCCCTCAGCATTTCTACAGGTTTTTGAGTTAGGGCTGCTGGTCATCCAGAGGGGCAGGAGATAAGCAGCAGTGAAATGGATCTGATGAAACAGCAAGTGCAGGACTGAGGATCCGTGTCCAGCTTCTCCTGAGGCCACCAGTTCTGGCAGCACAGTTCCATGGTCAGTGACAATGCAAAAATGGTGTGGCATTTAGGACAGACCCACAGCCTAAGTAAGTAACAGTGTCTTACAGGTCGAGACAGGAAGGTTTTGGCAAAGCTTAGGAGGGAGGGCATAGCAGGCACAGCACAAATCCAAATTATGCCCTTGGCGTGGTGCTGTGGGTGACTCACTGCTGTAAATCAACAAAAAAAGTGTGTTTCAAATAGCCATAATAGCTGCTAATAAAACAGATTTAGGGCATGCTGAATGTTTCTGAGTTGGTTTTTTTTTCTTTTTGGTGTCTAGTTCAATAGTCTTAGTACTTCTTAATTTATAATTTTTCACCCTGCTGTAGTATTCAGCATATGGGTAAATAAAAGTGAGAAAGCCTGAAAGTCTCATTTGCATGTGAAGAAGTAGCAGAAACACAGAGTAAGTAGCATCTGCAAATGTGTGGGAGCTGGAGAGTAGCGGGGGGACAGCAAAACTGTTGTAAATAGAAGCAGCTTAAAGTGCAGGATTATGTGCTATGGATAATAAAACACCCCAAGCCAGCACATAAGCCAGATACTGTTCTCAGCAGCAGCATCCAACTGATCCTGTTAGCACTTAAAGGCCCTTTTGTAAACCCTGCTGATTGGTAGTCCAAATTCTTCTTGCCAGGGTGTTCACCTGGCCAGAGGACACATATGGCAGGCCATGGAGACCTGTAATAGCAGAAATATTGCACACAGACCCCAGCTACACACAGGCTGTGTATGGATTTTAAACTGCTTTGATTAGCTGACAGCAAGCAGCCAAAGAAATCTGCAAGTTTAATGGGAAATCGGGCAATAATTGGTATAATTTTCTTTGGTTTCCAGTATGACTGATTTGTATTTAGTTTGACTCTATCATGATACACAGGAAGGGAATTTTGACCCAGCATATTTGTGTCTCCCTATATTCTGTGGCTGTTTGAATCACCACTCTAACATAACCCAGCCAAAATTTTCAAACAAACCTCTTTTGCATCTGATTCTTTAGGGGCTTTATTGGGCAGAAAATCTGATTCCCAGGGCATAAAACCCAGAGATTTTTCAGCCTTTCATGTTGCAAACCCAGGTTTTGTGTCAGGGCCCTGGGTGAGCCCCAGCCAAGAGGAGGGAGAGCGGTGCTGTAGTTCAGCGCCAGCTCTGCCTTCTGGGCTGACAATGGCAGACAACTGACAGCAAAATCCTGGTTTTCTTCATAGGATTGAAATGTGGGGCTCAGGGTTGTTGGCAGTAGAAGGATGGGGTGCAGCAAGAAGCATTTCTTCCAGCCCTGGAGATGGTGGGGAGCGCAGCTGTCCCTTCAGCCTGACTCAGTGCCACGAGCAGGGCAGAGTCTGCTTTTCCCATTGCCTGCCTAATTTTCCTATTCCTAGAGCCAGCTCCACGTTTTTTGCAGCCTCTCAGGTACAGAAGCTGGGTAACTGGGATTTTAGCCCAAAACATGCCCTTTTATGCTCTGCCTGACCTACTTGTCACTGCCTGTGGGGAGCCACGGGGGGTTTCTGCTCCGCTTGTGCTTCGCTTCCAAGAATCAGGCTTTTGTGCCCAATGGTATCATGGTGCCTTGAAGGTATCTTGGCATACACTGGGTATTTTGGTACAGAAGCTGGTTCTGCTGTGCTTCAGTAGCACTCAGGGCACTGATGCTTTGCCTGAAGCATGGCAAAGCTTTCATGCTGCAGCGTGGAGGGGCAGTGCCAGTCTGGAGCGAGCCCATGGCCCTGGGCACTGTGAGCACAGACAGGCCCTGCTCTGTTAGCAGTCAGTGAGAGGAGATGGATTTTGCAGCATATCCAGGCCACCTATTCAAGTCCAGGTTCTTTTGGCACCCGTGAAATTGTCTGACAACTTGTGAGCGGGCAGTGTGCCATGTGAGCAGATGGGCTGGCTGTCCTGGCAGCCAAAGCCTGGGATGCTCAGCTGGCAGAGGGGAGCGGGAGCAGAGCTCCGGGTGCTCCTGTCCAAATGCCTGTCCCTCCTGAAGTTACCCTGGGAAGAGCAGGCACAGGGGGTGTCTGGCATGGGCACGGGGTGTTTCACAGCAGAGATGATACCCCCACATTCTGCCCTGGCCTCCTGCTTCTCCAGCAGCGAGGACAAGGCAGATTCTGAGATGCTTTCAGCCCGAGCTCCCCACTGGGGACAGTTGGCACCTGCCACAATCCTGTGTCCTCCAGAGATTTGCCTTGAAGGCAATAGCATAGCAATTATTTTTTTAACTACCTCTGCTAGGTGGTTTCCTGTGAGAAGTGAATCCTGAGATAAAGGGATTAAAACATCCTCTTCAAGGCTTCAGAAATTGTCACAAGGACTTTCTCCAGGGAAGGCCTTAATGCTCATCACCCTGAGGGGCAGCTTTCCTCACACAGACATGCACTGCATGATGATTGACACATCATTAATTAACTGTTATTAATTAACCCCATAATCTGAAGGGATGGAGAAGGAATTCCTCTCAGGGCTGGATCCTGTCATTTCTTTGAACACTTGAGTCCCCTGTTCTGTTGCATTCCCACACCCATCTGGCTTTGGGACTGAAGAAGCTCCTAAAGAAAGCAGGACTAATGAACAGCCTTTTACAGCCCCCATCAACTGCCTTCATTTCCTGGCAGTCACAGTTCAAACAAGCTTTGCAGGAGAGCAACTATTTGTATCTATTATTCAGAGTTTAGAGGAAGAGGAAAATGGAAAAAAAAAAAAAAAAATAGAGGATTGTTGCCTTTCAGGCTTCCCTTGTTCCCTGCTGTGTAGGGTGTGATGCTGTGAAGGATAAAGGATCTGTCCCTGATATAACATGGGTTCCACATGTCCCATCCCTCCTATTGGAATAGTCATGCTACTTAAGCCCAAAATTAGGACAGGAAATCAGTCCTGCCTCTCCTTGTTTACTCCAGTGTGATTCCCTCCCTCTCCATGGCTCTCCAACCCCAAACTGTGCTCGAGGGCTGAGCTGCACACAGAACAGCAGCACAAAGGACAGTTCTTCTGCTGACTTCAACTGGGCTTTGCTGGTGTCCTTGAAGACTTTATTTTCCTCTTATCATCTTGAGCCAGCCCATTTCTTGTGCCAGCTCTGCCTAGTGACCTCTAGCAGTCTCCTGTGTCAGGCAGCAGCATGATTATAGCTTTATTGCACTAATTTTGTCTGCATTTGCCTTTCAAGGAGCAACAATGCAGCAATTCTGTAGTCTAAATGTGGCCTAAGGACAGAAATTGCCGTTTGCCCACAAACCCCAGAGTCTTGGGGTGATGCCAGTCAGTCTCAGTAAGACATCAGTGGTCTGATAAGCCAATAGTCATAATCACTGATCAGTGCTGTGCTGATGTTCTCGCAAGGTTCTGTGCCCAATATTGTTGACCCAACACTTTTGCTATTATGTGCTGCATCCTCTGGCAGGGGAAAGACCTCAGAGATCAGAATGGTACCTGGGCTGAGGAGGTGCCCAGATCCCCGTTATTCTTGGCGTGCCTGGCTGCTTTTATTCGGGGTTGTAAATCAGTGCTCACCCCTGAGACACAATTCCAGGCCCAGCAGCATTAATCCTGCCATTTTGTGTCTCTGCAATTGGGAACAGCCTCCTGTTGCTGACATCTGAATTACATTTTTAACAACAATTTCCTTTGTTATACAAAATGATGCCAAAGCAAACACTGGTGCTAGAGGCTCACTGTCTGGTTTAAATAACACAGACCTTTAAATGGGTGAGGACTATGAATAATTTTTATGTAGAACCTGGATTTGTGTTGTTTACTTGCTTGTTTTTGAAAGATTTTTTTTATTTTTCACTCTTGCAGTAGGACGGTTTGAAAAAGCTCCCTGATTACTCTTAGCTAATTGTACCTTTCTTATGTAATTAGATTCTCTCATCTTTCCCCTCTCCTAAAAAATTTATTGAATTGCCTGATATTGCACCAATTCCATATTGCAATATCTTCTAGATTTAAAAGCTACATGTATTGAAACTATTTTGGTGTTGCCAAAGCTATTTAATATCTGTGAGCTCAAGGAATGTATTTTCTGGCATTCAGCAGTGACTCCAAAACCCCAAAGAATTACACTCAACAGCCCTGAATTTCAAAGCCTGACATCACTGCGAGCAAGGAATACAAATCCATCAACAGGAGCAGGATTTTAATTGCTTTTGAATGATTCTATAGAAATCTAAAATTGCTTTGTGAGATGAAAAAAAAAAAAATCCCCACTTTTGTCTGTGAAGAGGTTTTAATTCTGGTGAACGAAATAAGTGGTTGCTGGAATAATATAGGATTTTTTTCCCCTCTGACTGTGTAGCTGTTCCTACATCCCCCTGCCTGCTGGGATTTTATCCTTGAGCAGTGAGACATCAGAGTTCATCAGATATTATATGTGGCAATTGCCAAGCCAGGAGAGGCTGTTTGGTGGCTGGAAGATTTGTGCTTCTATTGCATTCACTGTTAAAAAATGAGACCACCTGCATCCTTCTGCAATGTGACCTTCTCTAGCTGTTGTATGCTGTGTTTCCTTTGTGATCTGATCTGATTTTAAGGGTAATCAAAAGAACAACAGTGCTTTAAAACCCAGTAATACCTTGACTCTTCTTTTACAGTTTTCCCTTTCTTTTTCTCCCTTTTTTTCAATGAAAGGAATGGAAAACCTTTGCAGATGTTTCTACATCTGGCTTAGCTTCGAGTTAAATGCATCCTCAGGGAGTGCTGGAAAATCTTACTTCTCCTGTTTAGAAGAGAAGCAAATGAGTCATATTTTCCAAAATAGTTTTCAAGGAAAGGGATATAAGAAGTTGTTTGTATTTCCCTGTTTAGTAGATGTAGTGGATACCTAAAATCTGATCTGCATCACGAGAGAAGCAACACCAGGGTGTGAGTGGTTCCTTTGCCTTGGCAAATGGCAAAAGCCTGCCCAGCTGGGAGGTGCCAGGGCAGAATCCAGGGCTGAGCCCCCCTGGGAGGGGGCAGCCTGAGGATCTCTTCCCTGTCCCACTCATTTCTTGTGTGGGGGTTCAAATGCCGTGGCCCTCCTGGCCTGCAGAGGAAATAAAATCTGGTCTGTTGTCTCATCCCAGCATATCTGTGTGTGAATCAGCTGGAGGAATCCCCTTCCCCTACCTAAAATATTTAGGATGTCCAAAGATATTCCCAGACTGGAAACCACAGTGGAGGCTGGGAGCCTGTCCCACCTTCTGCCTCTCCACGTGGCTCCTTGGCTGGGAAGGCTTTGCTGAGACCCTGAGCAAGCCTCAGCCCAGGCCAGGATGCAAAAAAGTTGCCATATTCCCCAAGCCCACCCAAAGCAAATCTCTGATGAGCTAAATCTTCTCAAAGGTGCTCAAGAACCTCAACAGATGCAGCTCAAGTGGGGCCACAGCAGCATCCAGCACAGCAACACCATTTCCTGAACCAGGTGTGGGAGATATTGCTGAGCTTGTTTCAGGGAAAACAAAACAAGACAAGACAATCCAGTATTTTATATTCTGTTTAGCATTGCACTTACAAACAGGTGTTTGGTTGCAGCATCTGACAACCCTCCCTGGTATTTTCCTGGCATTTGAAGCATGTTGATGCTGACATGTGTTAGAGTACAGAAAACCTTCCTATTGAGGGCTTTTTAATATTTTTAATTATTTTCAGAAACAAAACTAGCCATTATGGTATTTTTGAAACACAGTCCTTTTTGTCCTTTCTTGCCTAACAGCATATCTTAAAAATACTTTTTAAACAATTATTTTAAATAGTTTTTTCTTTAAATTGACCATAACAAAGCAGATAGATCTCTTCAGGATTAATTTTCCACCTAGCTGAAGAAATTAGCTCTTGCTTTCTCCCTCCCACCTTGAAGCCATGCTAGGATGGTTACCTGGATACCCTGCCTGTAAAGGATGTATGTGCCGAGGCAATTTAAATAGCCTGATTTGTCATCTAACTGCAGACATCATTAGCAAAGCATTCTTTGGCTGGAACACTGTAGGCTGAACGTGGATAACTCCTCTGTGTTGAGGAAAGATTTAATTTAACCACCTTGTGACCAAATATTGTCTGTCTTTAATGCAGAGCTGCAGCAAGGCTGGTGTGAGGAATGCGAGTGGTATCAAGGTGGGAAGTTATTTTCCTGTGGTGTATGATTATTGGGAATTTATTCTGCACCAGGAAGAGGACAGCTGCTTTTAAATTTGTAATTCAGAATCTCCTGGTTGGTTTATTTTGGGGCAAGAAAATAATTTTTGTGTCAAGGAGAAGAAGAAGGGAAGAAAATATGAGCCTGGCTTTTCCTTTTTGCTATGTAACTTTTCTCCTTGTCACAGTCCCCATTTCAATTTATTTCTCTGGTTATCATCTCTGGTTTCAAAATTACAATTCCATAAGGACGGAAGGATCCTTATAAGCAGGTTTTTAAAAACAAGCTGGTGAAGTTACAGTGATGTTTTGAATTATGTGACAGAGTGTAAAGCAGAAAATAGTGACCTTCTCTGATAAGACTTGCCTGTCAAAAGGCAGAAATTGGCATTTCCTTGGAATCTGATTGTGGAGTGGTCAGGGACATAGTCTGGGCATAATAATACGGACCATGTAAAAAAAATCTGAGTCTAAGGAAGAGTGTTTTTTTAGTTCTCAGATCACTTTATAGTTTAGTATTGAACATAACGTAACCATTTTAAGGCTCTAACCAAAATTAGATTATTTATTATTGAATCCAGTTTGATTTGGACAACTCAGCTGGAGCCTGGTGACCTGTCAGGTTCCACAGACCTGCTGCCTCCCATCGAGGGTGATTCTGCAGCTCCAGCTGAATTGCAGAAGCACCACAGTTGCAGAGCTGCCAATTATATATTCCTGAACATTCTTCCTGGCAAATCAACTCCCAAATCATGTTCAGAAATCGTAGTCTTAAATGAAGCACGGCTGCAAAATATTCTGCTGATCTGTGGTGCAAGTCCTTTTCCTTTAGTCATAATTGATGTTACAAAATATTTTATGGCTTCTGTCATTAGTATTCCCAATTGGCTCAATCTACAATTTATCTCATGCTGTAAAAATGCTAAGAATTTTCTCCTGATTAGCAGCAACAGTAGGGCATGTTTCTACATTTATCAACATGGGGTATTGTTGGGTGGTAAGAAGTCTTTTGTCTTTGAATTATAATGTGTCTAGACATTCTATTTTTGTTACAAATCTAGCAAAAAGAAGATGCTTTTCAGGTAGTAATTAAATTCTTTCAGTGACATAAAGTCTACTGTGCACAAGGCTTCAGGTTAATGAATATATTTATTTCCAGGAAACCTACAGTATTTTCCTTGCCATTTGTAGGACTCAGCATATAAATAATGCAGGTCATGCTGTGCTGATTTTCAGTTCATCCCAGGAAATTATGCCATTAAAAATGCCACAGTTCTTTCAGGCACACACAGACACAGCATGTAAAGGGAATATTCATGTGATGAACAGTGACAGAAGCAGCATTAGCTAATGCATAACCTTGCAAAGCACCCCTTAGACAATGAAATTGTTTGCAGTAATTATGGTGTGGAGTGAGACTGTTGTTTAACTTAACATCATGGCAGCCAAACTGTGATCCATCAAAGTGGCTCTGAATTTGTAACCCAGGGTTAGGACTTGGAAGTGCAAAATAAGGTGAAGGGAAATGAAGAGCTCTGGAGCCTCCCCTGCCAACCCAAACACACACACATTTGGTGAGCGTGGTGAAAATGGAACTTCTTTTAAGCAGTCCTGGAAATGTAAGGTCCCTGTAAGTTCCTCACAGCCTCGCTTTTGTCTGTGAGCATATGTTGCTTTTTGAAATCTGCAATTCCAGTGTTAAAATCTCCCCTCTACAAAAGCAGCAGTGGCTCTTGCAGTGCTCAGACAGCAAAGGTCACACAGTGCATAAAAGCAGCATCGAGTCTCTGCTCAGGCAGGTGAGCAGAGAAAGGAAACTTTGAGAGGAAAATTTGCCATCTCCCATTCACAGGCATTACTTGCACATAAGCCGAGCTTTAGTGCGTGTTGCAAGTGGAAATCAAGAACATGATGTGCCTGGAAGGAGTTTATCCGACTATTTATGGGCTGATCACATTTGGAGCTGGAACTGGCTTGGTTATTTTTAGTTGACTAACGTTACAGTAGTAGTTGCATTTATAAAGAGGCGAGAAAATTCTCCTGCACTTCACAGACCTTCCTCGCTGGATCTCGTTCCAAACCTCAGTGTCCCCGTGTCCCAGAGCAGAAGCTGAATGCCACATCCCAGGGGCTGCCTGTGTGATTGCAGGTCAAGGAGTCACAGCTCAGACACAGATTTAAACTCCCACAAAGCAGCTTTGTGGGTCTTTATGCCTCTCCTCCTTCCCTCTCAGCTCTGTGCAGCCCGCTTGGACGGGCTTTGCCCACTTGAAGCCACCTGTTCTGCTCTGGAAGTGGACCCTGACTGTTCTTTGGCATCCCAGGACAGGCTTTCCTATCCCTCCAAGGTGATGCCTGCATGGAGTGTGTGTTTTTGCCCAGTGGTGGTGGAGAAGATCAGTTTTCAGAGCTGGAGTTGGGTGGAACTGGCACAAAGGAGCTTTGTGCAGGAGGGATTCAGCTGGGCACAAGGCTTGTGTGTGGAAAGTTTTGGCTGGATCTCTCAGAATAGTTCAAAAAGAAGAAAAATCTCACTGTCTTTGGGGAAAAAAAAAAAAGGCCTCTATCTTATTTCTCCTCTTTATTTTCATGATAAAAATCAACAATTTCAAGCTAACGGTCTTTGATACGCCTCAAGAAGGAAATTCCAATAATTTTAAAGATGCAGATGTGATACATAGGTACTTCATTAGCATGACTCATTGTTCCTTCTTTCTTACAAAGAAAAGGAATTAAAAATCATTAAAATCATGAAATAATAAGGCAGAAGCATGTAATTTAATATGGTCATCTATTAAAAATGCACATTGTGCAAAAATAATCAGACATATCAGCAGGGAATCCACAGCCATCTAACAGCTAAGTTGCTTTGCAATTGCCATCTGACCTGTAGATAAGTGGAAACAACATCTTCATTAAGCTTACAGAACTGAATATTAATCATTAGCAAAACCAGCACTGCAAGATGAAGGGAAGTCTTGCTATGTGCCTGGGAGCTGTGTGCATGTACCTAATGGCAGGATTTAACTATTAAGGTCATATCAAAAATAGATCTGCTGTTTGTCCACGGTGCTTACTGGTCTGCTACAAAGGCAATCGGATTTAGGATGTCATTTAAAGACTTATTGCATGATCTGGGAAAAAAAGGTGTAGCTGGAAAAATGCCCTAAAAGACTTGACTTCGCTTGACTTGTCCTCTTGTATCCTCCTTTGGCTGAAAAGGATTAAGGACAACTGAATGTTTAATTTTTATAGGATTTTATGAAAACTGTGGGTTTGTTTGGTTGCTTTTTTTTTGTTTGTTTTCAATGTCTCCACTGCTCTGGCCTCTGCCCCTGGCAGAGCTGGGTGGTGGGAGCAGGAGGTGATTCCCTGACATTCTTGGGACACCTCATGCCATGCTCTCAGACTGCACTGTAGGTATGAAAGTGAAATAAATCCCTAATTTGGAGAATGTGACAGTGTGACATCATAGCACCAGTGTATGTGATGCAGGAAATCAAAGAGTAAAACTATCATTTTTCATGAGGTGACTAAAAAGATCTGTATCTGTATAAATAATTGAATTTCAAATTTAATCTTCTTTGCACCTTTGGGTCATTTTCCTCGTTTTCCTGAAGGTGAGCAAGGAACCCACTTTATTTTGTTTCTTTTGGTTTCCTCTTCCACCTGTTTGAACCAATAAGCTGATTGAGCCCGGACGTGTTCTGGCTGTCTGTAACTAATCCTGTAATACTTTCCTGACATTCATATTGAAGTTGAGCAGCCCTGTCAATACAATCACTGCCTGTGAGCTGCATGGAAAACAGCACACAGGGGAAAAAAAAAAAAAAAGAGAAATAAAATTGGGTTTAATTCTTGCCAATATTTGTGATAAAATGAAGATCTTCACTCAACTTTATTGGAATTTACCCAGGCATTTGGTAATAGCAGCCTGCTGGAGATTGCTTAAGGAGGGAGCTCAAGGGACCTGTAATAAAACACAAAAAGATGGCTTGTGTATTCTTTGCTATCCGAGATCTCAGGTCCCGAAAGTGTCAGACACACGGTGTGCTCTAGACAGAGTTGAAATTCCAATATTAATTTAAGGTTCTTCAGCTACTGCTCTTGCTTAATCCTGCATTATCCGCCTTGATTTTGGCAAGAGCTCTGGAGGATATCATGGATGTATTCAAACTAAATGCTAAAACCAGAGGTTGTGCCTTCTGTCCCCTCATCCAGGCATGCAGGAGAATGGGGACTTTGCTGTCACAGGCAGCTCATTTAGTTATTTGGTTGAGTCTGCATCAGTTCCACAATCCTCTGGAGTCAACGGGGAGCTGTTCCCATGAATTCACTGCCCTTTAAATTTGAGTACAGGCAGGTCAGGTCCCAGTTTATGAACTGGCTCTCTTTCCTAGCTCACCTTGAACTCATGGGAAACCTTTCACTGTGTGGAAGGAAAGTTGGCTCAAACCCAGAGGAAAAACAGTAAGTGTTGCAGGAATGGGACAATGAAGTCCAGTGGTTAAAGCACACAATTGCTTTGCTCTGCCATTTACTTATCCTCACAGTAGGAAAACTGAAATACAAGTGTCCTTGGCTTTGGGAAAAACATCATTCTGTCTTTGAAACCAAACTGCTGTGGGCTGTGCACACACAGAGCTATCACACTGTACATACAGTAGATAAGCTTCACATTTTGTAGACATTTAAACACAGTTAAAAATTCAAGGAGAGGTAACCAGACATTCACTGTTAGACAAAAGCAGCTGTATGTCATAAATCAGCTCCACAAAAGAAAAAAAAAAAACTGGCAACAACATCATTTCCCTAAAGCTTTTACTGCATAGCTTTTGCATCATTTTCTTTTCCTCTCTTGTCCTCTACTCTTGCCTTGTTTTTTCATGTATTGTTTTTTCTAACCTCCGCTTTTTTTATCAACTGTCTCACACTTTATTGAAATCTCCCCTTATCTTACCAAACATCCTCAATGCAGATAGACTTTAAAATTTAAATGAGCTGAAACGAATGTCTCAGAGTGGGGCAGGGGAGCAGCACCTGTTTCACATTGAGCACTGGCTCAGCACAGCCAGAGGAAAGTGTTCCCTGTGTCTGCCTGTACACACACACACAGATCCCTTTCTTTATCTCCACTCCAGCTCTGAGTGGGTGCATTTTTGCAACCCACCAAGCGTGAATATTCCTCTGCACCTCGAGCGTGGGAGTTCACCAAACGATTGCACTTGATGGGAGATGTTTATATAAAACAGAGATTGCCCTGAGCAGCCAGGCCAGCCACAGCCTTCCTTCCCTTGCAGTTCCACAGAGTTCTTCCCCTAACATCCTTTTGCTCTTCATCTTTTCATGTGGAATATTTTTCAGAGATTTCAATTAGCCTTTTTTTT
>VYXF01005663.1:919303-989277 GCA_013397295.1 Polioptila caerulea
TTTTTTTGAATTTTTTTCCGAGATTTTAATTTGCTTTTTTTTTTTTTTTTTTTTTTTTATAATTTTAAGAGGAGCCGTTTAGGCCAATACTGAGCCCTTTTGAAATTCTGCATCCGCTGTCATTTTAAGTGATTCTCCTCCAAACCTGTTCTTCCATTTTTTGCCTAAAATACTATGTCTAAAACGGATATAGGAGGAGAGGGATGATGCTCTGTGGCAAGCAGGAACTGTATTTGCAGCTCCCCAGCAGCAGGGCCCACATGGGGGCCAGGAGGTTAAAATCCTTCTTCTCAGTGGAGGTGGAGAAGAGGCAAGAGATGCTAATATGGCTTGATTTTCCCCTGGGAATAACCCAGAGACTCCCTGTGGGCTGCAGAGCGTGAACTCACCCTTCATGCAGGCGGTTGTAAGCTTAAAGGACTCTGATGTGTAATTTCCAGTGTAATTTGTGACTCATGTGGTGCCCTTAATATAAAGTGTGGATTAGCAGGGAAGGTTTCCAGCCTGGAAAAGGAGAAGTTTAAAGAGAAAGGAGAGGGTTTTTTTTATAGGTTTGTAAAACAGCACGATTATTCTGTGAAATGGCTACTAAAAAAAGCTTCCAACCCAGTACACTCTTCCTCATGCAATAAAGGAACAACCAAGGCTGAGGAAGATAGAGTTAACTCAAATTTAGCCAGGAAGTGAAACATTTGGATTAATACCAAGATGATCCAGGGCTGTGGAGAAGTTCAGGCATCCTCTGACTGAGGCTGAGGAATGCTGTTCCCAAGTTGTCAAGAGGTTTAGGAGCACCCAGGAGTATTTGCACTTGTAAGTCACCTTGGCAGCCTCCAGGCAGCAAGTTACTCCCTGAGAAATGCTCGAAGTGGTGATATCAGCACATTCCCAAACATGTAACCCTCTGCAGATGGAAATAATCCAGGTGGGAGATGTGTGGGTGAGGGGAAATCACCTGCAGGGCTTTGCAGTGGGATGGGGCCAGCGCCAGATCTCAGCTGGGGAATGGCGAGCAACAAAGTGCTGCTCCCTGTTCCTTGTTTAGGCAAAATTCTGGTTGGGAAGAAAACACATGAGAAAATGAGGGGTTGCCCACGAACTGCAGAACCAGCTTAGGGCAAAGAGTAAGTTGGGCACTCTTCACAGAGATTGTGTTTGCTGACAGGAGCTGTAGTGGGGCAGGAGTTAAAATAAAATAAACGAGGAAACAGAGCGGTTGCATAGTTTGCTTTATTAGAGCAATGAAATAACCACACCATATCAAAGCAGTTCCCTTTGCTTTTGTAAGCATGAAGCAGTCTGAGGCAGGCAATTACACCTCCTTTCCAGCTCAGAGAGGCACATCACCCTTTGCCACAAGTGAAGGAATGTTAACAGCAGCAGGAAGGCGAGTTCAGGGGTGTGTGTGCTTTACTGGGAAATCACACCTCCGAGGAATTAGAAACACTCCGTCCTGGGGAGCAGTTATCTCACATTAACCACGTGCCTGCTGTCCTCAGTGGCATAATTATGGAAGATTCTCAGGATCTGGGATTGAAGCAAGCTTGAAAAGCAAAACTTGTGGTTCTTTGGGTGGAAGTCCCCTCTGATGGGCAGAAGGATGGGGCACCAGTTCATCCTCTGTATCTGCAGAGGGGCATTTTCAGGGGAAATGATGTGTAGGGGCTGGGGCTGAGCTGTCTGCCGGCACTCAGAAAGTCTGGGGTTTGCAGGAGGAGGTTGCACAAGGTGCTCTGATCCCCTGTTTCTCATTTTGCACTGAATCTTTGACATGTGTAGCTGGTAAAGCAGCTCTCCAAATAAGAATTTCATGCTCTTTTTTAAAAATATTGGCCCACGTGTTATGTAGGCTCTGTCCCAATAATGATTTTGACGGTAGTTATTTGTCTGCAAAGTCTTGGGTGTTTAAGTCTGTGCAGTTCAGTGTCCAGTAGCTCTTGAATGGTAAACTGGAAATGTAAAGTAAAAAGTGTTTTAATTTCTGCATGGGCAGGTAGGAGGGGAGGAGGGAGCATGCTTTTGATTAGCATGGTTACTGCTTTTGGGTCCTTGGGAAAGCACAGCTCTTCTATACAAATGCAGATATATAGGTCAGCCATGACACAAAACAGTGAAATCTCAAAGGACTTTTCACTTTTATAGCCGGAGCCTGAGCATCCTTTTATTTATTCTTCTGATCCATTGGTTTTATTCCTGTTACATGATCTTAAGAACTCTAAGAACTGCAACACTTATGAGAGAGAGAAGGCACCGCGTGCAGAAACTCGAACTCTCAACTACAAGTTGGAAGAGGGAGCCTGGGCCAAATGTGCTGAATAGAGAGTGCAAACACTCTGGTGCTTCCAGTGGTGTCAGTACAAAGTTCAGACAGATTTTGGCCTGGAGAGGAGAATGTTGGGCCTGTACATTGTGCTCATGCAAGCTGCTCACACTGCCCTGTGGCTCCTCAGCACATTCCTCTACCTGGCACAACTCAAAAGGCATTTCAGGAACACAAGAGCTCCCAAAAGTTGTCTGAGCCTTCCTAGATCTCTTTGTATTTGCTTGTGTGGGGCAGGAGACATGCAGAAATCCAGGATTTGAGCCTCATTTCACTTACAAGGAGTCTTGGTTACACCAAAGGACTGCAAGCCTCAGGGTCAACCTGAAAGGTGACATTTGGGACTTGCCAAAGCCCATGACCAGACTGACCTGTGCTTTTGGCAGAATGCTTTTTGGGAAATGATTTTTTTCCCAAAGAAGTTGTCGTGGGTGGAAAGAAGAAGGAGGAAGAACAGTTCTGAGTCTGGCAGTGGCCAGGGTGGGTGGCCAGAGCTGCTGCAGGGATCTGCTGCTGATCACTGGCTCGTTCTTGCAAAGTGCTGAGCACAAAACAGCTCGAGGAAGGATTAAGTCTATGCTTGACTGTCAAGGACACACATAGTTCACTGGCTATATGTGTGCCCAAAGTTAAGCATGTGCTTAATGAGGCTCGAGTGCTTCGCTCAGGGCAGAGCTGAATCCTTAATAGCTCCATGTTTTTGCAGCTTTTACTGAAAAACAGGGCTAATATTTTCCTGCTTCCTGGGAGATTTTGAGGACAAACTTACTAGCATTCATGGTTCTCATAATGATAGCAAGGAAACTCATGAATAAAAAGGAAGAAATTATGTATTGATGCATCAGACTCACAGTAATTACTTTTTCCAACCTATAAACCTATTGTGAACCCAGGAATTTCAATAGGCACATACATCATGAACAGTGAGAAGAAAAAATCCAAAAAGCTGAAAGAAATTTGAGCTCTGCTATGCTTCTAATATGTTTAATGTTATTGTTCCATTAAATCCCTACCCTTAATGACCCCAGACATATTAAATAACATTCTCAGGGATGAAGAAATGCTTCAGACTTCTAATTTTACACATATTTTTTCCTCCTGTGCTCTCAGACCTCTAGAAGAGTTATATATTGAAAACCCTCTGTAGAAAATACTCTGCAGCCTTTTTCCTGAAGGGTGGCTGCAGGTAACTGTGCTCACATGGAGCTCTGTTTGCTCTTTACAGTTTTTCAAAAATAGTTTTTGCAGCTGTATCATTTTTCACGTTTGCAATTTGTGGCAAGCAGACAATGTACAGTGGAGCCTCAAAAGGATAAATCAAGGGGAAAAATGACAGATAGGGGCTTGGCATGGCAAAAATGCTCACACCGCTTGCTTAAGAGCACAAAGGAATCTAGGCCATGCAGGGACAGAAAATATTCATGGTGATATAATTTCGTAATGAAGTTGTCTTTAAAAAGACACAAAATATCACTGCAACACCTCATTAATGACGTTTCCTGCTTTTTTAATTGCTGTGAGGCTTTTTTCTCCCTGCTGTGACAACAGCATTGACCACATTAACACTGGCACTGGGAACTCTTTTGTTGTGCTGTCAAGTACCTTTTAATCTTTCATTCCCTATATGTCAAGTCAGCTTTCTATCTCAAGATGAACCAAACCTTATTTCTGGGTCAAGATTTTTTTTTTTTTTTATCTGCAGAGTAAATTAGTGACAGGAGCTTCCCAGAGCTTGCCTTTCTTTTCATACCGTGACTCATTTGTTTTTCTGTGCAAGCCCTGCTTGTTCTGGATGATGGAAAAACATTTCTACCCAGCAAGCACTGCCACTTAGCCACTGTGGCATCAGTGGTCATCTGCTCTCTGCATTCCCTCTTCCCACCAGCTCAAGGAGGGAGACAAAGATGAGTGTGCAGCCAGAGTCCCACCTTTGCACCCCTGTAATTCTGGGGGGGTGCTGCCTCCAGTGCAATCAGTGCTCCAGTATAGATTGTAACCTTCCTGCTGAGCTCCCTGGGCAGGGGAAGGCTTCTCTAAATCAGGGTATGAAGACCTGAGCTTCTGGTTTTGGAAATGCACACTTCAGTCCCTACTGCTGGCCATAAAGCAGCTGTGTGTGTCCCTGCTTACAGCAGAAGCAGCCCTGGACAGAGCTCACTGCAGTGCTTGTGAAAAGCATCTTTATTCCCCCTACCCCAGCATCCAGGAGGCTGCTCTTCCATGATAACTGAGGTCAGCCCCATAATGCTGGAAAAACTCATCTTACCTCAAATGTTTTTTTAAACTTGTGCGCTTTCTAATGCTATACCTGCCTTTTAAATTTAAAACTTCCTTAAAGAAAGGCAAAAAATATTTCTGTAGCACCTCACTACTGTTTGCAGGGTACAGGGGAAATACAGACAAATATTACAAAGAATGATCCTACTTGTCTGATCCCATCATGTCCAAACCACAGCAGGCAGTGTAAGATAGTGCTGTATGTGCTGGATATACATGAGATGCCTCTCTGTACATCCACCTGGAGCTGGGTAGCACTGGAGCTCATCTCCCTGGTTTTGTACCTGCTCTGTAGCAGCATTTCATTTGCCTTGCTTTACAGCCACCTCCTAAATAATAACAACAAGAACAAGAACGAGAACAAGAACAAGAACAAGAACAAGAACAAGAACAAGAATAAGAATAAGAATAAGAATAAGAATAAGAATAAGAATAAGAATAAGAATAAGAATAAGAATAAGAATAAATCACAACAGCCTGTGAATCTGAGCTGTGACCAGGCTGAGACCTCAGCACACAGCACACCCCATCTCCTCAGCCACATTCCCAGGGGACAGGAAGGGGATCAGTGGCTGTGACACCAAAAAGCACGGGTGGGGAATGCATCCTGACAAATGTGCTTACACTAATAGATTTTTTTCCATTTGCTTTTCCTGTGGTGACAGTCAGCTACTTACTGGGCAGAGCTGGAAGTAATATTCTGAATTGCTGAAGGAAATTTTCCCAGTTGATCAAACTGTTATGTGTTTTGTGCTGATCAAAGATTCTCTTCATGTCTTATGCATTTGAAAGCACAAAAGAATGAATGAAAAAAGAGCTATTCTTCTGAGCTGGTAGACAATGAAATGATGATTGGTGAGATTATGCCTTGACTTTACTGTCAGCACAATGTCAGTAAAGGCAACAGTATAGAGAAGGTGCATTTTGAGATATTAATATCACTAAAAGAAACAGAAAAGCCCCCAAAAAGAGGAAAATGTCTGGGTGTATTATTATTTTTATAGTTTAGTGGAGAGTAAAATGAATTTTTCATATTCTTGGCTCCTATTATTTGCCCTGATTATTCATTCCTTCATATCATATCTGCTTGTGTAGGCAGGAGTGGTAACTCAGTGTTTTGCTCAGGTGAAAATCTGCTTTTTTAGTATATATATTTATATATTTATATATGTAGGCATCTAGTGGGTGGGATGTCAGGAACCTTCCACTGGTGCTGCTCCTAGCAAGGGACTGACTTTGCACAACCTTTTCACAAATGCCCTGACCTATGTAGAGGAATTAGAGGTTGCTTCTTCATCTTCTAGAAACAGTGTTGGTTTTCATGGCAAAGCCTAAAAGAGGCTTTAGGGGCTCTGGATTGATTGGATTTTTAATGAGTTAAAAATAAATTAATTGTGCTTAGTAAAGAAGGGGCTTCTGAGCTGAGGAATCTGCAGTCTCGAGGCGTTAAGGCTTCATTCCCAGGTCTTGGCTTGGGGATGCTCTTTTCAGCAATGGGAGCCAGTTCTGGAGTGTTTGTCACATGGATCCCCTCTCAGAAACTGCAGCAGGTGTCTCTGGGATGGTTTTGTCTTGAGCATGGAATGAGGAGAAAGAGGAGGGCTGGAAACAAGCAGGGGAGGAAGGCCAGCACACCAGGGAGAGGGCTGTAGCTGTGGTACCACAAAAGTACATTTTGAAGATCGTGTTAGAGCAACGTCTGTCAAGAGTGGTTTAGTTCTAGCTGATCTCACCCTGGGGCCAGAGAATAGGCTAGGTGACTTCCTGAGCCTCCTTTTGCTTTTCCACTGGAAACAGAAAGAAAACCCACCTCAATACCCTGTTTCCCTGTGGATTTTCTCTCCCTCTTCCCGTCCCCCCTGCCCTTCTGCGCCAGGTAACAAGACATTCGTAGATACAAATGTGCTTTCAGGAGCTTATTGTTATTCTCTGCATAGGTTTATGATTTATATTAAGCTAACTGGTCCTTGAGCATGTGCTGTTGTCAAGCTCTCTCCGTCTGCTCAGGAGAAAAGCACTCCGGGGCTGGCATGCAAGAGCATGATCTGGGTATTTATCCTTTTGGCAGTTTGCTAATTATTCCTATTGCTATCACATCCCTGCACGAATTTCTGTCTCTCTGCCACAGTAAATATTCTCTCATTTTTTTTGAGCTACAGAGCTGCTACTTAAACTGGAGAAGCCTGAATATCCTGCAGGGGCCCATATTGTCATTTGGTTGATAGCAGTGAAACGGGCCAAACATCCTTTCTGTACCACTCAAATTGCATGTCTTTGCATTCCTGCATTGGCCACTCATTTTCTGGCCCATATTCTGCTCTTGTAAACAGCTCCTATCGTCCCTGGGAGTGCTCTTTGTAGCACAATGCTTTGATAAAGCCAGAGCCATCAGCTGCCAAGACTCCATAAGGAGTCAGAAATAGGCACCAGATATCTCTGCTACTGTAGATGTAGCTGCATTAGCAGTATCATTTCTCTTCCTAAGGACTTACTAAGCCATTAAAATGTACTATAAAATTAAATTATGTTTTTTCCACCTGTTCTAACCAGTGCCAAGTGCATTGAAACCCCTCCCAGATGATGCAACTCTGCATGCAAAATATGCAAAATCTCAGTACCCCCCTAAGGACTGCAGCTGCCTCAGAGACACCTTTTTTTTTTTTCTTTTTTTTTTTCCTTTTTTTTTTTTCCCATGAGCTGCCTCCTTCACTTACAATAATAAGCTTTAGATGATCTCAGGGCACTCTAGATCCCCCTGCTGTACAATCCAATTTGACATAACTGTTGCATGGAGGGGAGGGAGGGAGAAAATCTTGCAAGCAGACTCTGGACTTTCAGTCTGAGTTTTCCATCAGTGCAAAGAAGAAGTTCCTTACTGAGGGCTTGGGAGATTTCATGCCTGTCTGTGTTGGAAGAAAGATTCTCTAGAATTGATGGAGCATCTGTGCTTCAGTGGTGTGCTGGATCAAGGGCTACCTGTGGAGCTTCCAAATGCAAAAGATTGCCAAGTCCATTCCAGGCCATAAAATCATTGAAACAGCAGCTTCAAACTTGCTGAGTGACCACCTTTTATTCTTGCAGTAGCTATCCTTTTAGTCTGGTATTAGCTGTATTTTACCATTTAGGTAACACTGTGTGGGGGCTGTTGAGTCTGCAAGGGGCTTCAGGACAGGTATTTAAACACCTTAAGTGCTCCACAGGAAGAGAGGAAAGCTGCTTTCCAGAGGAGAAGAATAGCAACCTAGAGCTGTGGGTAGACCCAGTTAATCTCCTGTTATCTGTTCCGATAGCCAAATTATTCCCTTATCAGGGTTAGTCCTGTCCCTGCCAGTGCAATTACAAAGCCTCACTGGTTTATATCTCTTAGAGAGTTCGCTGCTGCCCAATTCCCCTGGCTGGGTCAGGCAGGGGCTCTGTCTGCAAAATGGCCTGACCCAAGCAAACCTGCTCCCTGCTGCAGCAAAGCTCCTTGTTGTGCTCCCTAATCATCGCTAATCCCAGGGCTGATTGCCCTGATTATGTGTCAGAACACGAGGGTAACCTATTTAAAAGGAGCTGTTTTCCAAGCGGCAGCACATCCCCTCATTAGCTCAGGGCCGGGGGTCTGACACGAGAGGTGTCTCGGAGGTGTCTCTGGACTGCAGCATGGGAAGCCAGCGTGTGTCTGTCAGGATAACACTTAGCTCACATTGGGCTCTTTGCCCTATTTCCGAGTTTTCTGGCTGCTGCACAGATAATAGAACCCCTCCAGAGCAGAGGAAGTCTGGCACTGAGCAGGATTCTTTCGAGTAATGCACAGCCCTGGTGGGTATTAATCCTGGTAGTTTAGACAGGTGTATGCTAGTGATCCTGGAAACTAAATACAGATTTCCATGGTAAAGGTTTAGATTTTATAATATTGTTTTCTGAAATACCAGAGAGTCTGCAGAGCCTGCAGTCGCCTTGTGATGATTTGATTCATGAGCAGCAAAAAGAAAACTCCAGAGAAGTTCTTAATGTTGAGGCTGGGGGACCAAGTAGTTGGGGGGAAAAAAAAAGTTTACAGAAACACTGAAGAGAAGCTTGAGACTTTACAATTATTTCTGAACACAAATTAATTACTATGTTGATTTATCCAAATACTACTGAACACTAAACCAGGTCCCAACCATAGCTAGAATGGAACTGACTCACCAGATTTATTCATGACTGTTCATTTATGAGAGCAGCTTTCTCTCTTCTGTGTGTAAGCATGACTCACTTTTATAGCCACCAGATCAGATCCCAGTTGCATCTTGTCTTGTGTCAACACAATCGTGTCCCTCTCCTGTTTAAAATTAATCTTTGCTTCCTGTGTTTTTTCTGAGTTGTGCCATGGTGGGGAAATCTTCATGAGCTTTGATTTCCCCTTAGTTCTTGTTTCTTCCCTACACGTGTTACTGTGCTGATTTGTCTTTTCCTCATGCTGTAATTGGGCTGGTGCCACCGTGTAATTTTTAACTGTGTGCAGTATCAACAGACCTCCATCTGTCTCTCCTCCAGAGCTTCCCAGCCTGCCGTTAGAAATATCTGCCAAATCCTTCTCCAAAGAGAGGATCACCAGATTCCAACTGTTTGCAAAATAAGAGCCACTGCCAGAAATCCTCTCCCACTGTCTGCAACCTGTGCAGAACCCGTCCCTGCTCGGTGTGGGATGGCACTGCTGGCTCTGAGGAGCTCAGACTGGAATTCTTGGTCCCTCAGAAGCACGTGCTGCTGCACGTTGTTCTCTTTGCTCTCTATATATGTCATTTTATTAGACAATAACCTTCAATAGCCATCAGGTGATAAAACCAAACTAACTTGTAGGTAGGGGTGGGGTTTTTTCCTGTTAAAAAGCGATTCTGAGTTAAAACATGCTGTGGGGTGGATCAGTTCCATTGTTGTTTTAAAAGATGTTTTACTTGACCAGGGAGGGTCTGGGAGTTCATTCCCATTTCCCAGCCTGTCACTTAGGGGCTGAAGACCAGTTAACCATGATCTAAAGCTGGAGTAACTGATTGGACTTGCTGAGAGCAGTTTGATCTTCCACCTCTCCATATTTTTACATCAGAATAGATCATTAGAAGAATTAGCAACAAACAGACTTGATTAGATTGTGCACAGTTAAAAAAAAAACGGCAGTTTTTAGCATTTTGGATAAAATAAAATTATGTATCATTGCAGTTGGATAAAGTAAAAATCCTAGATTTTGATGGAGGTGCCCTTTAACACTTAAAGCCATTCTCCTATCTGTCTGTTAATGGCATTGGTTCAGAGCTCTGTTAGGCTCATGGCTTTTTAAGTTCAGTTGTGTATCTTGGGCTATGATCCACACATGTTCATGTTTGCTGGTGGTATGGCAGCTTGCTCTGGCTGGGAAATTCCAAAGGAACCTCTTCAGGTACTGCTGCAGGCATCAAATTAAAAAGAAATGTCTGCTTGAATAAAAATCTCTCCAGTTAATGTCAGATCCAAGGAACCAGGTTTCTGTTATATCCATGGAAGACTGGAGTAAGTCAGCACAAAGGATATCTCAAGGTTATTTCAGGAGAGTGTTTCATGCTTGGATCTGCCACATCTTAGTTCTCTGCTGAGGAATATAAGGAAGGTAAAGCATCTTGGTAAATCCTCCTTCCAGTCTACTTTCTGAATAACAGGGTATTCTCAAGAGGAAGAGAAGTGGGTACCACATGTTGGACATGGGCATGGATCATGGGAAAAGTGGCTGGAGAATGTTTTTTGTAGAGAGAAGCACCTTAATCACTGAAGAAACTTGGGAGTTTGTTTGATGATGTGTCATCAGGTTAAAAATACTGCTATTTCCATTGTCTAGATTGCACTGTGGATTCCGTGTCTGTTTTTGAAGGTTTTAGGGCATTTTCATTATTTTCTTAGGAGGGTGTGCTACCACTTAATAATACCTTATGACAGCAGGGAAACATATAAAAACAAGCCTGAGCCTGCAGGACAGCTGTACTCACTCCCAAGTGAAAAATATCCTCAGCCATGGCCAGGGGTGCAGGGAGCACAGGGAGCACTGAAAGGGAGCAGGGGCTGGGCTGGGCAGGGCTGTGCTTGCAAGGCTGAGATCCAGCCCTCAGTTAAGTCAGATTTTCTGGAGCAAGATCTTCTCTTAAAGGAGCAGAAATGGTTTCTTTTAAAGTGTCCAGGAGATAAAAAACATCGATTAGCTTATTAGTAATATTTTCTGCACCTTATCAGCTGTGCTTGATGTGAGTAAAGTTTGCAAAGTCTCCAAGATGAGGATTTGTTGAAGAAATTAACTTTTTTAAAATCTGGAGAGGAGGGAAGGTTACATACAAATATGTAATTTTATGTCCAGCAGAAATAGGTTAATATTTTTTATTTGAATTCATATTCAGGGCTCATTCCTTCATTTTTTAGGGGAATATGCACAATGAGCTTGCAGCTCTCCTAACTCTTGTCTTGACTGCTTAGTGCATTGTGAGATGTGCCAGAGGTTCTGCTGTCCCCTGTTCCTCTTTGTGGGTGTGCTCCTTGCCCTTTTGCATTTCTCACAGAGAAAAAGAAAAATACTATTTTTTATTTTATGCTAGGCTTGATTTTAGCTTGTGCCCTTGTGAACCCTTTGTGGCCACAGCAGCTCTCTAGTAGGACTTCTGCCAAGTGTTGGCCACCTCCAAGGCCACTGCTGTGCCAGTGGTCAGTGCTGCTCTGCCAGGGCATCACTGGGGTGTTTAAGGCCATTCTGACCTTGAGTTCTATTGGACACAAGACAAACACCTTGATGTTGTTCATCATTTAGGGGAAGATAGAGTACCTTGCCAAGATGTTAACATAAAGAGGAATGTCCGAGAAAGGATCTCAGTCTTTCAAACCCTGCTGGGTGCACAGCAAAGTCTTCACACAGCCAAAAACCACAAAACTTACCTGTTTTCTCCAGAGAGCTCCATGAGGGCTTGTGGGCAGACACCAGCTCTGGTAGTCACAGTGGTGAGTGGACACAGCTTCAGGTCCCCAACAAACCCAAAATTAGGACTTCAGTGGAGGTTTGAGCTGTGCACCAGCACCACCCCAAATCCTCTCATACACCAAGGGCCCCATGCAGAAGTTGTATTTTAATTTCCAGCAGGAAGCATGAGTGACACATGAGCTGTCAGCTGGGCCACCTGTGGCAGTGGGGAGTGAGAAAGAGCTTTGTTTTCCTCTTCTGGAGAGCTGCCCTCCCTTGCAGATGCTCTGCAGGCAGCTTTGCTGTGCTTATCTCCCTCTGAGGACTTCAAAACAGGTTGAGGTGGGACCTAGACGTTGCAGTGGTCAGCTGCATCCAAAAGGACTGGAAGTTACCTGAAGGGAGACAGAGATTTGCTCCTCTCTTACACAGAGCTTTGTATTTTCTATATACTTGATGTGGAAGCTTTAGCCTTCCTATTTCCAGTCTTCCTAACAGAATAACATTTTTTATTCGTTCTTAAACTGAAGAAACAACAAATTCTGCATCATCTCCCATGCACAGTCTTGTGAATGTTCTTTGAAACATGACAAGGGGCATGGCCATCAAACTGCAATGATCCTGTTCCTTCTGAAATGAGAAAAACATGTCACTTTTGGCTCTAAGTAACACAGAGGGACAGGCATATTCTAGACGAGAGCTACATGGCTGCCAAAGATGAAAGAAAAATGTTATGACTTTTGGAAATTTCATAATTACAGTTAATGATAATTTAATGAAATGACATTGTCTTCACTATTGCTAATGAAATGTTTGAGTGTGATAAAACAGATCTTGTTAAATAGAGTGAGAGTTCTGAGTGGAACAGCTTTGTGACAGCACACTGCCTGCACAAGTCCTGAATTCCTATTTTTTGTTAGAGTAGCTTAAAAAGAAGATAAAATGAAGGTTGCATGGCAAATAATGAACAAATGAGGTATTTAAAGGTCTTCCATTAAGCAAACAGTACTGAACTCCTGAACAGCATGCTGATGATGGAGCACTGCTCCTTAGGAATGCTAACCCTTCATTAAAACACTGCCCTTGTTTTCCTTTGCAGGCAAACCAGAGAACAAGAAACCCCTCCTGACTTTTTTTACTTCTCAGACTATGAGAGACATAATGCAGAAATAGCAGCATTTCATCTTGACAGGCAAGTAGAATGGATTTGCATTAAAAGAAAAGGGGAAATATTGTGATAAGTTGATGC
This sequence comes from Polioptila caerulea, assembly GCA_013397295.1. Lineage (NCBI taxonomy): Eukaryota > Metazoa > Chordata > Aves > Passeriformes > Certhiidae > Polioptila > Polioptila caerulea. Next base: position 932,084 of record VYXF01005663.1, read on the forward strand.
ACTTGGCCATTCCTGTAACTGAATTATTTTTAAAAGGGGAACAAAGGTGGGTAAACGCCATGAATAAATGAAATGGCAGATGATGAAAGAGTAAGTTAATAATTAGGAAATAAGACTTACACTGGGAATGAGAAACCTGGCAATAAGTAATTCTCAAAAAGAAAGAGAAGTTATATTGAAGAGAAGCTGAGAAATTAATTTCCCCTGTGATCTTGAAGTACATATGGAGAAGGCCCATCTCCCAGGGAATGTGTCTTGTTGGTGTGATGGGAGTCTGGCTCACCCCAATTAGCTCCAGGGCACGGAGATGCAAACGAGTCATGGGGAATGGTGTGAGTATTCAGAGGGGAGTAATTGAGATGGAAGGGAGTTCTGGTTTCACAGCAAAAAGCTGTGACTGTCCCACATCAGGAGTATATTTAGGCCACAAGTTAGTGGCAAGGAGAGGGCAGTGGTGGTCATCTCATTCTCCTGTTGCTGGAAATGTCCCCTCTCCAGAGTTAGTGCAGGGGAGGGTGGATACCCCAAGACTGCAGCCTGCCCTAGGGTGGGAATCATGAATTAGTGATTAACAATATGTCTGGAAACAATGGTGTTTCACTGAAGCATTTTCCACTCTGTGAAATGCCATGAAATATCCTTGCAGAAATGCAAAGCTTTAGGGGCACAAATTATTTGGGGGGTTGTGTAGCATTGCTGCCTTTTGGGATATGGCTTGGATAAGGGAATGTGTCAGTGAGTGGCACAGGGTAGGTTTGCCAGTAAGAGCCAATCCTGATCAGATCCTTCAAGGATCTTCTCTGTTTTATTGTTGTTGACCTTGGTGTTGATCCCTCCTGCTTGATATTTTATATTGCTGTTTTAAGCAGATGGTGCTGTAGAAAAAATCATCAGTGGAGTTCCTACGGGGGGTATGTTAAATATCCACACACTAAGCAGGAAAAGCAGTTGCTACTCAATGTAGAAAATCTGAGCAGCAGACAGTGGATATAAAAATCCTGCCTATGGGGAGACTTTGTATGGGGTCTTTGCTCTTTTACTGTATCTAATAGCAGTGCTTCATAGGGAGGTTTTTATGACCTGTGAAGGGGGGGAGTTTGGGGCAGGGAGGGGCTCTTCTCCCAGCCCTTGCCCGTGGGAAGAGTTTTGGTCTCAGGGAGATTGTTTAGGTTGGTATAAGGGTATTGAAACAGAGAGGAGCAGAAGGAGATAAATAAAACACATACTGAGGCTGTCAGAAAAAGAATTACATTGTGTTTATGGAAGAAAGAGGCTGAAATCCCATTCCCCAAGTCACTTAAAAAACTGGTGAGCAAAATGTGTGCCATAACAATCATGAGGTATCATAAAATAAATAAAAAAAATTTGCTGTTTCTAGTTTTTGGAACCATCTATATCTTCATTTTTATCATGGAACAATGCCCTCCATACTTTTCTTGTATTTTACTCCATACTACATATGCAGACCTCATCATATTCAGGACATATTTTGTAATACATTATATGAGGAATTATCCAGTTTAAAGTTGATGGACTTTATACCCCTTAAAGACCACAGATAAATGTGCCTTCAGAGTGTAATGAAGCTTCCTAAAACCTATAACTATCATTACATTTTAATCCTTAACATAAACTGTGTCTTTTCTCCCTCCTGCAGGATCCTGGATTTCCGGCGTGTGCCCCCAGTTGCAGGTAGACTGGTTAACATGACGAGAGAAATACGAGATGTTACTCGTGACAAGAAGCTGTGGAGAACATTTTTCATCTCACCAGGTAGTCCTGGAAATAACACTCTATTCTCTCTATGCTGCTGAACATATACTTAAGGAAACGATGTGTAGATTGCTTAATTGCTCAGATATTTCTAATAAAACTGTCTGCTAGACCTTTGAATAAAAATAAATGTGGAGACATAGCTTACAAAGAAGACTTTATTGTTTTGAGTTGAGTGCCTTTTCCCCTTGACAAATTATCCACAGACAGAGGCTTTTATGTTCTCCACAGCGATGTATTCAACAAATGTTTTATGTAGAACAATTTCTAAGGCAATTTTTTCTGGTGCTCTCAGTTTACCCAAAACCTTATTACCCAGCCCATTAGTTATTCAGGGGTTTTGGGTTGTTTTTTTTTTTCCCACTGCAATGTGATCTGTCACTTCTGCTGGTCAGATACATTTATTTCTGGGTTTGACTAGAGGACCAAACCTAATTTCTCAGAGCCATTCAGGTTTTATTACAACAAAAATTGGACAAAAAAAAATCAGGAAATTGATATATCCTGCTTCCAGCTCAAATTCTCTGTTGGGCTAGAAGTGACCTAAATTGTTCCCTGTCCTCACTCTTTCTTCAAGGGCTGACCCAGAAGCTGATGCCACTCTTTTACTCTTCAGTCTTCCACAACATTTTGTGGACTTAATCAAAGATGCAGCTCCACAGGGTGGGAATTTTACAAGCACAGGATAAAACCCTATCCTGCTCACCAGAATATACAACTGGAATAGGGAAAAATGGGCAAAACGTGGGAAAAAGTGGCAGCATTCTGCCTAACATCTGGGATGCTGAGATAGAGAAATTAAGGCTCTGAGTTAAGGCACAGAAATGTTTAAGTTTGTTCTTACATACAGAATTTATAGGTTATAGGTTCAATTTAAAGCACAGGGCTGTGTTCCAGTAGCTTAACTCATATTGTTTCAGCTGTGTGCAAGTGTGCTGTGCTGAACTGAGGCTGTGACTTGTGTAAGAGGCAATCAGGAGCAGAAACCTCTGGAGATCTCTCCCTTGCTCTGTGTGTGATTGGCCAGAAGCTGTTTATCCCAGATCCCTAAAGTCGAGATCCAAAGACTTAATTACAGTTTCTCCCAATGTAACTGTAATTTATTGCTGTTAGCTGGAAATCAGAGCCCTGTTGTTGCTGGGCTTTTTGCTCTTAAAATGTTTATCACACTCTTCTGATCCCCAATAAAGTCATTATTACGGCTGTTATTTTTAGCTTCATATTTGTGTTCAGCTCTGCAGGACACAGTTGAGCAGACAGTTATTTATTCCAGGAACTTCACTTGGAAAATGTGTTACATAATTGCAGAAGGCTTCATTTTACTCAGTGTGTTGAGCACTCCAATTTTACATGCACTGTTATGGTGACAGTATATGTTCACCAAACCTGGTGGACACACATTTCTGCATTTGCCTTAGTTGCTTTCCCTCTGTCTTTGTCTCTCTGTATTTTTTTTTTTTTTTGTTTGTTTTTTGGCTTGATTTTTCTAGGCAAATAGGTGCAAAAAATGGCAAAAAAAATCTTTTGACTGTGCACAAGGTGCTTTGACTCACTTTAAATATAAGCCATTTTATTCCTATTTTGGCAAGTGAGATGTGGATTAGTAGGTTTGCTTGATTTTTAGTCTTCCTAGGTTACATTTCAAGACTTAGGGGTGAACTTGAATGATTCTTGAGAATTACAAAACTGTTCTCAAGTACTGAGCAGCTTACAGCAGCCAGAGCAGGGCAATACAGGGTTAAGGCTGCCAGTTCGGGTAAAGATCTTTATCTTGCCATTATGAAATTCCAGGCATCCAAGCATAATCCTTTATTCAAATTTATTTAGAAGTCTCAGATAAATTCAATTAAAATATTTGATTAACTATGAATCAGGCTTTTCTGGAGAATAAAATGCTTAAGCAATTAATTTTTCTTTCCATTTTACATTTCCTGAATCAATATACTTTGGTTAAATCATGTTGGTTACTTGTCAGAGTTCTTCCCTACAAGTCCCCAGTTTAATTAGTCAGATTCTCATTAACATATGCCCAACCTCTGTCTGGTATTTCATACTGACCTTAAAAGGCAGACATTAATTAATGCTTAATGAAAAAATAACAAAGAGCCTAAATTAAGCTTTTAGAAACAACTTCCACAAGCCCAGCAGGCAGCTCAGGCAGTGAACTGAGGGCAGAGAAGGAAGAGGAGGGAGGTGCTGGGGTGAGACTCGTGGTCTGAGGGGGGAGGATGAAGAGGGAGCAGGGAGCCTGGGGAAGGCTCAGGGGCTGACTTGCCCCTCTGGCAGATGAAGAGCAGCTGAGTCAGTTGGTTTTGAGGGAGAGCTGCCCCCAAAGGTGAGAAATTGAGGTGTCACCTCTTGGTTCATGCACGAACCAGGCTGTGCCCCAACATAAGCCTAGAGAGGACCCTCTGGGGCTCCCTTTCAGGTGGCTCTGTCACTGCATCTCCATCCCCAGTGGCAATTAATGGTCATGGGGACACTTGGTGCCTGCTGGCAAAATATCCCTCTCCATGCACATGTACACAGCTCTTAAAACTAAATGAGCACTAAATGAAATTGATTTTATAGGAAGATGTTCCCCTTGGGCTGGGAGCCCATAGTTTGCACCCTCAAAGGGTGATTATTGATGATACTCATCAATCATGGAATAAACTGAGTTGGAAGGGGCCCATCAGGCTCACCAACTCCAGCTCCTGGCCCTGCACAGCACACCCCAAGGATCCCACCAGGAGCATTGTCCAAGCATGGGTTATTTCCCAGACCAGTGTGGGGATGTGTTGGAAGAAACCTTACAGCATTTCCACTTCTGGGCCACCTCCCTTGTCCCATCAGGTGTGGGCAGCTTCAGAGCACAGTGCCAAGCAGCATCCCTGTCCCATGGACAAGTGACAATGGCTGTGAGCAGACAGGTCAGTGGATGCATTAGGCTGCACTCAGAGAGAAAGCAGATTGCAGAAAAGTGCACTTTCAGGCAGTTTGGACTTAAACATGAGAAATGGAATTAGGTCAGTAATTATTTAAATTAATTTTACGTCCTTTGCAGCAAGGCAGACTGCAGTAGCCCTGCTACTCTTACAAATGAATGGTAATTTGCTTGGAAAAAAGAGACATGTTAATGATGTCAGCCTTCATTTTTTAAGTAATTGAGGCAGCAGCTTAAAGAAATCAATGTTACACAGCCAGTAAGCACTATGTTTTTGTTCATATTAACCAATTCCAAGGGATTATGGATTTTTTTCCCTCTCAGCATACAATAGCAGTTCTGAATTACATATTATTTTGAGCAGGTAAATGAAAGATCTTTTCATGCATTGCTGTAGTAAATATTCAGGATTCTTTCCAGTACTCCAATTGCACAGGCTTGCTAAATGTCCTCTATTAACAGTCATGCAAACCTGAATAAAAGAATTGGTCTGCCAAGCAATTTGCTTTAAGGTATCTCCCCTTGTTCCTTTTCTTCCTGGGAAGAGTTATTGTTCAACTATTAGGAGGATGCACAGAGAATGTGCAAATGAGTACACAGACACTCTGATTCTTAATTGTTGTAATTAGTTGGAGTTTCGATCCCCAGACCATGATTTTTGCCTGTATTTCATTAGGAATCACATCCATTCCTCCTCAGATAATGAAAATCAGACACTACAACATGGAGTGCTCTTGCCTTTCTGGTGCTTTGGGGAAACAATTTTGGTTTATAGTGAAGAGGTGTTTTGCATGTTGGAAATGCTCAGCATTTGAACATTCCAGCATGTATAAACATCCCTCCCTGTCTGGGCTGCCAGCACTGCTGCTGTTGCCATTCCTGCCCACCCTGCAGCAGCACTAATTCCTGGCTGTAGCTACTTTTGCAGGTGTACTTATGCAGAAACACCTTCATCTGGTGAGAGAAACATATGGTTTGGGCAATTCTAATGGGAGGAGAAGGACTGTGCTCCAGCAGGGAGCTCATGTCCCCTTTCTCTCCTATTTTTGCTTCAGAAAGCCAAACCCTGCTCTCAGCGTGGGATTGTCGTGAAGCACTGGGCTTGTGTCTCTAGCTGGAATTTCACCCTCAGACTGCTGTGCAGAATGTGGGTCACCTACTTAGGTTTCAAAGAGCCTGGCTACAGCACCTTGAAGTCTTAAATGAGAACTGTGGTTTTCTATATTTGGTGCTTCTTTTTTTCCCATACATTTTTAAGAAACCTTAAAAATGGATGTTTCCCCAGATAATTCAGGCTGCTTCATTTTACTGCTGGTATGTAAGGACTAGGGCAGACATAATAAGATATCAGTATCAGTCAAGACAGTTAATTTCTTTAGCAGTAGATTGAGATCCATCCTCCTTTCACCTCCACTATCCCCAGAAATTGAACAGGAACTGTGAAGAGTAGGTACCACAGGTCTGAGCCCATGAGGGGAATAACTGCTGGCAGAAAAAGATTTGCCATTGAATGTAACTTGTCAGTGATAAATATGCTTGTGGTTTTAATGCAAGTTCACTGTCCTAATGACAGGACACATCTTTGCATTGCTCAGGGCACTGAGTGCTGCAGCAGGTGATGGAGCTCCGTGGAGGATCAATAGCTGGAAGATCCTGGCAGGGATGAGTGGGATGAGTGGCTGGCGTGGTGCAGGCAGCACACGTGCTCTCTGCACAGCCCTGCAGCAGCAAACAGCAGCACTGCCAGAGCCCCCAGCCCTCCTCAAGGCTTACCTGGATACCTGTGTGTGATTACTGCCAGCTGATTAGCCCCAGTTGCTTTCGCTGACAATACAGAGCAGGGTTTCATTGTTCCCAAAGCTGAATACAGAAGCAAACTATTAAACAGAGTATTTATCTTCCCACTGAGAAAAATGCTGTGTTTAACACAACTCCTTTTTCTTGAAAGGTCAGATTTACATAGCAAGCAGCAGAGGCTGTGATGGCGTGGGGGGCATTTGCTGGGCCTTTTGCTTTCTACAAAACTGATCCAGCAGGAGATAAACGAGCACTGGCTTCCTGCTGCCAGGTGGAAGTCAGGTCATAGAAACACTGGGAGATAAGTTATCCCAGGCAGTCAAGATAAATCTGCATGGTTCCCTCCCTCCACAGATGAGGGGGTGATGCTGAGACAGCTGAATTGAAGGCCAAGCCCCGCTGCAGCTTCAAATAAGTGGAAACATAATTTTTGATAGAGGATATTTGGCTTGGAAAAAATACTTAAATTGCAAATTCAGAAGTATAGATGTTTTGAGTGATCCCTTCCTTCCTTTTGTAATTTCTGTTCTTCCTTTTCTCTTCCCTGAAGTACCTTTCTTTTCCTTGAGTAATTGTCAACAAGCTTTTTTGGCTGCAGAGTAAATATTTCTGGACTTAGACAGGACACATTTAACTGCTATGATCCAACGCTGTGAATATAAATATACAGTTTGGGTTACATGTTCCTTAGCATTGTGAGTCTGTCATAGCAAAGTGATGTGAAAAGGTTGTCTTAGAGTAAAGTAATCACNTTGTTCCTTAGCATGGGTGGATGGTAGGCCCTTGTGAGTCTGTCAGAGCAAAGTGATGTGAAAAAGTTGTCTTAGAGTAAAGTAATCACAACTTCATGGACAAGTCAGGTGGCTTTCAGCAGAGAAAGTTGGGACATCAGTGGGAAGCTGGGGCATCAGTGGGAAGCTGGGACATATTGTCAAGTAGCAACACATCAGCCTCATAGTGTGGTTATCTGGTATAATTCCACGGCTCACAGCCTGCCCCAGATAATGCAGCTAATTAATCAAAAGAATCATGAGACCTTTTGACTGTTCCATGTTCCCCTGCTTCTGCTTCCTCAAACACAGCTCCTTGCTCTGTACCTTCCTCCCTCCTGACATCCCCAGAATTGTCCCCTGTCCTCCTGACTCACCATCTCCCACTGGCAGTGCCCCATCTCCCCTGGGCACTCTGCTGGCTGCAGGTTTGGGCTGGGGGATGTCACAGTGGCATGTAGGGCTGTGTGCTGCAGGGCATCACTGCCATGCAAGCCCACCCCTCACCTTCCTGTGGCAGGCAGAAAATCACCTCCTGCTGCTCCCAGCCCTTGCTGCCTCATTTACACTGAGCCTGCCCAGAGGGAGAGGAGCTCAGAAACAATATTTGAATTTAGAGGCCTTGTGGGGAATTAGGAAGCAATGTGACTTCTCAGCTTCATGCATTACCATGAGGAAAGGGCACAGTCCTCCTCTAATGACATTTTATGTGCATAAAGCAATGTCACAGGAGTTGTAGCACACTGGCAAGAGCAGCAGTGGGCTCCTATTCCTGTGCACAGTCCGGCGTTGGTGGCTTTGGGAATGAGCTGCTCTCTCTCACCTTCAGTGAATTCCCATGGGCAGGCTGTTCTTGTAAGGAGGTGGGTGTTCCTGTTGGGACAGAAATATGTGGTGGCAGTTTTGAGGAGGTTTTAAGGTAACCCACGATCCAAAACCTGCTGCAGATTCTTTTTCTGTGGATGTTGGAGTAACGTGAGGTGTGGAGGAAGGAATTTGTGTTTGAGATGTGTGCTGACAGCGTTACGTCCGTGCTATTTCCACCTTCCATGCACACCTCCACGGGACTCTTGATGGTGAATAATTCTCCTTGCAAAAACTGCCAGTTCTTCTCATACCGGTGAGGAAATGAATGAAATGTTCTCAGTTCTTAAAGAAACAAGCCAAGATTTTGAGAAGTGACTTAATTTTGGGCTCATGCCACTTGTTCAGCTGTGGGATTTGGGGTTCCAGCCTGGGATAGCAAATGGCTCCCAAGGAATGTATCAGTCTGGGAAAATGAAAGGAGAAAGGATAGGATTTAAAAAAATAGGTTTGGGGAATATAAATAGACTGGAAATAGTCACAAAGAGCTTAGCACAGGGCGTGATCCCAGCCACTGAAATGAATGTCTTTCTAGTGGTTCCAGTGGAGAAAAACCATGTGTGGTAACAGGAGTTTGGATTTATTTCTGCTCCTACATACAGCAGTGCTTTTATAAATTCTCAATACTAATTTAAGCGTAGGCTTTAAAGCTCTTTTCCTTTCTTTGCCAGCCAACAACATCTGCTTCTATGGGGAATGCTCCTACTACTGCTCCACAGAGCACGCCCTGTGTGGGAAACCAGATCAGATCGAAGGGTCTCTGGCTGCTTTCCTGCCTGATTTGTCATTAGCAAAAAGGAAAACCTGGAGAAACCCTTGGAGGCGTTCCTACCACAAGCGCAAGAAAGCAGAGTGAGTAGTGAGTGGTGAGCAAAGTGCACAGGGTGGCAGGGAAATGACCCAATCCCTGGCCCCAGGAGGGCCCCGGGGAAGGGACAGGGCACTTCATGTGCCAGGAGCTCCAGCCCGTGGTCCTGAAGCCAAAAGGACCTTCAGTGGCACAATTCCCTCTTGGGACAGATACCTCCAGTGGCACTGACAGGATGCAATGGGACCTGTCCAAGCCCTATGAGAGGGAGAAAGATTCACTGCTCTTAGCAGCCCTAAACAAGTCTCAGATGTTTGCACCCTCTGACTGATGGTGCAGCTCAGCTCCTGAATCCTGAAGCTGCTGGCCAGATAGTTTTCAGTCTTGTGATTTTCTTCCCTTTTCATGAGTCACAATCTTCCTTGCTTGCCTGCATTGCTGGAATTTGCTGTCTCTTCCTGACCCTGCCCTCACTCGAACATGATACAAGTAGATCTTAGCAAAATTACAATTTTTTTTGTCATTTTCAGTAAGCTTTGTATGTCACATAAAATATCAAAATATTGCTTTTTCCAGATGGGAAGTTGATCCAGATTATTGTGAAGAGGTTAAACAAACACCCCCATATGACAGTGGGACCAGAATTCTGGATATAATGGATATGACAGTTTTTGATTTCCTAATGGGTATGTTTCATCTCTTTCAAAAATTAAATGCAACATTTAATTAGAGTAAGAACCATTTCTTTCTGCACTGCTCTGCATAGCTCAGCAGTTTGCTAAAGCATGGCTGAAGCTGCATTTACTGTATGAGCTGTTCTAAATGATTATGAGGAAATGCAGATTTACATGGTTATGTATTCCCATCAGTGCAGATTAAAGGAACAAAGATGTTCAAAAATGCAGAGCGGTGATGAATGCAGGTCAGGCCAGTCTCCTTCACAACAGTGAAGGGCTTCACAGTTTGCTTTAGTGAGTGCTTTACCCCTGTAATATATGGCTCCTGGATGCACATGCAAGGACTGCTCATTACTGGTGCTTTGTTTTCATCCTGCAGGAGTGTTCTCTGCTGCTTCTCTATAAAATGTCAGGGTGGAGGGAAGAGGCATTGCTTTGTCACAATGGCAGTTGTGGATTTTATCAGGAATTTTTCTGTTTATGTAACCTGATCTCAATAAAATTATTTACAGCCAGGAAATAGTGAACTGTTCCAAGCCTAATTCTCATTCTCATATGAAACCTTTCCTGCTGCAGTGAATACACCTCTAAGTTGCCAATCTATATCCTTGATTCTTGGGCACATGCCAGCATGGACACATCCTGTGCCATTGCCCCCACTGAGATTCCTGCAGTAGGCTGCAGCAGGAGAGGCCAGGTGACAGCTCAGGAGCCACATGTGGCATCTATAAGTGGCTCAAGATCCCTGCCATGGAGACAAAATTTGTAGCTTGGCAGCAGTGCTCTGCACACTGACCTTAAAAAGCAGATCACACTGTGCAGCTGTGCAGATCTGCACCACCCTGATCCATCTCTTACAGCCCTGATACTGTTCTGGCTTCCCAGACACTCAGCAACTGGGGCAAACTTCTTACCAGAGGGAAACCAGGGTGTTTGCCTGGGGTTCAGGAGGTTGAAAGCAGTATTAACAAAATGTTCAGGATTAGCACCTCTGCTCAAAGCAGGCATTTCCTCCTCCCTGAGCAAAGCCTTGCATGTCACAGGTACCATGTGTGCTTCACACACCCTCCTGACCCCAGGCTGCAGCAGCAGGGCTCCTTGCCACCAGGGAAGGAAGCTCTGGTGCCTTAGGACACAGCTCCCCTCCAGGTGCCCAGGCTCCCTAAAAAGCTGAGATGCTGTGGTGCTGGAGAGGGATTTCCTTGGGGTACCCCAGGAGGGGTTGCTGGAGAGTGGGAAGGTTGGCTTTGTCCTCTGATGGGCCCTTTAGAACTGAAGTATAAAAGCCACAGAGAGCTGGAAAAGCTGCCAGAGGCTTTACAGCCCTTCCAGTATCACACACTTTGGGGTAGCCACAGTAGGAGCAAATGAGTTCTGCGGGTTTGCTCCTTTCTCTGCTCTGCCCAGCCATTGTTTTTGGGGAGCACTGGGCTTTTGCATTGCCCTGACCTGCAGGCTCAAGCCAGAGTGAGAATGGTCTTTTTTCTTCTCTTTCTTCCACAGGTAACATGGATCGACATCACTATGAAACCTTTGAGAAGTTTGGAAATGAAACTTTTATTATCCACTTAGATAATGGAAGAGGGTAAATACATTAAATAATCTTTCTGAGGTTAAAGAAAAAATTTTAAAAGTCAGTCTTTAAAACAGCCTTTGTTACATTCTTACTCTTATCTTTAAATAGGTTTGGAAAATATTCCCATGATGAACTTTCCATATTGGTGCCTTTAAACCAGTGCTGCAGGTATGTTTTCCTTCTGGACGTGTTTCCTGGTTTGTACCATTGTTTCTGCTAGCAGGACTGAAAATGTACAAGTGAATCTTTCATTGCACTCTGTGGAGAGGAGGAGATGGTGTGATCCTGCCCAGCTAGCCCTGAGCATTGGCACTGCCACATTACATGCTCTGCTGGGATCAGGAGCTTGCAGGAACACGGCCATGAGCTGTTGGGAGAGAAGCTTTAAGACAAAGTATGCATCCCATGGAAGTCAAGTGACAAAATCCCAGCTTGTTCACATGCTTCTCAACAGCTTTCCTTGGTGCCCATGGCCAGGGTTTTCAGAGGGGCCAGGTGACATTTAGAGTTTCAGCTTTGCAGGGTGAGCCCTGTGTCTGTGGGGGCTCTGGGCAGCCTTGCAGGGTGAGCCTGAGCAGCCTCTGCTGCTGTCACACATCCCTGCTCAGTGCCACGTGTGTCACACTTGTCATTGCCAAGATGGGCATGAGCCTTTGAATGCTGCACCCGCTCCACTTGGTGCCTTTGCAGGTGAGGGATGTGAGGGCTGCCTGCACTGCCCCACGGATCTGTGCTGCAAAACCTCTGCACCTCTAAGGGCCCCCCGAAGATCAGTGGCCAGGTGACAATGCCAGCTGCTCGTTAGGACTGTGACAGTGCCTGTTCTCATCATTTCAGACCACAGAATAAGGCTCTTACACTAGTATTGCAATTCTGCTGTAAGCCTTTTAGCACCATCCAGATCAACAGCGATGGAAATAGCTGATTTGCATTTTCTTTTTTCTCCTTTTCCTCCTAGAATCAGGAAGTCTACCTATCTGCGATTACAGCTGTTAGCCAAGGAGGAATACAAACTCAGTCTCCTGATGAAAGAATCCTTGCTAAAAGATAAAATAGCTCCAATCCTCTACCAGCCTCACTTGGAGGCGATGGACAGGCGGCTGCGGATTGTCCTCAAGGCTGTCAGTGACTGCATAGAGAAGGATGGTTATGACAATGTGGTTGAAAATGACTTTAACACGGATGTTAACACTGTTACGACCGAGAGGTAGTGAAATGGCAAGACTACGTTTTTACCAGCCAAGAAGATTCAAAGAAGAAAAAGAAACAAAACAAACAAACAAAGTCTTGCAAAAGACTGTGTATGCCACTTTGTGAATTCAGTGAATTCAGAAATGAGATATAATTGTTCCCAAAGTAGGTAAAGTGTAGACTCTGCAAAGGATTAGTTCATTAAGAAAAATAAGTCTAATGTGATGCTTTTCATTAGTTCCTGAAGAGAGATTATGAAAAGATTCAGAAAATACTCAATCACTGACAGACAACAGTCTGATAGCAAAACACCTCCTGTCCTTTTTGTATAGAAAGGAGGCCTTTACTTAATATTTTGTATTTATATATGGTATATCTATGAAACCCCAGACCTACCTTCCAAATTTAATTAAGAGGGACGGCATAGTTTTGTGACTCACACTTTATTTGTGGTGACAGTCCACTTAGTATTTTGTGTTAACCCTTTAAGTGCTCTAATCCACTGTATCTTATTTAAATTGAATGCTTATTTTCCCCCTAGCTACTCAGCATTTAAAGGGTTAAGGCATTATGAACTTTTAAAGGCAAAAAATAATAATTATAATAATAATTATAATAAATACAGGGGTTACCAGAAGGGAATTTCACTAATTGTGCTTTGACAGGAATACTTGAATGTTGGTTTTACAAAGTGATGTAAAATGACAAGTTGTACTATTTGTCCAAAAGGAGGTGGCAGCTCTTATCTTTCTAGACTATCATAGGTGAGCTGCTACTTTTCAATTTTGCTTTTGATAGTTTTGTGTAAATATATACATATATGGGTAAAAAGCTGCTTTCAGCAGCTCTAGGCTTACTTTTGCAGCATTTTTGTGGAATTGTTTGCAACGTGGTAAAAGTGCAATAAATATATGCAAAATGTGTAGCCATCTTGTCTAAATAGATTCATTCATCTTGTTCAGAGCAAAGCTCTGTGCACCAGCCAAGTGTCCCAGAAGTGTTTAAATTGTTTAAATTGTCATCTCCTTTTGTGGCAGCAGCAAATGGAGCTGGAGCAGGGAATTGGTGGTTGATACACACTGCAATGCCAAAAAGGGCCGGGGTGTTGAAAAGGGTTAATCTTTCCTATGAACACGTTGTTTTGCTTGTCATTTCAGCATCCCTTCCTCTTGCAATTGTGGCTGTAGAAACAAGCTGTACAGCAACACCTCTCAAAGATTATGCCTTGACACGCTGCCCAGAGGATTTAGAAACACCAGTGCCTCTGACTTGGGCTGCAAAAGCCTTTGCACAACCTAGAAAATATCGGCCTAAATTAGCTGGAAACATGGTATTCTTATCCAAATAGCCTTAAATCATGCTCAGCTGCGTTCATTTAAGATTTGTGGAGATTCCAGTCCAAGCAAGCTATAAATTGAACATGTGGCTGTATTTGACTTGTGAAAACATGGTGTGGTACAGCAGGAATCCCTCATCACTCCTCTGGGTGAGGAAAGAATTTATTATGACAATGTTCATCACAACTTTAATTCAAAGCTGCCATTTATTTCATTTGATGTCTTTTTTTCCCAGGGATTCATAACCACATATTTTAAAATCCAGGTAGGCTAAAATGTAGACATTTCAGCATATTAAAATTATGAATGAGAGAAAAAGCAGCTATATGGGCTCATTCACTTCTTAGGTTGATATATTATCACTAAAAAACACATGGCTCTTATATTTTATTGCCCATTTTGAATTCTCATGGCTCTCACATATATGGAGTACAAAGACAACAGACTATCTCAAATTGTACAACTGTGCATGAACTTGGAAAATTTCTGTTTTATCCCGTGGCTTTTTTTCACTTTTGGAGACCCACCTATGATGACAAGGATTCTTTTGCAACACAGCACTAAAACTTCAGTGTTCTCTCCCCATTAGCCAAAAAAAAAAAAAAAAATAAAAAAACAAAATCAAAATACAGGGTTATAATGGGTTTATGAAAAGGTAAAATGGTTGGTCTATCTTCAGTGCCTGGATGTGGTTTTCCTGCAGGTGCAGCTTTTTCTCTCCATGAAATTGTACCAGTACAGCAGAGGAGCTATAGAATCACCTTCCCAGGGCAGCTCTGCTTTCTGCTTCTGGGATCAGCTCAGCAAACCCGGGTTGCTTTTGCAAAGTAGCACTTGGCAGCCACTTTGTTCAAAGAGGATCAGATCAGTGAAGGTCTTGGCTCTTTAGAGGCTGGGTGTAGGTCAGGAGCTCCTGGCAGGGTGGTTCAAGCTGAAAGTCTCTGCAGAAGGCTGCCTGGTTCTTTCAGGGATATGAACTTATTGTTATGGATCTGGTTCTGAATTTCTATAAGCAAAATTAGTAATGTTTTTATAGATTAAGTGTTGTTTAGTATGGAATAAGTGGTGTTTGTAGAGGGTATAAAGAGCTAAAGGTCGTTAATCCTTGCCACATTGTAAAGAGTTCTGAGGGCCTCCAGTTTCCTTCCTCTCCTGGACTTTGATGCTTCCCCTTGCAAGCTCTGTGCTACAGCTTTCTAGACTTATAAAAATGCTTCTCATTTCTAGTCTAAATTAGGCTTACAGAAAAACTGAAGGGGAAGCTTTTCTTTGGCATGAGACGTGCATGTACCTTGGAAGGATGGAGGCACTGGCTCATGTGCTGGAGACATTTCCTTTCTTCGGTGCCTCTGGTGAGAAACTGGGGTGACTGAGCCCCACGGGGGCAATGCAAGTCTAAACTCCCTGCTGATCTGGAGGACACTGCAGGGGTGGAAGGGGTGATTCATTAACCAGGCTGTACAGTTACTTCTCGGTATCTACCAGGAAGCTCTGGGGTGTTTGCATTCCCGCTGCCAGGCAGCTGGGGCTTTGACTCATGTTTATTTTCTAGGTTTTTGGGAAGGGAAAATAATTATTGCTTTGTTCTGCTATTCTTCTTTCATGTGGGTAGGGGTGAGTGGGCACAAGAGACAGGAAACTGGAGCCAGGGAGTGAACTTGTGGCCTTCCAGTTCTTGGGGTAACACAGCCCTGAGGATGGCTCTGTACAGTCCAGGGAGGGGCAAACCCCCACTTTTGGTGTACATCTACATTGCCCTGAGACACAGCTGGTCTGAATTCCTTCTGGAAACCTCGTGGGTTTGCCTTTAGGCAAAGGATGTTGCCATGTGAGCCCGTGGCTCTGAAAGGGCTGTCACTGTATGTTTGGTCAGTAATCCTGGAAGTGAGGAGGATTAGTATGACGTGGTGTAACATCTCTTTTGGAGCCCTACATATTTACCAGACAAAAATATTCCTGCAAGGAAGATAAAGAAACGCCAGAATTCAATTGGTTTGTCTCTGAATCTCAAAAGTGGGTATAGCAGCAGGGCCCAGACAATTAGCACACTGAGAAATCTGCAGTAGCCTGTCAGGGGCATAATGCATTCAGCACAATAAATACAGTATGCACAATAAATAACAGATAAAAATAGATAATATATTTCTAAAAGCACCTAATTACAACGGTGTCTGACAGCGCAGAATAGCTTACCGTATTCTCCTGAGTAATTCAGAGAGCCTCATTTGTTTTTGTGGGTTTTCTGTTATTGAAGCATCAAAGGGAAATTGCAGGCAAAAAGCTCTCATTGTTTGAAGTAGGTATCACTGTTGTGATCAGCAGAGCCCGTGATGTATACACAGGCTGGGAGCCTGAAGCAGATTGCAGTGTAAGCAGCAGCAAGATGTGTTGTGTAGGAGGAGGGAAACTGGGATTTCAGCCTGACTGCTGCCCTCGGGCACTGAACTGAAAATGAACTTGTCTTCAGTGGGCGTTACAGGGAGGAGCATCCAAAGAGTGTTCTGGTTCCATCTAGAGGGCCTGTATGTGGTGTAGGTCCAAGGGGGACACCCTGCTATCCTCTGCAGCAATGGCATTGTCCCCTTTGTCCCCCTTGGCACATCCAGGCCCCACCCAATGACTGCCAGCAGGGCTCTTGTGACCCCAGACTGAAAGTGCTGAGAGTCCAGCTTGGAGCTGGACACACACTAGAACCTTGATAATTTGAATCCTGAGGGAGCAAACTTTTCTTCTAGCACTGAGTGTATAACCACAAAGTTCATTTTCCAGAAAACATTCCACCTATCAGTTGTTCCTATGGAGTTTCTTGCCCATGGTTGTTTATTTGAGGCTCAACGTGCAGAAATAATTGTGCACAAGGAAAATTCTTTTGAAACTAAATTGAGTGTTTGGAGGAAATTTTGAGTGTTATGGGATGAGTTTTCACATGGAATTTCAAGTTATTACCAGTTGGAAGCTGCTGGATTTCTTAAGGAGGATATTTTTATGCTAAAAGTCTTCATAGGTACCCTCCAGCCATGACTCTGTCTGACCAGATCAAACTCAATTATCTGCTCCCTTCTACATTTGCATCAGTAAAGTACCACTTCAATGCTTTGGGGGTCTGGCTAGAAAAAATTAAAAGCAATTCAATTTGGTGGGTCAAAAGGCTTGAGAATTGAGGTCAAACAAGTTCTGGCCATGGCTAGAAACGAAGCATCAGCAAAAAGGAGGCTGTTGATTTGGCAGTACCATTTCCTCTTCCTCCAATGCAAGGGCAGAGCAAAGATTTGTTTCTAGAAAAGAGCTGCTGGAATACCTGCTGGTCCACCTTTTTAGACCTATTAAACATTTTCCAATGTTTTCTATTTATGTGACTCTGATGTAATACAACGACCAACTAAGGGGGTTTTGAGCAGCATGGGGGAAAACTCAAATTTGTATCCAGTCTTCTCTGTGAGGATTTAGATGCTGGGAGATCAGCTCCTCTCTTTCAAATGACCTTACTGCACAATCAGCCCCATCCCCTGTCAGGAATAACTCGTGTTATGCCTTGAATCTTGCTCAGGTATGGGCCCAAACCCAGCAGTTTGCAGATGGAATTGGCAGCTGCAACCAAGGCAGGACATCTCAAAACTGGAGATGTCAGATCAGAGCACTCTCCACTTCTGTGAATGTGGGAATCTGGGTCACATTGTGCCTTGGCCACGGTAATGAATTGCATTAGGATCCCATCATAAATTCCTCTGACACTTCTGGGAAGGTGCTGACTGGCAGACACATGCACAAAAACACCTACAGCGTGTGCCAGTTGACCTCGACATCGCTTTAAAACACATCCCAGGGTGACTTAAGACAATTTAAACTGTCAGTCCCCCAGCTGCTGGGGCTGTGCTGGCAGCAGCTGGGTGTCACTCCACAGTGGTGCTGGAGCCTGCTGGAACCCAGTGATGCCCACACGCCCGCCGTGCTCACTGCAGCACCTGGGTGCCTGCAGAAGGAGCCCCAAATCCAGGCAGGAAAACCATCTGCCTCACCTTGTGAATCCTCCTGGACACATAAATGAGAAATGGGAGCTAAAGCTGTAAGCAAAGTGTAAGGAATGCAGCTGAGGAAGCTGGGGGAAAGAAACAGCCCTAAAGTGACAGAGGCAAGCTGATGGTCAAATCCATTCTTGTAAACACCAACACCTAAACCAGGAGCAGCACTTAGTGCTCTGATCACAGGCTGAGCTTTGGAGATGGAGGACAAATCTGACTTGTAAACTAAGCAAATCAGACTATCCAAAATTGCAAAGTGCTTTCCTTGTAGCTTTTCCTGGTAGTCCTTCACCATAACAATTTATGCACCAGGAGTCTTTGCCACAGGCAGTATTCAATAAATAGCAATGATAAAAGGCATTTCTGGTTTGCCCATTGAATGACGTTTGCATTGTTTTCTAGATCAAATCAGAACACTTTCTGCTCATTTTAAAGCAACTCCTTCCCAATCAGTGAAGGCAGTGAGAGTTTTACAGATGCAGAATTTAGGTGCATTATCTTCTTTCACTGCCCCATTTACAGATGAATGGTCTCTCTGACATTCTCATGGCTTTCTTAGTTATAAGATTTAATAATTTATTATTATTGTTCATCTTTTCTCTCCATTTCTAGATGTTTGCTTTGCTAATTTGCACTGGATTTCCATTTTTAATGGTTGTGTTTTTTGCCTGAATAAACACCAACATTCATTATGTATAACTTGAGGCATCTATAGCCAACTCCTTGCATTGTAATTAGGGCTTTTTTAAATGCTGGAAGTGAACTTAAGTCTCTGGTTTTGCAGCAAATTTCCTTACATTGGTTGTGCCTTCAGAGCCCTCACTTTGTGTCATGTCTGGTAGGCTGAAATAGGAACTTTTATAATAATCTCTGGAATGTTCCAGGCCAGGTTGAATGGGACTTGAGGAACCTGGTCTAAGGGAACGTGGTCTAGGGACATTGGAACAAGATTATCTTGGACATCCCTTCCAACCCAAAATATTCTTGGATTCCGTAGTTCCTGTGAAATCACTTATTCCTCCTTAAATTTATCAGGAGGGACTTTAAATGTTGTTGGAACCAGCAACCTCCTTGTCTGGTGTAAGAAATAACCCAATCTCATTGATTCAGCACCTACAGACACTCCTGACTCCTGTTGTTACTTTGGCACTTGCACTGAACGTGGTGTTTTGAATTTCCAGCACAGCTCTAACACCAGAGTGCTTGTGTGGGGTGTTCCCCCCGGTTCCTTGCTGTCCTGAAGGCTCCAACAGCTGCTCAGAGCAGGGTAAGCTAGAGGAGCCTGCTGGTGGTCTTCAGGTTTGATGCAGGAACTGGAAGGGAGCTCCTCTTTCAGGAGAAGCTGAGATAAGGTCAGAAAACGTGTCGTGACTCGTGTGTCAGTGGTAGCCAAGCACTGGAACAGGCTGTGCAGGGCAGTGGCTGAGTCACCATCCCTGGAGGGATTTAATGATGTGGCTCTGAGGGACACGATTTAGTGGTGGACTTGGCAGTGCTGAGTTCATGGCTGGGCTCAATGATCTTGAAGGTCTTTTCCAACCTAAACATTCCCCTGATTCTACAGCTCTAGTGGAAAAATTGGTTCTGTAGGGTTCAGGATGTGTGGTTCCCACAGTGCATTTTTTCACCTCGTAAAGAGGCAATGGCAGAGCTATCACATGAAGCCTGAAATTAAGAGTATTTTCCTGTTACAGGACCCAGTCTAGTGAAGTTAATGGAAACCTTCCCAGCTGTTTCAATTTTCTTTGGACCCAGCCTACAACAGCTGCAGAGATACAGAGCTGCTCACCTGAGCTTCTGAGAAACGCCCTGAAAATAAGGTTGTTAAAAATTACAAGTGTTTTACTTGACCTGGTGGTGGTATATGTGGCTCCTGGTTAAAGAGTAATGCCTTAGCTGTTTACATGGGTTTCAGTTCTGCAACTGGAGAAAATAGATATTTGCTACCAAGGAGGGAGGGTAAGAAGTCAAAAGAAAAATGCACAGACTACACCATCTCGTGCAGTCTCCAAAGCAGCTGGCAGGCTGCTGCATATTTATGACAACATCTCACACATCCTCACCCTTATTAGAGTATCCTACCTCCAGCCTGTGATGGCTGATTAGCATTTTGAGAGGTTCAGACACTTTTTTTACCAGGTCTCCACACTTTGCACCCCAGACAGAATGATTCCAACGTGGAGTGCTGACAATTTGCAGGGGTGTTACCTGTCTGACAGCATCCCACAGCAGCCTGAGAGTGCTCTACAGTCCCCTCTGGTGCTAGGAATGGTGGTGAACTGACTGGTTTGACACTGCTTCAGCCAGACAACAAGCTTTTTATTCATTCATCAGCCTTCAGGCCCCTTTGCAGCAATTCTACTAAGCCAGCACAACATGGAGCTGTAGGTTGTCTGTGCAGCTTGGCCATCTGAGGCACCTTCAGAGCAAAGCTGTGGGGACAGTGGTCTGCCACTGCCACAAAGGCTATGGCAGCTGCCCAGGATAATTCAGAACCCAAATAAGCTTCAAAAGTTATGTAAAACAAGGAAGCATGCCTAAATAGGAGCACTATTTAAACGAAATCAGCAATGCACCAATATCAGTGAGTTTTGAAGAGCGGCTCCTACTTCCTCAGCTTCTGTGCTGCATCAGCACGCTTGGCACACCCTGCTCCCCTATTCCCAGGCACACGTGGGTGTCCAGCTTTGGCTGGAAGTGAAGTCAATAGAAGGACGACAGCAATTATTCTGGTTATGAATCACACCCTCTTACGAACGTCACTTGGAGGAAAATACCGTCTCTGTCAACCTGTTAGCAAGACTGGTGGGACAAACACGTCAAAACCCAAGAGCTGGTGATTTTTTTTTTTCTGGAAACCTCTCAGTACAGCATTTGGAGGTGTTGGTGCACATCCTGCAGCTGTGGAGCAGGTCTGTGGGAGTTACACGGGTCACTTACCATGGACCTCAGTCCTGCTGCAGGAATATGCTGTAGGTGCTCTCCTGATGGGTTTCTAGCATCTGAATTACTCTGGGAAATAATATATTTTTGGAACTATCCTCTGAGTCATTAAAAGGGGAAATAAAAGCTCATTATTTGGTTCACTTGAGCAAGAAAATTTGCTTTCCTTTGAGGGAAGGATCATGCCTGAGCTCTGGATACATCCTGGCGTGGAGGCTGTTGTGGGTTGTCCATGTCCACAACTGTGCTTTGGACTTTGCTCGGTCTGTGAAACCATGACATGGCAAAACATATTTGGAAGTACAGCTAATGGCCCCTTCCCTTGCTGCAAGCATGGATCTGGGGGTGACTGGATAAATTCCCTCCCTTGCATTTCTCAAGGCATCTGTCCAAAAGCATTTTTTTCTCCCTCTCTCTCTTTCAGGGAATGTACTATGGGGAGCTGCATTTTCTTCTTTCTCTGCAACATGTTCTAATTTATAGGATGAGATTTGTGATAATTGAGTTCAGAGCTGAATGCTGAACCTTCCCCATAGCCCCTGGGGCTTTCCTGGGAACAAGATGGATTGCCCAGTATGCTCCACGCAAAAAAAAAAAAAAAGAATGAATAAATAAATACATGAATAACAGCATGCCTCATTTTGCCTGTATCTTGGTGAGAGGGAAAGCTAATTCTTTAAGTATCAGGAATGTGCTCATTATGCAAAAATGACAGAACAGATGCACGTATTCAAAATAAGTATATTAAAAATCCCATTTTAGTTCCTGGAGGACAAGTGCAAGTGCAAAATTGGGTGCAATTATATTTCTCTTCCCACCTATGGTGTGTTCTCATTTGAATATGTATTTGTTTGAGCTGGCTGTATCTAGAAGCATGGAGTTTCCTGTGATTGCAAAAGCAAATTATTATCACTACCAGCTTGTGATACTTTACATCAGAGCCTGGCTCCAAGGTTGTCTGAAGTCACTTCAGAGGCTCTTTTTGAGTCCAGCTGGCTTTGCATGCAGGCAAGGGCTGGTCTCTTGTGCAGCCAGTGCTAGCATGTGTTAATAGCCACACAAAAGAGCAGAGAACACAATCCAAGAGGGGCTGTTCATCATAAATACCATTTAATCAAAATAAAATGATGAACTGATAATTGGCTGTCCTTGCAATGACTGCCCAGAGGAAGAGCCCTGAGTAGGGTCCCTTCCATATAAAAAATAAATCAGACAAGGTGTCTGCTGTGGGCAAAGACATTAATCTTTGGCATGAGCATGAACAATAGTGGAAATAAGCGTTGCTCATGAGACCATTGCTCTGTGTCTGACTGCAGAAATATGCTCGGTGCTTGCCAATGAAAGGAGCTGCTCTTTCCTACCCCTACAGTAGCATTAAAGATTGTCAAAGTTCTGCATTCCCAGATTTATGAAAAGGCTCTGATGGGGAAAACCTGACTGGGTGTAAAGCAGCTGCTTGAATAATGTACATGCTTCCACTTCAGCAACATAAAACAGAGGTGGAGATGAGACTGAAGCCAAACAAGGACAGGAAAATGGGGAAGAGACCTGAGAATGGACCCACAAAGGCAAGGAAGATGGACAAAGCCTTCCATGGAAATTTAGTTGTATATTTTTTCAATTGACAGTAAAAGTAGGATTTATCACCCTAAATACCAATCCCTACACTATCTGGAAAAGCCTAACCTTTTTTTTTAATTTAATGTAGCTGTGAGAAACAGGGCTTCAAAGACCAAAAGTCAGATGAATAGTAAGGAAAAGAGCTTTTTTTACACAGGGGAAAAATTAATAAGAACAAGAAAGTGATGCTGAAAATACTCATTAACAGAACTGTTTCCTGATACGTGACCTTACAATATTTTAACTGAGAATTCTGTTCATTCCTGCCCTGCCTGCTCAGCTGTGGTGCCCTGGCAGAGATGCTGCTGCTGTTGGGGTGTTTGGGCTCCCTCTGGCACTGCCCTGCCTGGGTGACATCTGAGCTCACATCCAGCCCTGCACTGAGCAAAGTGTGGGTTTTGTCTGCGGGTTATCTTTTTTCCCCTTTTAACTGATCCCATGACCCCGATCCCACTGGAGCAGGCAGAGCCCCAGGAGCAGCCCTGCCCTGGGAGGATCAAAGCCATGAGCAGCCTGGCTCCCCCAGCCCGTTCCTTCTGCAGGAGCCCAGCGTGGCCTCGCAGAGCTCTGTCTCCTGCACAGATCAGTTCTGCTCTTGCACACAAGCACCGTGCCAGGGGAAGGGAGCTGCTGCCTGCCTTGTCAAGGTGCTGCGTAATTCATATCAGCTGAAAATCTGCTTTTCAAGCTTTGGTGAGCCAGGATTAATTGCAGTTTGGCATTGCAGGCTCCCACTTGGCTCCGTTTTTTCAGTCACATTTTATGTGTTATCTGAAGCCAGTGATTTTTTTTCCTCCTATTTCTTTTGCTGTACTAACAATGTTTCTCTTACCTTTTCTCTCTCTCCCACAAGCAAACAAGTTAATAACTACATTTGCTGTTAATTATCCCTAAAATAATTGCAGATCCATAATTTGAGAGTTGGGATGTCTTTAATTTAATAAGAAGCAAACTTAAAAGAAAAAAGCAGACCAAACAAAATGTAGCATTTTGAATAGTACAATATTCAGCATCTGTGTCTCTAATTTTATATCTGAAATGAGTGTTGGAGCCAGGGTGATGGGTACCAGTGAGACACTACAGCAAGAATGTTGGTTAGTTATATGAAGAGAAGAATCTCAGTCAGATTATTCTGGGGTTATCATAAATATATCCAGAAATAACAGAGGACAAAATTAGCTCCAATTGTTAACAGAGAAACCTGTGTGGAATAGGAAGAAAAAAAAAGCTGTGCTTCTGGGACTATTTTTATTTCTATAAAGAAGACTTTTACAGGCTCTTTCATCCACACCATCATACAAGAGGAAGGTTGTCTGCTTTCCAAGGTTTAATGAGCAACACTTTTGAATACTGCTGTGGACTTAGAGACTTTCTAATGAATGTGGTGCCAGTGGAAAGCCGCTGTCATCCAAACTGAAAGAAAATATGGCTTAAAAAACAGAAAATCCAATGCACCAGACTGTGCCTGGGAAATACAAGAGCCCAGCCCTGTCACAGGACCATGATGCTGACACAGACTGCAACTTCAAGGTATTTAACCAGGGCTAGTCCTGCCCCAAAAGGTGCCTGATAATTTGGGCCAGGCCCTGTGTTTGGTTCATGATGGGTCTGCTGGGCCAAATCCTGCTCTGTCGTGATTTGTACCTGGGCTCAAATCCAGAGGGGATTTGTCAGGGGGGAGAGATCAAGGTGGCAGAAATCTGAAACAGTCTGCTCTCCTCCACAAGGGGTGAAAGGAGGAGATGAGAGTACAGCTGAAATCAGTTTTCTAAAAGAAAATAAACCAAAATAGGTTTTTTGTTTTGTTTTGTTTTTTTTCTTTTGCAATCTATTCTTGATTTCCTTAATTAGTTGGGGCCAATGACAGCAACACAAATAGAGAGTCTGGCATTTAGCTGGACAAAAAGCAAGATGGACTAAACTTCTAATTAGACCTCCCATATGAAGACAAAAGACATTTTCCAAAATAGCTAAATATTGTACTTTTATTCGTAATTAGTGCAGGATATTGCCCCAGAGGAGAAGACATAAGGGAGGTAAGAAGACATAGGCAGGGAGAGAGGTTTTTTATAGCTGGATTTTTTTAAGAGATCGTTAAAATTGTCACTAGAAATTTACTGAAAAAGACAAGTTTGTGGGCAGAAGAACCACGGAATGAGGAAAAAAATGCCACAGGAAGGAAGAAGAGTAATTCTAGGAGTAAACAGCTACTTTTAGAAAATACCATCTGTCCTGAATATGAATTCGCCATACACTATGACTCAAAAGATTTTTCCTTTGAATTCCCAGCTTGGCCTTTGTTCAAAGTTGAAAATCTTAACCTGACTTAGATAAGGTCGCATCCCATCATTAATATATCCCTTCATGTGGAGCCAAGGGTTTCTGGCAAGGAAGATCTCCATTTCCAGAGTTCATCTCTACTGTTCCTATGGTCTCATGGTGTCACTGGGTTTTTTTCAGCTCCATTTGTGCCCCTCTGGAATGTGGCAGGACCTGTATCCCTTGGGAAGGGTGTGGGTTAGCCTGGTGCCACTTGCTAATGCATGTGGAAGATACAGCAGCACGTTAGCACCAGGAGTCATCTCACAGCAGATGCTAAAAATATAATATTGCCTAAAGTCACAGCTGGCAGGACATGGACAACAGGCAGAGAGGGAGTGACCTTTGCCTTTTGCACAGAAAAGATCCTGGGATGTCCAAAATGCACAGAGAATGGATAATTTTAGGTAATGGTAAGAAAAATACGTTAATAAGCGGCTTTGCAAGCCATTTATATTCAATCTTCTAATTATCCCCAAACACTGGAGGTGGGAAGTTTTCTTCTGAAATATGTTATTCTCCATCAAAGATTGTTTTCTTCAGGGTTTTCTGTGATATCAGTAGGAAATCAGAAAATGAGAGGGAAAACAATTAATAGATATAAACATCAATCAAGTTAGAAAACAGGCCTAATGGATTTGATCCTTTGAGAGAACGATGCAGGCTTTCATCCCTAAGTCCTAGGCAACTCTTAAAGGATGAAGAACAGAGCAGTGAAGAAAAAAAGCCAGACCCAGTTGAGGGTTACATGGGAACAAGCTTAGACAGAGACTGTCCCCAGATGACCTTGGTAGGCAAAGAGACTTTCCCGTTCGTTTTCCCTGGAAATAATATTCCCTTTAAATAATAAAATTGAGTTAGGGACAAAACCAAGCAGGAGCCAAGAGCTGTCTTGGGTGCAGTCAGTGGTAGCTCCCCGTGCCCTTCCAGAGGCAAGAAGGGGACTGTCACTGTCCCATCCTCCACATCTGGAGGGGCCCAAACTGCTGATGCCACTTGTCCCCCACCCGAGCCAGCACCAAAGGGAAGGGCAAGAGTGCCTGAGAGGGGTGTGTCACATCAAAAGTCTCATGTAGTTATTCCTGACTTAACGTGGTTTTTAATAGCACCCCTTTTATCTGAACATGATAGGGGACAATGGATCCATCAGCAGAAAATTAGAATTAGAGTGAAAATGCTGGGTTTGGCTTGAAAATAAAGCAGCAGGTGCTGTTCCACAGTGTTTGAGGTAGAAGTGACCTTGTCTGGAGATTGCTGAGTGTGGTGAGCACATCTGGGACATGCAGCTTGGCTGATTCCTTTAACTCTAGTTTCACTGTGCTGGAACTTCAGTGTTTTCCATGAATTTTCCACCTAATTTATCCAGACAGAATTGTGATTACAGTTTTTTCTTCATTTCTTTGTGTCGGCTGAGCAAGTCCTGCTCTGGAGCTCTGCTGCTGAGCAGCACCTTTCCCTAGCAGTGGCTTTCTGGCTTTAAGAGGATTATTAGTGCAAAAAAATACATCCCCCTTACATTGATGTAATGGGCATTGCAACACAGACTCGCTGAGTTTTCTGACTCCAGCTGCAAACACTTTTTATGCAGGTGGCTATTGATTTCAACATTCAAAGTCAGATGTCCATGGAAATTCTCCAATTGTTTCCTCTCAGCCCCAGCCTCTTCCCTCTTCCTGCAGAACTGGAATAGGGATGCCCAGGACTCACTCTGTGGTGTGGCCGAAGACAGAGGCACTCAGCACACACACATGGGCTGTATTTTAGGGAAACACTGTCCCTCCTCCAAACCCCTGCTCAGCAGAGGAGTCCCACCACAACCTGCTCCTGAACACCAGCACAAAGAGCAAATGATGTCTTTCAGCACGGATAGAAAGAGGGAGGGAACTTCAGGGAGCCATGCTGCTCTTAATTAGCAGTTATCTCCAGCAGCTTGTCTGATTAATGGCTGCACCTCACACTGTGCCTGTATAAAAGGTGCAGGGAAGGGGTTTGGAAAGTGCTTTGCCCCCATAATTACTGTGGAGCCTGGAACAGTGGGGATCTCTTATCAAAGCATCTCAGTCCTTCCCCCAGCTCAGCTCTGTGCAAGCACCACAGACACCAACAGGTCCTTGGAGCTGATTTGGGTGTTGGGACATTCTGGTGCAACTTCCAGGCAGACCAGTGTGTTGAACAGGTTTCAGCAATGTGGGGGTCTGGCACATTAGGGAGATGTGAGTTGAAAATTGTGTTCTCTCCACCATGGATATTCAGGCATAAAGGTGCAGGTAACAACTGTCAGCAGCCACAAATTTGGAGATCTTGTCTGAAAAGTTGTTTCACCAGCCCCAGATATGGCATTACTATGAACAGGAATGCAACAACATTTCCCAATCAAAGCTGAGTTACATGAAAATTACAATCATTTCATGGCTATCGGGGCAACTGTATTCTAAACCTTGCTTCCCTCTCCTTTTCAGTAAGTTCAATTAATGGCACGTTCTCTGCAAAGTAAAGAAAGATTTTAAAGTACATTTACCTTGTAAAAATACCAAATCTTCTTTAGAAACGAGCACTGGTAAATTATGAATGAAGGCATGCAGAGCTGAAAGTCCCTGCTTATACATTTTTAAATGTAGCCTTTCACTTCTGATAATACTTTTAAAAACCCACTGGACTGGAGCTTACATTCTATTGCAAAAAACAGCCACATTCTTTGCCACCACATTCCCTGATGTGAAGGAGTCAGAGCTGCTCCAGTCCTGCTGTCCCCATTGCAACCTGGGGAAGAGGCCAACAGGTCTGAGCAAAGGTCACTTCAAAGGGCAGGAGAGGGAGAATTAATTGGAAATAGCAATTGCAAACTGGGAAGAAAAAGTAAAGATTTTGAAAAAAAAAATTAAAAACCCACAAAAAATAATTCAGACAAATTTTCAGCTTTCTGTTTTGACTGATTATGAGGCAGGATGGCTGCTGGTGGGGACATGTACAACCCTTAACAAGATTGAGATAAGAAGCAAGTAAATTCAAGTTGCATGAACAAGGGGCAGAAAAAAGGTTCCAGCTTTTCATTTCCTCTGGTGCACTGTCTCTATCAATATTTTTTCAAAGTGATTTTCATCACTCCAGAGTTAAAGGCCAGGAGGTGACCTCAGACCAGATCTAAACCTGATCTTCCTTCTGTCAACATTTCATCCATTATCCCCAGACTGACCCTGTAATTATATGACCAAAGCAGTTACCTGAAAGGCAACTACAGTTGATTTGAAACCACAAGGAAATGACAAAGTGATTTGCTCCCCTTGGCCGTTCTCCTAATGCTCTCCATTCAACACCACCAGTGCCTCCTCTCCAGCCTGAATGTGTCACTCTTTTGCTATGTCCCTTCTCACCATGTTATATACATCCTGCAGTCACCTCCCTTTGCAACTTTCCATTCAGCTCAGCTTTTTCAATTTGGCAGTGCCAGTTTCTGCTGAGCTCCTGTCAGCCCTCCCAAACCCCTCCATGCATGGACAGTCCCACCACAGGTATTTTTCAACAGCAAACTTTCTGCTGTCAACCTCCTCTCCAGTCAGATCCCACCTAGGAAATCACCAGCTTTGTAAATTTAGATCTTATCTAGAAAATTCATTTTCTAATTGATTGGCATTAATTATAGTCTTGTCCATATATTTTATCTTCATAGGCTCCACTCTTCACCTCCTAGATGATAGAAAGTCCCATGAGCAGGAATGGCTGGCCTGATTCTAATACTGATGTAGCAGTAGCATCCTTGTAGTCCTGGACTTCACTGTGTTCAAGCTACCCAAAAATGATTTCTCATGGGCCAGAGATTTCCTTGGCCATTTCCTCTGAGATTCTTAGTGGTGAGAATAATTAAATCTGATTTTTCCTCTAGCAGATGATGCCTAATGTTTTCCTAACTGGATGGAGAAGGAGGTAACAGCCAAGTCTGTGTGAGAAGAGATTGGCTTTCCAAACACAGAAAGCATCTTCTGGATACCTCCCCTTTCTCATGGCTGCATCAGCTTCAGTATCTCCACCTAGTATTAGGCCAGTGATGTTGCTAGGATATGTTTTTTCTTGAAAACAATTTTTTTTTGTTGCTTTTCTTAACCGTTCCTGCTCTAGATTTTTGGATATATATCTCCACCTCATTCATTTTCTGTACTAAATGGCATTCAGTTTGAGCTGGCTGCTGCCCACCCTACACACACATTTTCCCATGTGGTGCAGGTTCCTTTTTTCACTCTAGCTGGTGAATGTATTTCATCAGTGGCTCAAAAGCAGGCTTACACCTCAAATTGCTGTCTTCTCTCCTAGGTGGAGTTTTTGCATTTTAAGAATTGGCATACTCCTATTTCCATTTTCTTTCCTTTTTCTTTTGGTTTTCCAATCAGTTCCACTTGACAGTGATCAGCTTAGTGGAACACCTCCTTTGCAGCACGACATATACACTGCTGGGTTTGTTCACTGAAAATTTGCAACCAGCAGCCTGTGCTTCCAAGATACAAACACCCCAAACAGTTAAATAAGGTTTCGTACTCGGGTCTCTGGCTATTTCCCAGTCTGACCTCCAAAACACATTGCATCTCCTTTCATAGGTTCCTGGCTTAAAGGGAAAAAAGAATTTTAAAAAATCATACAGAACAGTATAGGTAGAAACTTTAAGAGCAAAATGTCTCAAGGCACAATACAGTACAGTGTACCAGGTTTTACAAAATATGCATAAACCTGGATCAGGCTCCCATCCCTGCACTTAAGGGAATTACCAGCAGTGTGGTGTTCCAGTTCCCAGCCATTGGCAATATGCCCTCCTGGAAATGCAATTAAAAAATCTCTGTCCAGAAAAAAAAAAAAAAAAAAGAAAAATCAAATCAAATTACCATCTTTTCTCAAATTTTTTATCGGACTGCACCATCTAGAGGGCAGCAGCAGCAGCATCACCCAGCTCAGGAGGGTACCAGTGGTGGAGACATTGCTCTGTCCCACTGCACAGAAAATATTCCCATATCCCTGCTATAATCAGGGCAGCTCTGCAGGAGCACATGCTGCTGAAAAGGTTTTCCTGTCTTTGTGTCAATTGCTGTCAAGGTGAGCAAAGGACATGACCCTGACCTGTGACCCACCACCTGGAGCCAGCAGCTGTGTGTGAGCTCTTACTAAATTCACATTAAGCTTGGCAGTGACCTCTTATTCAGCAAGGGAAGTATTTCCTGATTTTCAATGTGACCTCTGATATATCAAACCATTAATCAGTTTATTATCAGGTTATTAACACATACAACCATGGCTCAGAACCAGGTCCTGCATTTGGGTCACAGCAACCTCCTGCAGTGTTCCAGGACTGGGGCAGAGTGGTTGGAAAGCTGCCCAGAGGAAAAGGACCTGGGGGTGCTGGTCCACAGTGAATGAACATGAGCCAGGGGTCTCCAGGTGGCCAGGAAGGCTGATAGCACCTGGCCTGGATCAATAGTGTGGCCAGCAGCACCAGGACAGTGATTGTCCCTCTGTGCTGGGCACTGGTGAGGCCACACCTCAAAATCCTGGATTGAGTTTGGGGCCTCTCATGACAAGAAAGACATTGAAGTGCTGGAGCCTGTCCAGGAGGCAGCAAAGCTTGGCAAGTCCACCAATCTCTGCCTCCAAAATGCAGGTCAGTGTGATGTCTCAGACAGCCAGGAAGTGATGTGTCCAAATTCAGCTTTCCCATCAGCTAATAAAGGAATAATCAATAATATTAATTCAGTAACAGTCTCAAGTGCTAAAAGGACTGTTTAAGCCTAGAGATTGAAGTGAGAAACTTCCTGATGCACAGATAGACCATGTCTTCATGCAATTCTTATTTCTCATGCAACCAGGCCAACACAGAATGGTTGGGAGAAGAAAGAAAATGCAAAAATAAATGGCTAGAACAGTGCTGGTTACCTTCATTTTGCAGTACAATAATTTTTAGTAACATTCTCATCCTAGCAAGACCGTGATCCTTTCCCTCTCCTCAGGGAGCACAGCACAGAAGCTGAGTTAAATCTTTCAATGGCTTTCACACAAAAGGCTGTTGCTTCTTGGCTGTCCAGGGGAGAAAAGTTATGAATAAGCACCATGAGGCTTTTTAGGCAGCTGTGCTTGGAAAAGAGCTCTCTAATGGTTTCAGTTCTGCTCCTGTGTAATGAAAGTGAGCAAGCAGAATCTGGGGTCTTTCCCTCCAAGGGATTAAGAGGGATTTGATCCTGAGCAGTGAACAGCAGCTGACCCGAAGGAATATCCAGTGAGGGACCCTCTGCTCTTGCTCAGCATGATCAGCACAGAGAAGCACAGAGCTGGAAGGGAGCCCTGCCTGCCCAGGGCAGAGAGGGGCAGGGGGCTCTGCACTCCCTCACCAGCTCCCCACACCCTGCCAGATCCCAGTGCTCCAGTGGGAGCATCCTGATACCACAGCCTGGGACACAGCTGAACCCTTTCTGGGGATATTTCTGTGGGGACAACCTGTTCCAGTGTCACAGTGCTGTCAGTTCCTGAATGCAATTTGATGTTACAACTTGAAACCAAATTGCTTCTGATGACCTCATGCAATGCAGGTTTTTAAGATGATTTCATCAGCTGCACTGGGTTAGCTTCCTCAGAATGGACAAGTTAGTTATTTCTTCTGAATACTGAGCATTTACAGCTGTTCGTCCCCTTTGAATTGTGTTAAATAACCCCAGGTGGATAATCAGGTGTTACTAATTTGAGTGCTGTTCCCATTCCAGCATGTCCCCATTTCCCCTCCCATCAGTTCTCCCACCATAGCACAGCTTGAGCCATGTGAGCCCCATGACATGGGGGAGCTGATGCCAGAGTAGGGGAACAGGATGAGGAATCTATTCAGCTGAGTGCTCCTCTCCAGAGGTGCTGTGCTTTCCTTAGACACCTCCAGGAAATGCAGAGGTTTCCCAATCTACCTCTAATCTGGTAGCAAAATACACTGACAAGCTGCAGGAAAGATGTTTGTAAGACTCAGGTTACTGCAAGATGGAGAGGTTTGTAAGACTCGGATGGCTCAAACAGCTTTACACTAAGGAAAACTGGGGACATCCCTTCAAACTGGGGGATGGTTGCTCTCCTTTGCTTCCAAATAAAGATTAAGTTCTAAACTGCCCAAATCAGATATGAACGCACTGGGGTTGGAGCCAGACAACAAGCCTCAGATCCAGACTTCAGCAACCGAAAATAACCTTGAGAAACAATCTTCTAAACTCCAAGATTTAATTAAGAACACGTCCATCCCCACTCGTATTCCAGGGGAATGAATCTAAATACATCTCTGGCTCTCTGCTCAATGCTGTTCAGCCCTGTACTAAGCAAACATAAAAAGCTGCAATGCTTTTTATTTAGAAGATGCTTTACCCACAAAAGATAGAGATATATAGGCCATTAAACCACAAAATGAAGTCTGCATGCTCCAAATTTCTACTGAGTTCTATTTCAAAATGCAAATAAGAGTTCATGATTCAGATAGCCTTTTTACAATCTTCTCATCCTGATGCCTGATTTTTACTTATGGGACAAAATGAACAAAAAGATAAGTTCCCTCCCAAGCTCAGTTAGTGCAGAATAGCTCAAAGTACATTGGATGACCCATAAAACTCCCATGCTCCAGTTCTCCCAACTACCAGGGCACAGTGATGCACTGCCAGCAGATCTCTCTGCAGCACATGTCAGAATAGGATTCTCTGCCTATTTTAAGTGAAAATTTGGCTTATTTGCATCCTGCTTCCTAGAAACCCTTTTCCCACCCCCATGTCCTTTGTCAGCACCAATGCGTCTGAGCAATTTTCAAGATGGTTTCTGTTTGTAGGCTGCTGCCACAGCATAAATGGCCTTTGGCTGCCCAAAACCCCATCTCAGGTAGCAAAGGGGCTGCTTCAAGTCTTTCCCAAACTTGCTGAGTAAATCACACAAGAGCCACCAAACCAAGGTAAGTTAGCCAAGAGCTCTGCTGTCAGATACTGCTGGAAAAGGCAGCTTGAGAGTGGGGTCACTTGTCCTGCAGATCACTGCTTATCATTTTGGTTGGGCTGTGTTTTTTGGGTGGAATAAAATAAGAGATATGAAGTAAAATAACCAGGACTGTCTTGTACCATTGCTTCCTTTCAATGGATGCAGGGTGTTGGGCAGTGGCAACACATGATTTGGAGAGTCATTACATTCTTCATTAGTATCTGAGCATTTGAAATCCCTTTTTATGATTCTGACTATCTTTTTGTTTTCCAAATTGACTGGTATTGAAGAACAAAAGAAAAAAAAATCAATTTGTCAAGACTTCCAAGCAACTTTCAGGAAATACTGGTTGAAATTATCAATAATCCCAGTGTCTCACCTCCACCCACTGATCACCCTGCTGAGGACCTGCCTACAAATGGTAACCCCAAAGTTCCTCCTTCAGGCTATCATTGACAACGGGATCTGTTATTAAATATAGAAACATTCCCTGTTGTTTCCTGGGTCGTGTCACTACCTTTGTCACCACCCACACAACTCCTCCTGCTCTGCTCCCATTCACCCCAGCAGCTGCCATGGTGTCAATGCTTTCAGGTCCTCTGGGGCTCAGTTTTCCAAGTGCAGCTTTGGGCTGTTTGGATGCCCTTGGAGTTGTGGCTGCAGATGTGCTGTGGGCAGCAGAAGGGGCACAAAATAGCTCTGCTGCTGCTGCTGGAGCTTCATGCTGCAAAATACCTCGTAAAATACCAGTTTCACCACAGAGCAGGGTTGCAGCTGCATGAAGAGATGTTGGGCTTTCTTCAGTTTGGGGGCTACTCTCCTCTGTTGGAGCAGGTGAGCACAGAAGATTTTGGATTTAGGAATAACTTTCACATGGTAAAAGTGCTTACTTGGCTGCCCTGTAATTTCCCAGATCCTATTTTTTTTAGTTTTGAATGGTACACAGCCAAATACAGAGTGCCTGAATCCTTGAAGTTTCATAAATTGCTGTTTACCTGGAAATTCACACCAGCAGTAAAATGCTATAAATCATCTTCTATTATTTCCCTAAAAGTGTTCTCTCCAGAGCTCAAGAATTAGGACCATAATTTCTAAATTCTGAAGTCCTGAGAATTATTCATAGGAATTGAGGAACAACTTGGAAAATAAGGAAGATACTAAAGAAAAATAAACTACTCTCACAAATACTCATTAACAGGGAGATGTGCTTGTGAATAACCAGTCCTTCACTTGCACACAGCCAAATGAGCTGCTGCAGAAACAGGTTAGTCAGTAAAAACACAGGATTTGACTCTCAAATAATAAAATCTACTCTTAATCAAGACATGTGGTTTACTGAGAACTTGCCTATATATTCCTAAAAGCACTGTACACCAGATTAATGGGAAAAAACTGAGCTTCCATTAAAATACTTGGCTTCATGAAGGTCCCATTTTTTAAAATTCAGCTGCCTAAAAGACACTGAAAATGAGAAACTTTTAGTGCTACAAGTTGGCTTCAGCCACTATTAAATCCCAAAGATATTTCAAACTGAGTATCTGATGAAAAAAAAATAATCTAAGGTCAAAACTCAATGAGAAGAAGCAGAAACAAAGCTGGTTTATATTTAATTGGAGAGTCTTTTTATTACACTTAACCAGCTCAAAAATAAACCATAACTTCACAAATAGGCACAAAGCAAAGCTCCCAACCTTGCCAAAGACAGCAGCACTGAGGACTAGCATTACTCTACAAATATTTTCACCTGAAACTAATGGTGAGGATACACTTGAGATGGCAGAGATCAAAGCTTATTCCTCTTTAGACTCTGCTGTGTGCATCAGAAAGCCTCTCATAAGATGAAAAGGATGGAAAAAGCTAGAAAGGAGTTTACACCTCTTTAAGGAGCTGTCAGCAGTAACCTCAGAATACAATGTTAGCTCTGGTTCTCTGCTGCGAGTGGCTTTCATGTGATGGAAAGCCAAACACTTGGAGGATGATAAATGATGAACTGTGAATGATTATTCTAATTCAGAGGAAGAGAAGGCAGCTTATGTCTGGCTTTGAGGAAAATGTAATCCCATGTCCCTGACACATTAACCATCAAGTGCTTATCCTGGAAGGAAGTTGAATAGTTTAACTGGTACTATCAAAATGTGAACCAATTTTTTTTTTCAGAATGAAGAAAACCCTTGATAATTGAATTTACTTACAGGGAGAAATACTTCAAATCAGAATTATGAGTGAGGAGGGGTTATGCAAGAAAAGAAATCATACTGGTAATGGTGAAATATTATTATCACTTGGTAATTAAGACTTGGGAATCAGATTACAAAATGTGATCCTGTTATAAAGATGGGTATTGTGGAAAACTGCACTATCCTAGGAGGTTTATATAGCCACAGGTTACACCTTATGGAGAAATTTGAAGGGATATACCTGAAGAGAAACCAGTACATTGAGAACCTGGGGGGAGGTAATCCTGCAGCTCAGTTCTAAAGGAAGGTGATGTTCCTGCCTGCCATCCCCTTCCTCTGAAGAAATAACAGCACTTAGGGGTCAATTTCCAGTTGCTTTTGCCCTGCCAGTTTGATCTACATTGTTTTGGGATTGTTCATGCAGCTCCCAGAAAACTTCTGCGTGGGATAGAGCTATGAGTAAGTGAACTGGAATGAATTACTACTTTCAAAGGAAAATAAAATCAGCAAAACAGAAGAGTTCTGCCTCTCCCTATCCCTCCTGTTCCCTCAGGTGCAGGGTTTGTAATAGTGAAGATGTCAGCAGGGTGCAGAAAGGGGCAGTGAGTTACCAGCCCCTGCTCAGTGCTGCTGCAGCTGGGTCCTGGGCCAGCACACACCACTGAACATCCCAGGCTGGGCAGAGGGATCCATCCAGGGATCCTTGACTCAAATTGACCACTCAGCCTTGGCTCAAACAGCCCCTGCAGGGTCACAGCTCTTCCCAGGGACCGTCTCTGGTGGCTGCAGACACAGACACTGCTGTGCATACGCTGCAGCTGCTCACAGCTCCCTCCCCATCCATCCAGAAGCTGCTAAACTGCATCACAGTTCAGTGGGGCAGTTACCTTTGCACTTATAGGACCATTTGTGTCCAGCCAGCTTGGGCAAAGCTTGTGCTCCTTGCATTTGTCTGCTTGTATTTGTCCATTTTTCCCATACCAGAAACTCCCAGATTCTCTGAAATGTGAGCAAGGCAAATGGGAGGAACAGTTTTGAATTCAAATTTTCTGTGTTTTGGATCTGCCAAGTACTTGTGTGAGCCCCAGAAAAACCCCTTAAAACAATGAAGGTGTGGTAGAGAGCTGACAAAGCACCACAGACCCAGGTCTGGCCCTCCAGCCCCTGAGTAGCTACCTAAATATTGTGATTTGTGTCTGAGCATCATTGAGCTTGATGGCCCTAGGAAAGACACACTGCCTGTGGGATGGCTGATAGGAATCTCTGAGGAATGCTGGTACCACAACAGCAGACCTTTGCTCAGCTGGGAATCTGTTCCTTTGCTCCAGTGTTGGTCCTCCACGCCTGGCTGACTCTTGCCCTTCCTCCTCTGGAATAATTATGATGGCTGAAAATAAATGTGTGGGACAGTACGTGCCAGTTTCCACAATTTAACAGCACATGGACATTTGTGTGAAAGTGTGAGCCAGGATGTTTCTAATTCTCCTAATTCTCTTGACAAAATGGTTTTATAAATAATCAGGCCTTAATTGTGTGATTCCAGTTAATGCAGAGGGAGTTAATTAACATCTGGAACAAGTTTCCTGGCCCGAGTTATTAGCTGTGTCTGGTGCAGAATTCAAACAATGTATGAAGGGAGGCCTATCACCAAATGCCTCTGGACAGCTGGAATGAGCAATGACCAAAGAAGGATGAGGTGAGGCAGCTGTGCCAGGGCTGTGTCCATTTCTGGTAAACAAGCATAAACTGAGCCGGGTATGAATGCTGTGCCTGCCCCAGAGGTGCTCTAAGTGACAAAGAATGGGCATCATCTCCCAGCTTATCCTCATTTCAAACCCTCCAGCTCTTCCTTCTTGACACCAAAAGCCCCATGGATCAGGATTTTGGAGACATTCATACCTGAGGCAGGAAAAACCCCCCTAACATAAAGGATAGACTACATATTAAGAAGAAATATTTGGCTCTGAGGGTGCTGAGGCTCTGGCACGGGGTGCCCAGGGGAGCTGTGGCTGCCCCAGCCCTGGAAGTGTCCCAGGCTTGGATCACCCTGGGATGGGGGAAGGTGTCCCTGCCCATGGCAGGAGGTGGAATGAGATGAGCTTTAAGGTCCTTTCCAACCCAAAGCATTCTGTGATTTCCTGGCAGGTCACTGGTGCAAGCTTGAGACACTTCCTGTGTTTCTATCTGAAATCTCAGAAAGAGTGATTTTATTTTGTGCTGCTAAGAAGAAGAAGAATGCCAAATCACAAGCACACAAACTCTGAACCTTTGCCTCATGTATCCATATCAAAGAGAGAAATGGGGATGTGTCCTTTTAACCACCAACAGCCCTCCAGCAGAAAGGTGCTGGGCAAACCAAGGACAGAATATAAAATTTTAATTGTCCTTTTGGGTCAACCCAAACAGTTTTGTCCAACCAAAAGTGATTATTTATTTATTTTCCAATTATTTATAAAGCTTATCAAACATCTCTCTGTTACATTGGGGTTTAAATAAATTTTTTTTTTAAAAATCCAGAATTTCACTGAATAAGTAAAGACTCTAGAGACTTGTCCGCATTCTCCCTCCACTGTCTCTGAAGCCATGAATTATGACAGCAAATGAGTCACAACACAAGACTAGGTGGGAAAATTGACTTTTCACCCTGGAAATACTCCTTTTCCTATTTTTCACTGCCAAAACACAACAGAGAGTCTCTGGAACTGGATTTTCACATATGCCTTGTGAATCTCCTTATCCAGTTAAGGATGATGTGTCTGAGTGTCTGTAGCTGCTCACTTATTTACCACCCCTGATGTGATGAATTGTCATTGGAGGTTTCCTACCCACGTTCCTGCTTTGGTAGAAACACGTGCTGTGTTTTATGCATGGGTTTTACTCTGCTGCAGCTAGAAGGCACACAGATGAGGAATGCTTCTCCAAATAACCCCCTAGCTAGGAAATATAAACAATTCTCACTGAACTCCAGCAGAAAACCACAAATTGTTGTGGAAATTTTATTTCCATGTAGTTCCGCACGTGAACACAAAGAAGATGCAGAAGGGAAAGGAATTCAGCTGAAGGATGTGGGTGAAGCAGAGAGAAATTTGGGGTGAAATTCAGGTGGACAGTGTGTCAAGCCTCATCCTTTTCCTAGGAAAAGGGGTCACCAAGTTGAATGCCATGAGATCTCTCATAGGGAGAGCCAATTATTCATCTGAGTTTGGGGAAGTCTCCTTCTCCCCATCCCATACCAAAATAACTAGGAGGAAAATTGAATGAGAACCTTCATTTCCCCATTATCTTCTTGGCCAGAGAGACAGATCTTGTGCTAAAAAGTGCTAAATAGAAAGCAGTTTACAGGTGGTGTAGGTTGTTGAGGGATTCAAAGCCTGCTGAAGGGCACCACTGATTTAAACTGAAAGAGAGCAGATTTAGGTTGAATAGGAGAAAGAAGCTCTTCCCTGTGAGGGTGGGCAGGCCCTGGCACAGGGTGCCCAGGGAAACTGAGGCTGCCTCACCCCTAGAAGTGTCTGAGCCCAGGCTGGATGGGGCTTGGAGCAACCTGGCATAGTGGAAGGTGTCCCTGCCCAGGGCAGGGGGGTAGAATGAGATGGTCTTAAAATGTCTCCTCCATTCCAAATAATTCTATGATTATATGATTAATTTAAAAGGTTTGGAATAAAGTCCTAAACTACAACCAAGTCTGAGAAACAGCAGAAGTGCTGCTGGGAGACACGAGTCTACACCAGTAAGAAGTTGGAATGCCAGCATTCAGTCCTAAACACTGAGATGCTCCCTGTTATTCTATTATCCCATAATAGGCAGTAATTCAGCCCTGTTTGGATTTATTACCTGTCTGAATTTCATGTACAACTTTCATAATCTCTGTCATAATTACAAAAATTGCAAATAACTTTTTAATATCAATGTTTAAAAAATTAGTCAAATCTTTCACAGCATTTTTATTGCCTATTTACTATCTCAAATCAAATGGTTTACAACTTTGTGTTCTGAAAATATACAACGTAAGAAAACACTAGCCTGGCAAAATTATGCTTTTATGATAATGACAGGGGTGAGTTATAGTTGCTCTAGTTAAACTGTAATGGCTGCACAGATGCTGGGAAAAAACTATTGTGCAACATGTTCTGCCACCATAAGCATGGCACCTGCTCGCTCCACCATGGTACATACAAGAGCATGTTAACATCCCTTTATGAATATTATTTTCAAGGATTATAATTGGACCATAAACACTCACTTGGGGATAAAATATCAGCACGCAGGCTTTAAAAATTACCTTGAGAAATATTCTGCCAGTTTTGTAGATATGGATTTCAGAAACAAGTTTATGAGAGGTTGTATTTAATTTGTTTCTGATCTTGTAGGACTCAGAAATGGTTTGTGTTCTTCTTAGGGTCTCTATGAATTTGCAGCAGGTGAATGTAGTGATATTTACAGAGCCAGAAACCAGATCCTCCAGCTCTCAGGAAGTGACAGTGTCTATCCCCAGATGATGTGTGACTCAAATGGCAGTGGCAAGAGTTCCCTGTGTCCTGCCAAGCTGCCCCTGCACCACCCACCCATGGTCCCACACACTCCTGAGGTGATGCTCAATAACACCAACCCATGATCTGACTCCTTTTGCTCCATTTAGCCTCACAAACAAACTGTCAACATGGAAATTAATCCAAGTGTATTTTCTACTGGAATGGGTGAGGAACACAGTGGCCATGAGCTGTAATGCACATTGCAGATGTTCTAGAGATGTCCAAGGGGGTTACACTCACCCCTGCAAGAAAATACAGGAACAGACACAATTAACATCATTACACACATGACACTACAATCAAGTGCTCTAATTCCCATTTCAGAAAACTTTACCTATTAAATACTGTCAGTAAATATGTGAGGATTTTGGTCAAATTGTGTTGTCTGACTTTTCATGAGCCAATTTTCACAAATAGAATACAAGAACTGAAAAAAGGGTGCTTACAGATTGGGTAAAGAAGCCAACCAACCCAGTTCTGCTTTTTGAAATTGTTATAAATCAGAAATAAGACCATTTTTAGTCTTTAGTCTGAGTTACTGGATTTTCAGTGAGGTAAAACACCTCCAAAGAGAAGAACCACTGCTAAAAATCAAAGTGGACGTCTACTTGTGTCTCAAGGATCATGGGTTTTAGTGAGGGACAATCTTCCCAAGTCTGTGACACAGCTTCTTCTTTACTTTAAACCTTCTAGCCCAGCTGAACAGAGTATGAATGAAGATCAGACATTATATATTTCATTTTCCTCCACTGAATCTCCTCTATCTCACTCAATATTAAAGCCCTGCTAATGCCTTAGGCAGCAGTAGCTGACCCTTTGAATTAACACCTCCTCTGCAGCAGATGCCTCATGCATATGCCTATTGATGTATTTTAGAGTGGAGATAATTTTTATTTTGGCTATCTGCTCTGGTTTAATATTCCCAAGAAAACTCCTCATCTATATGTTTTTTCTCATGCCATGTATTTCCCCCTATGCCCTGCTATAATGTCACAGGAAAAGCTTTCTTATGTCCATCTTTGTCAGAACTCTAGGAGCCACTAAAGCATAATTTTAAAGGGCTCTTTATCACTCAAATGAATTTCCCCCTAATTGTATCCTTTAACTCCAGAAGGGGTTTGGGGACATACTTTGTATGAAAGATGCTACAGAAAACAAAAGTTGCATTGCTAGTGGTTCTGCTTTTATATTACCATCCAGGGAAACTCTCTGCACACCAATTTGCTTTCTCTCTTTTCCAAAACCATTTCCTCCCGAGGCTATTTCCTGGGACAGAGTTGTCTTCAAATAATTTAATTATCATGTGGCACACACCTTTTAAGTCCCCCCTGAAATGGTGCGTGATGCCTTTGGTTTATATCACTTGTTGGAAAACACTCCAAAGCATTGAAAAACTATTAAATTGTTACAGTATTGGATGCCAACACACAGGGCTATTAGTCTAATTCATCCTTCAGATCAAAGCCCACACAGGCAGCTCTCCTGCCTACAGCTATTTTCCTTTTACTTTCCTGCTTGACAGTAGTCCCTCATATCCCTCTGTTCTACTTTCTTTGAACATACAGATTTTCCTTTAGTCATGGAAATATAATTTATGTCTATTATACTGTATTATAGATTGCAGATCAGGACAAGCGTGCATTACTGCCTGGACCGTCTGTTTATTGTACGTCGGTTTTCTAAAAATAAATAAAGAAAGAAAGCCACCCCGCTCCGCTGGGGAGGGAAAAATACAGAGGGGGGGGAGCACTCGGGGGCTGTGGGGAGCCGCGCTCCGTTCTCAAAGTTTAATTTCCAAGTAGAGACCTTGAAGCATGATTTATTAACATCATGCTGTTTGCCTTTGTCACGTTGTGGATGCGGCGGGGGGAGCGCTGGCCCCTCTCCAGCCCGGACCACCCAGCGAGCGGAGCGCAGCTACCGGCACCGCGCCCCCGCGCCGGAGCTGCCCCCGGTGCCGCGGCTGCAGCCGTGCCCAGCAGCCCGCCCGTGCCACCCCGCCGGGGGCCACGGCAGCAACAGCGAGAGCTGCACCCCCGAAAAATAAATATCCCAACAGACGGGCTGTCTGGGACGCGAGAATTGCAAAAAAATCAATCCCCACCCCATCACGGAGAGTGTGTGTGCACGGAGGAGAGGCAGAGTGAGGAGGGGGGAGAGAGGGAATGAGACAGACAGAGGGGAGGGAAGAAGGGAGGAGGGAGTCCAAGCTCTGAGAAACATCACTCCATCTCTCTCACTCCACAGGAGCTGAGCAAGGAGCAGGACGATGTTTGACAACACGCAGTACCCCTATAACTGCTTCAACTACGATGGGGATGATTATCCTACCTGTAGTTCTGACGAAGAGAAAAAATTCACCAGACCAGCGTACAGGTAAGACGAAGTTTTACCAAGTCCCCCTATCTCTGGTGAGGTTTTGGAGCTCTGGGCTGGTGGGATCACAGCTCTCAGGGGAGCAGGGGGCCAGGTGTGTGCAATGGGTCTGGCCCTGCTGCAGACACTGCATTGGGCGGATTTCCCCCCTTTCTGTGTGTGAAGTGTTCATGATTTGTTTCCTCCCATGAGGGGTCACAGCAACTCTGGCTTGCCCTTAAGCCTCCAGATCTCAGACAGTCTCCAACCTCCAGGACCCCTGGGAGAAGGGAATTAAATGTTTCAGTGTGCCAGCTGGTGAATTGGATG
Source organism: Polioptila caerulea (assembly GCA_013397295.1). Classification (NCBI taxonomy): domain Eukaryota; kingdom Metazoa; phylum Chordata; class Aves; order Passeriformes; family Certhiidae; genus Polioptila; species Polioptila caerulea. Next base: position 974,060 of record VYXF01005663.1, read on the forward strand.
CAAAAAATCCCAGTGTGGTGGGAAGAGGCGCGGTGTAGATGTTCACAGGGACACCCAAGGTCCTTTCCATGAGCAGGGTTGGTCTCTAGTGACAGTGACTCTGAGCCTGGTCTGTCCCACTGCAGCCTTCCTGCTCAGGGAAAGTTTCCAGAGGGAGTTGGAGAAGTGTGTGATCCTGTCCTCTGCACTGAGTGCCAGGGCAGGCAGCCCTGGGGATTCGATGCCGGGCAGTGACCCCTCCGTGTCACCTGGGGCTCATGGAGGACACACTCAGGACTTCTCCCCGGGAAACCTCGGGTCAGGGTGCAGAGCCACCGGGGGAGTTTTGGAAGCAGGATATAGGCACACATGTACCCATGTGGTCCTAAAAACGGAGTCTGTGAGTAGGGTGATGGTGTAACAGCAAGTTTTCCTTTTTCCAGCTACATTGCCTTAATTGCAATGGCCATCCAGCAAAGCCCTTCAAATAAAGTCACCCTCTCTGGCATTTATGACTTTATAATGAAGAAATTTCCTTACTACAGATCAAATCAAAGAGCCTGGCAGAACTCCATCCGACATAACTTATCGCTTAACAGTTGTTTTGTGAAGGTAAGATCAGTTACTGTGTATTTACATACACACTGTGCATGGCTAAAAAAATATAGGCAGCAATAATCTCATCACTGGGAAAGAAGGGAAACAAACAGCTGAGCTGCAAATCACTTAAAATCTCTCTGAGTTGTCAATTACAGAGATAAGGAATATATCCTTGTCTGATGTATGCTAATAGATAACAAATTGAAGAGGATGGGGCTTACATCTTACTCATATAATGACATAGAATAGGTTTAAAAGTCTTGTTATTTGTGTTTACACCATTCTTAAATGTAAATGAATGCAGATGCTAAACAGCAGCATCTGTAACACATACAAACACTGAACTGCCTTTAAATAAATACAGGTTCCCAGAACAGAAGGGAATGAGAAGGGGAAAGGAAACTATTGGAGCTTTGCAGCAGGATGTGAATCCATGCTGGATCTCTTTGAAAATGGGAATTACAGGAGAAGACGGAGGAGGAGAAATGTGAAAAAGGAACACAAGGATCAGAGACCAAGCAGAGGGAAAAGTCCTTCATCCCCCAACATCTCTTCAATGGACTCTGCTTTGAGCAACATTTCCTCTTCTGAAAATAAACATGAAAGAATTGAACCAGGCCCAAAACTTCTGGAGCCTTGTGGGTTTGCTCCAAACAGCGTGACCAACAGGCAGAACCTAAACAATTCCTCCTTGGCAAAATCGGATTCTGAAATAAAATTTAGCATCGATTACATCCTTTCAGCCCCTGACCCTTTGCCTGTCCTCAGATCTCAGTATAACATGCAAGAAAACAAATATCACCTACTGGAGGCCCCGCATATTAATCTCCAGTTCTGGACAATGTGATGTTATTTATTCGTGGTAACAAAGTCTGAGTCACAGTGTGTTCAGCAGCCTCATGTCACTGAAAATCAGCCGCCTGCCTTCTTGCTTTCCTCCCAAGCAGTGCTCAGAAAGGGTTACAGACTCACCAGCTGATGCTCTGTCTGTACCCAAAGAACTTTGCTAAGATTAAAACATAAATAACAGTTACCAATATTGGTTTTCACCATGTTAAATTTATGAAATTCTAGCTTTATTTTCTGAACTGTCTCAGACGTCATTTAGCACCACAAAGAATTTCCTTTCTCAAGCAGAATCCAACAGGGAAGAGACTTGCTCATCATCCACTGTTTTATTAAAGACAAAGTGAATTTGATCCCACTTTCAGTGGTGGAAATTAGGATTAACTCCACTGGAGTAAATAGGTCAGAACTTAAGCTGATCTAAAACAGTGTAATTCTGTCGGCTTACCCTGCCTGGGAACGTGGGGGAGTGGGGGGTGGAAATTTGTTTCTTAAAAGGAATTACAGAAAATCACTCTGTCTTCCCCTATTTTTTCTTTTAATGTCATATTTCAAACTGTTTTGCAGCTTTAATTTATTGTTCATTAGAAAACGTTGTAATTGATAAGTATTTCAAGTGTATTTTTGTTTATATTTGGGACAGAACTTTTTAAATTGTTGAAGTGAAGTCGATTCAAAATAATTCCCAGAGACCTAATTGCAAGGATGCTGAACTCTGGTAGACTTTGATAGGTAAAGTGACAGTCAAAGAGTCTCTTAATGCCTTGGTTAAAAAAAACCCCAACACTTCTTCCCTTGTACTATCAGAAATCTTCCTGAGATGCTGCAGAAAAGTCCTGGACCATATTGCATTTAGCAAGTGTGAAGGGAAACCTGGCACTGCAAAAAGCTCTGTCAAGTGTCGAGCAAAGCTAGAATTCCACCTACCTGCCCTGAGACAAGTTGTATATTCCCATTGAATAGATTTTCATTGATCCTTCTTGCAAGCAATTACCAAAGTGGTGCCTGACATGATTTCAGCTAAACTGGTGAAATTTATAATTTCCAGATATCAATGTTAGCTCATGAGCTCCATTTCTGAGAAAGCCACTTCATTACCATTTACATGCAGGGGAGATTTTGGAACTGAACCTGATGGACAATGATGAACTGCAACGAGCTTTTAAGAAGTTGCTTTTATACAACTTGATCACAATGAATTGTTTCCCAGAACCCAAACAGCATTAGCAAAGGCTCCACAAAATCCTGGCTTTGACTTGGCTACTACAGTCTTCGCCTACTGCAGATAAAAGGAAAAAAGACAAGAATTCTGATGGTTTTAAGCAATTAAATACAGAGATCAAATTATCTTTGCAACGGGAACTAAAGGTAAATGAAGGTATATGAGATAAGATTCAGCATAGAGGTATGCTCAGGCATGACTTGAATTTTTATGCAGAAGCTTTGACATTTCACTAAATTATTTTACATTGTGTCTAATATATACTGTACATTTATACTACATATTCTTATATATTGTTATTGAGAAAGGGAGCAATATCACTGCACTTATATGTTGTAAAAATGCATGATGTATGTTGTCATGATGCTGAAACTCCTGCCATATACTTAAAATTTACCATCAGTGGTATTTCACACTGATTGGTAATAAATGCTCATTTTTTGGAAAACTATAAAACTTGTTATCTTCAGGCATTTCTTCAGCATGCAAAAGTCTTTGCTTCTTCTCCAGAAAAGAAAAAATGAAAAATCATGTCAATTACATCACTGCATGTCTTCCAAACTTTGAAGGGATGATTTCTTGAGATCAAATTCTGCCTTCAAATGGGAGCTTTTGATTCTCTGTGAATCAACAGTTATTCTTGAATAATATCTGAAAGCAAAATTTGACTCTTTAGACCTGATTGATCTGCTGTTTACATTGATATTAGAAAAAGAAGAAAACCTCTGGGGGTACTGGACAGATGGATTCTCATTTGAAGAGGGATGAGAATTTGCTCCCTTAATGTTTATGCTCAGTAGTAAATAGGTGTGGGAAGAGCATGTCCTCACTTAGTGCTTCAGTGTTTGCATGCACTCCTTGTGGGTGGGTACTTGTGCACCTCTGGGATCCTGCCTACAGATAAATATTCGTATTTTATATGCAGATTCTTTCTCCTGATTGTTTTAAACGTGGCAATGCTGCTGTTGGGCTGATAGTTATGGTACACACCTGCAGTATATTTGAAATACATATTTTCCGCTGTGAAACGTGCAAATAAGATTGTTACTATGTGTTCTTGGTTGATGCTGTTAACAGGAGATAATTCAGTGACAGCAAAGGTTCCTCCTGAGCAACACCTGGGGAAGGTGAAAACCGTGGGCTGCTGAGACCAGTGGAGAAGAAGTTTATGCCTACTAATCAATGTCGAATTAATGCATTAGGAAAGGCAGAAATACACCCAAGTGGATTTACAGCAGGGATCCAAAGCCATTTTCTGTAAGATGAATTAATATTCACAAATAGCCATGTCCTTTGCTCACAGTAAAGTGCCTGCTAGGAGAGACTGTCATACTTTAGTTTCCCTAACATATAATCAAAGAAATTTGTGTACAAATAGGTGTTAACATTTGTTTTGCAAAGGATATCAATCATATTCCAAAAAATGAAGGGACATATTTCAATTTACCCAGTATATTATATTCTGACGACTCCAGAAAGGTTTCCAGCAGTTAAAGTGAATGGCATTTAATATAGAACAACATAGCAGGGGTGAGGGCTAGACGTGACCTTATTCAAATGTCGTAGCCATTACAAAGCCATTCCCAATGTAATTATAATTAAATACTTTATGCCTTTCTTGCAAATCCTCTGATCGATCATTGATATTAACATTAATATTGTATTACCCCCGAGCAAATATCTCCCACACAAGTGTTATGGATCACCAGGTTTCCATTAACAAAGTTGTGAGCCATTGCCGAGTGCTGGTCGTGGATAAATTTACGTAAATTACTTTTTCTCAGGGAAGGGGGAAAAAGTCTGGGTTTCTTTCTTCTCTGAATCCAGGGCTATTTCTTCAGCTCCATCACAGCCTGTCAGCCACTTGCATAAATGAAAAAAAGAAAATCTCACAGGAACATCCCTCTTTGCCCTGTGTCGAAGCAGGTGAATATTCTCCCGTTTGGTACTGGGCTTCAAAGCTGAGCTGCAGCCAGGGGTGAGCAGTGTAGGGCAAGGCTCTGCACCCTACAAGACCATCAGCTGGCTGGGCAGGCTGGGAGAAAGTGTTTGGCTCAATTCCTCATCTCGTGGCACCTTCCTGACTGCAGAGAGAGACCCAGAACGAGCCATGGATTCCCTTAGCCTGGCAGAGGTGCCTCATGTGGAGCTGACACTGTCCCAGGGCTGTGTGAGGCAGGAGGAGGGTGTGGGACAGCAGCTCCTGCCTGCTGGGCCGGGGGCACAGTCAGGGGGAACAAGCCTTTAGACCTCTCCCTTCAGGATCATAAATACCTTTGCAAAGGAAAGATGAAAGGTTTCTTTCTGGGGAGAGGCAAGGCTTGACCTCACTGGGGAACCCTGGATGGGGATTGTTTGTTTATCCTTCTAAAGGAAGGCTTCCCATGACAAAACAAAGATTTTGATGGAGCCATGCCAGGTTATTATGCAGTGCTTTCACTTCTACTGATTTAATTTCTTAGGTTTTTGCCATTGGTGTCACAGAAGTGGTTTTTGCATAGCGAAATGATGATCAGAATGAAGTTCAAAGTACTTGGGCAAGGATGCAAGGAGGCATCTTTTCTCCCCCAGAGCAGAGAGACCAGATAACACCCAAGACAGGCCAGCTGTTGACCTCACTTTCAGGGACCTCTCCCTCAGCAGAACCTCCAGCACATCATGGGAGCATTAATGCAGACTAGGGTAGCTGAAAACAAACCTTTTCTTTGTCAGTAAAGCCAAGTTACCCTAATTTTCTGCCAGTCGGAAAGATCTTATTAGTTTCTCTTAGCTGAGACCCATTAACTCCTCATATAAAGAGAAGCTGTGCTCAAAGAACATTTGAAGCTCGACCCACATTGGAGAGCTGGCTCTTCCCACACCTTTGCTTTGTTGTGCTCCATCCTAGGGTGTGAATTGCCACAGCGTTCCTCAGCCACTCAGCAGGTTGGTTTCTCCCTCAAAACCAAATCAAGATTTCTGCACTGTTTTCTGGTCACAGAGGGTTTCCTTTTGGCTACCACTTGCCTGTCCAGGTCCAAATCCTGGGAGTCTTCCCCACTCTCCAGCAACAGAGGGGACACAATGAGAGGGGAAAGGGGTTTCGAGGGATGAGCCTCTGGGAAAAATTTTGTTACACGTCTTCCAGTAGAACAGAGCTGATATCTCGAGGGCTCTTGGGGTTGTGTGTCAAGTTTCTGATGTAAATTGAGGGCAGCAATACCCCAATTCCAACTGCACTCAAGCTCAGGGAAAAGAGGGAACCTCCACCACACACCCCTGAGCACACAGGCACCTGAACCTTCAGCTCTGGCAGTGTAACACAAACCCCTGTCTGTGATCAGCCCTTCAGATCCCAAAGTCAAGACACGGAAATCCTGTGCTGCACATTCCAGCCGGCCTCTCCCCTCTGTCTCTTCTGGGCCATGTTCCCCTCCCTGCTGTGAGGGTGTAAATCCTTGCAAATCCATTAACTTTGGTATAATTACCTCTGGAATTGAAACTCTGCATGTGAAACCAACCTTTGTGTATTATACCCAACATCTCTCATCTCACAGTCTGTAAAACTGTGCCAGCACCTCCTCTCCTAAATGGAATTCTCAGAGCAACAAATGGTCCTAACCTCTTTATTTTGCCTCAGCATTAACTTCTGATTGCTTTCTCCAGAACGTGGGTACCATCTGCACTGCTCTGCACAAAGCATCTAGTCTCTGTCTCTGTTTTACTGGGAATGTCTTTCTTTTTGCACTTAGGGTCATTAAATTAAAGAACAGGGTAGGTCCAAGTCCTATGGAACTTGCACTGGAATCTTTTTTACCCGGAGAGAAAACATAAAATAACAAAGTAAGTTGTGCTCCCTCCCACCCTTGCTACAGTGGTTGGAGGCAAATCCAACTGTGAGAATTTTGCCTGAGAAAGAACTGCCGGATTTCTCCCACTGTGAAATCCAGCTGTTAATTCAAACAGAAGGGATGGACCTGACCAGATAGGCCAACTGGCTTGTTTCCATCCTAAAGTCCATTGTGTTCCGCAAGTTCCTAAATTTATGGTCATGAAGGTCTTCCAAGCCCTGTAATGAAGTATGGCATGCAATGTTTTTGTTATGGAATGTGGGCTGCAAAGGAAAAAAGAAGGTTTGAATTTATCTTTCAAATGAAGATCCTGGAATCTCTCAGGATAAACAAGCTAAATTAGGAATAAAAATACACCATGTTTCTCACCATAACTATGGAACTGAAAATAGCACTTGCAGAGCACTGACAGAAGAAGAAGAAAACTAGAAGTTGCAGTAAGCCCAAACCAAACTTCTTTTTGTCATGTCTGTCTGTGTGTTCACTGCCCTTTGTAGCAGCAAATGAACCCTGCTATGCCAGCAACAGGAGCCCCCTTTCATCTTTGAGGAGTGGTTCTTCTGGCAGAGCATTTCAGAAAAAAAGCTTTGCACTGCAAAATTGAGCTGCTGGTCTCCATCAGCAGCATTTAAGCTGGGCACACACCACCTTGTCTTGCTCTGAGCAGGTTGAAAGTAAGGTACAGAAGAGCTCTTTGACTTGTCAACCTGCATGATGCAGTGCAGCTCTCTCAGTGCTCCGGCTCCACAGACTAAATGTTCCACACAAAAGCTGCTCCCTTTATTAGAGCTGGTCTTTATTGGAGACATGAGAAAGAATTAATGGGCTTGAAAGTTTGTTCAGTTTCCATGCTGATATCAGTGGTTCTAAATAAAAAACAACCAAAACCAAACGAGGCTTCCTGAAATTTGCACAGTGAGGAACTCTGCTCTGTCCTACAGTCATTAAACCCTTTTGTCAGCCCTGCACTGGCCCCAACAGCCCCACTTGGGATCCAGCTGCCCCCCGAAGCTGCACTTTCCACAGCTGCTGATGGTGAAACACTGTCATGTTCTCCTTGTGCAGGGAAAAACATCAGGATAGAACCAACTTCCCTCTTGGGCCCAAAGGCTCTGCTGACCATTAGCCATCTGTCTCAAGCAAGATCTGCTCTGGCTGAAAATGCTTTTGGAGGATTCGTGCCACAGATATTTAACCCTGTGACAAAACTGCTCCCCATCTTCCCCTCTGTGCTCGAGGCATATCACTCTGCTGGCACTGACTGCATCCAGCACCCTCTGCTGCCATCCCCTCCTTCCAGCATGGCCTCTCCGAGACTGTGGAAAAGAAGCAGCACTTCCAATAAAAGTGAATGTGGAAAATAGCAGGTGCAATGAGCTGTGTTTCATGATTAATCTGTCTCAAGCTTTTCCGAGGCTGAGAGCTGTATGAGCAATTATCAAACCCTGGGAGGCACTTCAGCACTAATCAGCCCATAACATTGTTCTGCATTGGAGCATCTGGGACTGGCTACATGGCTTGAATCCTGACTCTCATGAAATGAATGAGAGTTTTGCCACTGGGTTCAAGGGATCAAAACTTCATCTTCTATTGCCAGGGCCAGAGATTAATCAGATTAAAGGCCATGTGGACTGCAGAGAAAAATTAAATACCTTCTAGCAGTTACTTCTTCTCAAGACAAAACAGCAGCTTACTTCCACAGGTTTCTTTGGCTCTGTCTTTCAGTCAGACAAAATACTTCCTGAATTCAATGGGAAGTGTGTCCAAATAGGGAATAAATTCCCCTAAGCCCAAGGGCTGAATACAGCAGAACCAGATGTTGGCATCTGGGGTGAGATTCCTGATGCAAAGATGCTTGTGTGTTCTTTGAGAGCACCTCTGTTCTGGGGCTGGTGTACACACTCAAATAACCAAGTCACACTAGCTAATATCCAGGCTCCAGATCTCAAATTTTCTTTCAACAGAAAACTGTCCCAAGATCTGCTACAGTTTGGCAAAGGCATGACACTACATTACTTTCCATTTTGTTTTGCTGCTGTTGAAATTACAGGAAAATAAATATTTTTGAGATGATACATTGTATATCCCTAATAAATACCAAGGGCATTTAATATAAACTATGGACACATGGTTTGCTTTGTTGTTCTAAGTAACTATTTCCTTTCAGCCAAATGAAAAGCCAGTTGTGTTGTGATGCTGCAGATTATAAATTAGCAGCTCTCATATGGTTTTGTGCAATTGTTTCTTGAAGAGCTTTAGGCTACTTCAGACAAAAATTTCACATAAAATGTGAATTCATTGAACTGTAACTTGTGGTATTAGTTTTATAATAAACAAAGGTAGGTCACATAATCATGTCATGAAAACAACATTTTAAAATTCGAGCAGCAACATTTAATCTGTTTTAGGTTCCGATCCTGAAATCAAGAAGCTTGGCTCTTTCTGCTTCCCAGTGCATGAAACCAGGATGAGCCTGTCCAGGGAGGAAAGCACCCAGCCAGCGTGCACTGCCAGACAGGTTAGTTGGGGCGGGAGGAGAGCAGACAGATTTCTTGTCACCCAGAGAAGCAGCGGCCCCAGGGCAGCAGCAGCAGCGTGTTCCCACGGCAGGCAGGGCCGTGGGTCAGGCCCAGAGGGGAGGGGGGATCAGGTCCTGCCCCCACTGCTTCCTCAGCCCTGCCGGGGAACAGCTGGGGAACAGCTGGAGCCCAGGCTGGCTGCAGGGAACCCCCGGGCAGCAGACTGAGGGGGGACCTGCCTGACTTCCAACCTCAGCCACACAAAGCACTGATGCCAAAATATCTGTCCTCTGCCAGAGCACATTGACCTTGATGTGGCAGAGGGGAATCTGTTCTCCAGATAAAGGTCCCACTTGCCTTTAAGGGAACCTCATTTTTGGGGTGGGAAACACGTATTTTCCACAGGCATCCTGTGTGGTTTTATGAAGACCCTTGGGACCATCTCTGCCACATGGGATGTGTGTCTCAAGGACCATCTCTCAGCCTTGTCTCACCTGAATTCTCTCCCAGCAGTGGAGATGGGATGGGACAAGCCACACGAATTGCTCCTATTCAATCTCAGCCCCCAGCACCTTGTTCTGTCCCCTGTCCCTTCCCCTCAGGGGACAACAAGAGGAATACAGAGCTGCTGAGGGTGATGTGAAGGATCGACCACCCCAAGGGCTGGGGACAGACACCAGGGTACCACCAGCAGGTCCAGCAGCACTCACTGGCAGAGGAGGTTCTGTAATAAAGCTCTCTCACCTAAAACACTCCTTGACAGATGTTTTTTTGAGAGGAGCCTCAGTTTTTACTCAGTGGATATTTTCCAAAATAAAAATGAATAATCATGTCAATTCTGTGCTACAGCATCATGAAGCTGTAGCCTGTTACTTAACAACAGACAGGGAGAAAAATTAATATACCTGAATATATATGAATTTTTTTCTTTACATCTAAGCCTGCCTGAATTTGAACCATTTATACCACAACAACAGCATAAGCTGATTTTGGAGAGGGAAGACAACACTAGAGCTGAAAATCCAACTGAATTTTTTCCCTGTCAAGAATATTCCTACCAGCACAAGTCAGTTTTCTGTGTCCTGGCTCTACAGCCACATGGGCATGGCACAACACATATGAAATTGATATCTCTGCCTTAATTCAGGGTTACAATTACTGGAGCTGAAGTCTAAATTTTTCCAACCACCAAACTCCTGAGCTAGATGACTGTACAGCTACTGAAATTGATTATCAGGCTTCCTGTTTCCTCGCTTGTGACCCAGCAATATTGACACAAGGTACAAGGAAATTGCAATCAGAACTACTAGTAGCAATAGCTGGAGGCAATTGCAAAAGAAGTATTGCTGGTGGTGGCACACGAGCTCCTATATTAGATTTAGCCATACTCTGATTATAATGCACTTACTCAAGATAGCAGGAAATTCTATTTTTCGTTTTTTAAATTACAGCCAAGAAAACATTTCTGTTTCCTTCTGTATTTCATCCTTTTCTCTTGGATAGCCTAAATAGAAAACCTTCTGGCCTCAGAGATCCAGGCTGTTTTGTCTCCAATGCGGGCAATGCCTTGGGGAAAATCATTTTATGTCTCCATGTCTCCTCCAGGCAGCAGACAGAGATCACCTTTACAAAGAATTTTGTTAGAAACATGCTGTATCAGCACACTGGCATTAGGGACCTTCCACATTCTCTCCACTTGCTTTCACCTTTCCTGTCCCTGCTTTAATCTCCCCTAATGCCTGAGCATCTTGTCCACCCTGCCACTGACCTGTGGCCCCAGGTCAGTTTTGCACAGGGCTGAGTGGTGCCTAAATGGGTAAGAACTCACAGTGCTCTGATTCCATGTGATGCCAGGAGCAGGACGTTTAAGGAATACATAAAAGTATAAAGAGAACTGGGATCAGGTTGCAAGGCTCGGAAATGTTACTTTTAAGAAATAATCTTCTTTTTCCTGGTTTTTAAGCTCATATAGAGCAAACCTGCTTTCCCAGCTAAATGAAATAACTTTCTATCACCTATTAACTCACACTGCCACCTGTTCCAGCAAACATTGTGCTGTTGCAGCAAGTAGGAGCGTTTTACAGCTGTTTCTTTCAAGAAAATGCCCACAAAAACTCCTTCTACTGGCAGTAAAAATGAGCAGACAACACCTGTAATTTCAAGAGGAGTCCCTGGAACTGGCAACAATGATATTGCAGAGAGTTATTGAGCCACTCTCTTCACAGTATCTCTATAATGTCAGAGTTTATGTTCAAATCCAAGGAATCCATGCAGAAAATTAAAATAATTTTGCCACAGTGAACGCTCCCTGAATGCAAAATCTCCTGGAGAGGCCAGCTTGGCTCTTGTGCTATTCCCCACACCATTCCAGACAGGAGTAGAGTTCAGTATCACAAACACACAGGCTGTGCAAGCAGAGAGCTTTGACTTTGCCTCCAGAGAAGTTTCCCAGGCCAAACTGGGCTCATTACATGTGCTGCAGACGTAGCCTTGGTGCCATCCTGGAGTAATGATCCATGGCTGAGGAAAAGTGGATTGTCATGGATCGTGGCTCCTCAACCTTTTCAGAGGAAAAGTTCACCCGAAGTGGGAAAGTTGTTTGGGTTGCTGGGTTGGTTTTTCTTCCCTACTTTGTGACCTGTGAGAAAAAACTCTTTTATTAATGAGCTCTGCCCTCCTCTGTCCTTCAGAAGTCGCTGGGGCTTTGCATGTAGGACAAAGCCGCAGCAGAATTTAGCAGTGAGTGTGGATAAAACAGATAAATCTGCCTTGTAATTACAGAGATTTTCCACCTGCAACTGCTGCTGAAGGTGCAAGGCAGCGTCTGCTGGGGCCACTGTGAGATGGAACAAGGATGCAGTGCAGCACTTTCTGTCTCTTTGGGCTGCCAGATGTTGGCAATTCAAACAAAAGCTTAGCTCTAACAAAGCTTAGCTCTTGGAAACCTTCTGTGAACCTTAAGAAAAATGAATATTTAAGAGCGTGAGGAAGCAGAGGTGCCAAAATGCTGTGAAAGTGACTTTTATTACTGGAATTTTTCTTGCTCCAAGTGGGGCAGAGTGGAAGTTTCACTGCTACTCTGAGGTGTCTAAGAAAAAAAAAGTTCAGAAGAGTTGTACAAATGTAACCAAACCCGTCGTTTTTCTTGAAGTTCTTAGTCCTGGTGCCTCTCTGATCACCATGAAGAGGAAGATGAGTGCATCTGGAAACTGGGCAAGCCTGTCCTGTCTTCTCCATGGCTTGTGTGAAGCCAGGCTGTGTCACCTTTAACCAGGTGCTAATCTCCTTTTGCTTGCAATGCAGAAGTTAACAGCAATTTCACCTTAATTAAATGTGTGAAAAATGATGCTTGAAATGAAAATTCCCCAGTAAACTGACTTGTCATCACTAAAAACAGTTCAAGTTGCACAATGTTTTTCTTGCTAAGATAATTAGTCCTCAATCAGAGTAAATTGGAGGGGTAGCTGGGTTATTTTAAGGCAGTGTTATTCTTTATCCAAAAAAACTCTTTTGTATTTGAATTATTTCCACAAAGTGATGCAGATAATTGCTTAATGCTTTGTCATTCTAATACATAATCCCTCAGCATCTGAACAGTATTAATGGGAGCTGAACTTGGCAAAGCTACCTGTACATTTTTTCCCCAGTATTTTCTATGCCAAAGAGAGAACATCTCAGACAATGAGGAATGAAAACTTTCTATTTTTTGCCTGCAAATTGATCCTGAAATACAATTTATTCCTCTGGCTGCTGCTTTGGGACTGCTTTCAGGTTACTTTGGGTTTAATATATTACATTTTAGCCAGGTTTAACCCCGGTCAATAGGTGCACCTTGGTTTCCTGAGATAAATAACTTGACTGGCAGAATCAGGACCCAAGACTCATTTGTCCTTCATAAAGGTTTGTTTTGTTTGTTTAAATATTAGCATCCACCAGCTGTGCAAAATAGACCTTTTTCATTAGCTGGTTGATCATGGTGGGAAAAGCTATTAATTTAGTCAATTCCCAGCAATGAACTGTGGGGTTGCTACCAAACCACAAACTGATGAAAACAATAAATGCTAGACCGTATTAACTGTAAAGGTTAATCCATAAATCAAAGGAAAATGTCAGATGCCTTTTAACATTGATTGAGATGTAATTTGGTGTTGGTAGTGATATGTTTGTTACATAAATTCACAAATGCACTCAATTCCTGTTAGGAGTCCAGGTCTTTGTAACTTACAATAAATTAAGTAGTTTTGTTTATTTATGTAACCATGTAAAGATTGATTACCTCTTCCTGTTCAAGTTACAGTATAGCACCAATTTTAAAATAAATGAATGTTAATATCCAGATCTTCTTCCAGGGTACATTTGACTTGGTATAAAAATGAATACATTCTTATTTTTCCTGAAAGTATGCCATTACCTTAAGCACGTTTAAGGCAGTTTTCCCCTTTTAATTTTTGGGTTTGATTCATGTTTTTCAAATTACAGCATAAGAATTAGCCTTTGTATAAATGTGCTCAGAAATATAGAATACATTTTCTATAGTATGTATACATCATCTTTCAATATATAATATAAAACAACAAATATGAGGAGGAAATGCCACAAATTAGATCCGAATGGAATACAGGTACTAATGCCAAAACAGCAAGAAAAAGATCATTACAGTCACTCATGGAAACGTTTCTTTCCACTTCTCTTCACAAAAGAAATGTGAGGCCAGGAATTCTTCACTTGATGAAACTGAGAATCAGGTCACCAGACCTCAGAGTATAAACAAATAAAACCAACTTTTTTGAGCTTTATCTATCCATGGATATTGCCAAAGAAGGTCCTCAAGAACAGGAGCATCTCTCCCAAGTCACTGCTAGCCAAAATATGGGAGCAACTGAGCTTTTTTCCAGCTGCCACTTGGGTGGGCAGGGTGCTGAGCCTGCCAAAGCTGGGAGCACTCTGTGCTTCCAAACACTGCAGACTCCTTGGCTCAACCCTCATGTCCTATTTCTTTCTTGGACAGAATCACAAACAATATGGTGTGGCAGGTAGCTGCTGCAAGAAATCCACGGGAATTGTATTTTAAATGCAGTCAGGTAGATCACTGCTTAATTTAGCAGAGCAAAGAGTGGGAATGCTTTCCCACAAATTCCTGAAGGGCATTGATCCAAGCAGCTATCCAGGATGCTTCTGGTGAGATTAGGATGTGTAAGGACACAAGACCCAGCCCATTTAAAAATGTCTCAAGGCTTTTCATTCTGCAGTAATGGGACTCTTGAAGCTCAGCAGTGACAGAGTGTGTCAGCAATGGAGATGGGCCAGGCAGCTCCTTCCCAGATGGATAAACCAGTTAAATCTTTACAGCTTTAACCTCCAAGACTCTGCCTGATCAATATTAAAAAGCAGATTTTATTGTCTGTCTGTCTCTGCACACATATTGTGGTGAGAGATAATGCAGTCCTTGCTTACCTAGTTTTTGTATTTGCTTAGAAATATCTCATGATGGTGATGGGACATTTCAGCAATGTTTCAGTTGCCTCTAGCAGATCTTGCCCTATATATGAAATTTTAGGAGGGGCATTCCAGGACACCTGTGAATGACAGAATCATGGACTCATAGAATTACTTGGACTGGATGGGACCTTAAATATCACCTTGTTCCAACCCCCCTGCCACAGGCAGGGAACATTCCACTAGACAGTGTTGCTCAATGCCCCATCCAGGCTGGCCTTGAACACTTCCAGAGATGAGGCACCCATAACTTCTCTGGGCAACCTATGCCAGGGCCTCATCACCCTTACAGTAAAGAATTTCTTCCTTGTATCCAATCTAAATCTACCATCATTCATTTGAAAGTCGTTCTCTCTAGTCCTGGCACTCTGTGCCCTTGTAGAAAGTCCCTGTCCTGCTCTCCTGTGTCCCTTTAGGCACTGGAAGGCTGAATCCCCCTCTGCAGCCCCTGCTGTCCTTTGCAACCTGATGCACAGCTTTGACACCCAGATCAGAGGCCAGGAGGGAAAAGCAGCATCCTCTGGCTCAGCTGCAAGGCAGCACCTTCTGCTCGTGCCATGGATCTGTGGAGGCTGGCAGGGCTGGGGAAGGGCAGGGAGCCGGGCACAGAGGCTGCTGTGCTGTGGTGCTGTGGCTCTGTGAGCAGGGTGTGTGACCCACACAGCCCTGGGGACACCCTGCTGTACCTGCCTAAGTTGGGTCTTCAGAGCAAGGCAGGGGAGGAAA
>VYXF01005669.1:447-10894 GCA_013397295.1 Polioptila caerulea
ATGGGATACCGCAAGCGGGGGCCCAAGCCAAAGCCGCTGGTCGTGCAGGTAACAGCCCCACACCCCGCGCTCTTTGCCACGGGCCGTCCCCGGGGAGCTGCTTGCAGCGGGTTTCATCATGCTGAGGAGCCTGCGCGCAGCCCGGGTGCCTTGCAACGCCCCGGGGAGCCCCAGCGCTGAGCTCAGCGGGTGCCCCAGTCCCCCTTCCCTCCCCTCTGGGCCGCAGAGCAGGCCCGCTGTGCCCGTGCCCGGCTGGCATTAGCAGGCTGCTCGCGGGTTCGGCGGCAGTCCCGCTCGGCCCCTGTTCCCAGACAGCTGATTGAAGGGGGCTTTTCTTCTTTTCATTGCTTCATTAATCTGGAGCAATGCACAGCCTCTAAGTTGGAGTGGGCTGGGGCCGCCTGCAAGAGGACGCGGTGCCCCGGGATGCAGCATCCTGTAAGGAGAGCTGCTGGAGGGGCAGGGGTTCCACCGGAGCCTTCGGCACCTGTCGGAGCTCTGGTACCTGGTTCTCTAGCCCTGTCTGACTGCAGCTTTTTGGTTTTGCATTGCAGCTTCCCTCCTTCGCCCGGCGCTCGAACATCCTCACGGGGCTGCAGGACCCGGCCGTGGACACCAGGCCCAAGCTGGATCTTGGCTCCTCTGGCAAGAGCCAGCAGCACCAGTATGAACTCAACAGCAAGAAGCACCACCAGTACCAGCCCAATGGCAAGGAGAGCAGCATGAAGCACCAGTCCCACAGCAAGGGGAAGTATTACTACCAGCTGAACAGCAAGAAGCACCACCACTACCAGCCGGACCCCAAGATGTTCGAGCCCCATTACCAGCCCAGCAGCAAAGAGCCACAGGGCCAGGCTTGCTTGGACAATAACAAGACTCCCCTGGTCGCCCACCCAGACAAGTGGGCTCATGGCCCAGCCAAAAACTTACTGGGCCCAGTCAAGAACCTCACAGCAGAGAGCAAAAATGGAGCCGAGAAGAACCTGTCCAGTGGTACTGGGCCACCCCCCCGGGACAGGGTGACCAGCAATGGCCTTGGCGGAAAGATGAAGATAGTCAAGAACAAAAACAAGAATGGGCGCATTGTGATTGTGATGAGCAAGTACATGGAGAACGGCATGCAGGCGGTGAAGATCAAGTCTGGGGAGCCTCCCCGGAAGCGGGCTGCAGAGGAGAGGACTCCTAAGAAGGGTGGGGAGGAAAAAGTAGAGGCTTGGAGGAAGCCAGGGGAGGAGAGGGTGGTGGGCAGCAATGCCCTGAGTAAAGCAGAGGGTGAGAGCTGGCAGCCCCCTGCAGAGCTGGAGGAAGGTCCCCAAAAGACTCCCTTGGCCAAGGAGCTGCCCCTTCCTCCAGCGGAGCAGCCCTTGCAGCTTACTACCAAGCCAGACCTTGTGCCCTGGTCCCTGAGTCCTGTCTGTGAGCACAGCCCTTCCTCCATGGGACTGAACCTCTCCAGTGCCAGCTCGCGCAAGCGCTGCCTGTCGGAGCCGCACGCGGAGCGGGAGCCGGGCAAGAAGCGCCTGACCTCCCGCAGCATCAGTGCCCCCACCTGCCTCAGCCCCCCAGCCCCTGAGCGGCCGGAGCCGCCCACCCAGCCAGAGATCATCCTCCTGGATTCGGACCTGGACGAGCCCATAGACTTGCGCTGCGTGAAGCCGCGGCCAGAGGGTGAGCTGGCCCTGGCACAGGTGAAGCCGGAGCTGCCGCCACCACCACCGGCTGAGAAACCCGCCCCGGAGCCTCCACAGCCCCAGGAGGCCGCAGAGGAGGAGGAAGAGGAGGAGGCCGAATCCCTGCAGGAATTCAAGCCCTTCTTTGGAAATATAATTATCACAGATGTGACCGCGAACTGCCTGACTGTGACCTTCAAGGAGTACGTGACGGTGTGAGGTGGGATGGCAGCCACTCCCCGTGGGAGCTGCCCACCCATCCCGGGGCCGCCGGCCCCACAGCCTCCCTCCAAGGTACTGGTGCCCCTTCCCCGGAGCCCACGTGCCCCTGCCCGCCCCGCAGTGGCCGAGCCCGCCGTCTCCACCGAGGGGACGCCGGGACAGGGTCAGGCACGGTAGCCATCCCTGCCACGTGGGGTGACCTCGCCGCTGCTCCCGCCCCGCAGCTGGGGGCTGCTCCAGGACCTGCAGGCAGTGGGACACACAAGGATGGGACCTGCCAGTTACTCAGAGTTATAGTATTATATATTTTAACAGTGCTAACTTGTCAAGTGATTCTTGCTCCCGTTTGTACGTGGTGTTATTGAAATGTATTGTTTGAGCTGAAAGCTGGCCGCTCCCTGGCCACGCTAATATATTTATTTGTAGGTATTTATATAATGAAATATAAAGCCTAGATTTATGGAGTCCCTAGATCACCTTATAAACTATATCAAACGACTATTTTCTGTTCTCCTTTTTAACCATTGAGCATTTGTTAGTCTTGCTCCCTTGCCCTCCCCAAGACCCACAGGACCATCCCGTATATATTTTTTGATACTGTACACGTGGTGTTTCTATGTGCAAAAAAAATCGTTATCTAAAGCTAAACAAGCTATTATAGAAATTGCTGCTATTAGAAATGTCTAAACTATAAGCTTCCAATTATTAATTGCTTGAATGTAAATATTAAATGGAGATGTTGAAAGTGCATTTGATGTTCTGCAGCTAGTGTAGATCGGAGTGCAAAGCCCAGCTGCTGCGAGCTGCCAGCGGCGCATCCTGGTCTGAGGGCTGTGTCACAGGGCAAGAAATGTATCATGCAATCATGGCAAAGGACTATAAACCTTTACAAAAACTACCAGGATTTGGAGTGCATTTGTTACAGCATTACAGATGGCAGGTCCCATGTGTGGGCAGGCTGCAGCTGGGCTGCCCCAGAGCCAGGACCTGCAGGTTACAAACTTTGCTCCGTGGCGCAGCGTTTTGAATATAATCCAGTGTTCACCCCGAGAGCGTTGTGTCTGCAGTGCTGAGGGCACCCTGTGTCATGGGTGGGCAGCAAGGTGTGGTGCTTCCATCCCGCAGGGCCGAGGCAGGGCTGGCCTCCTCCAGAGTGGGCTGGGGGAGGTCTGCGATGGGAACCTGAGAAAGCTGTGGAAGTGCAGGCAGGGACGGTGGTGCAGTGATGGGTGATAGTTACCACCCCAGCAGTGTCATCCCAGTGCTGGGGAGGGTCACAGTTAAATAAGAAGTTGAATGTCTCCAGAAAGGAAGGTGGTCCAAATTCCACCAAGAAAGCTGCAGCTATCTCTGAACAAGATTAATAATTGCTGGAGTCTACTGGAGATACAATGCAGGGTTAATTCTTCGCAAGAGGGCTTACAGCATGGTGGTCTCAGTCTCTGTCCCTCTCAGCGACCTCCTGTCACCTCCCCAAACAGAGCTGAGTGCCTGGGCAGTGTCGCCCTGCAAACCTGGTGCTGGCAAAACTCGCTCTGCTGCCAGCAGAACTGGCTCTGGTGAGAGCCTGTCTCCTCTTGGGCTTTTGGTCAAAGTCGATGTCTCCTCCAGCAAAGATCTTGGTTGAAATACTGTTGATGACACGTTGATGTGTGTGGACCAAAGCAAATTGAATTGGTTTGGGTAAGGTGGACTCTGCAGTGATGCCTGAGCCACGGGGTGGGGGGCAGCCCTGCGTCCTGCTGTCACAGTGTCTCCCTGTCCAGGCTGTTCCCACAGCACAAATTACCCTCCATCTTGTGTTGTCCACTTCTGGGCCACCTGGGCTTCCCAGGTGTCATTTCTTTTACATAAATTCCAAACTCATCTTGGTAATTGTTCCTTTGTAAATCTGAGGATCGTGCGGTGTCTGTGGGAAGGTGGGACAGCATCCAGCCAGGTGTGGGTCACAGTGGGAACCCCTGGGTGGGCCATTCAACCCAGGTCTTGCCTACAGCAGTTTTGCCAGAGCTGCAGC
Source organism: Polioptila caerulea (assembly GCA_013397295.1). Taxonomy (NCBI): domain Eukaryota; kingdom Metazoa; phylum Chordata; class Aves; order Passeriformes; family Certhiidae; genus Polioptila; species Polioptila caerulea. The sequence goes on from VYXF01005669.1 coordinate 4,357, forward strand.
ACTTTGCAATGCGGTTTGGATTAAACTGGCGGAAAAGTAAACGCTGGGTGTGTGGTTGCCATTTTCCCAGCTGGAACAGCTGAAGAGGCTTGTCCCCAAGTGGGATAACCACCTGTGGACACCATTGCTGCAGATGTAGGTTTTGCTGTGGTGTAGCTCAGGTTGCGGTGGGAATGGCTGCTGGGAGGTGGTTCCATGGGCAGGGTCAGTGCTGACAGCTCGGTTCTGCCCCAGTTTTGGTTGATGCTGCAAAGCCAAAGGACACTTGAGCGATGTTCAGTGCTGGACTGTTCACCTGCCTGCAGAGGCCCCAAAGCAGGTGGTTTGTGCACCTGAGGTATTTCCACCCAAGTGGAAATGGTGAACTCTGATTAAAATCAACATTTGCCTGATAGCTGTGCTGAATGTTAAGAGGGTTTTAATCAATGCTACGTGCTCACCAGGGCTCTGTAGGTGACGTGCTGAGGGTGCTGGAGAAGTGGTGTCAAGGCAGGTGCTGGTGAACCCCGTTCAGCACCGGGGGGTGCCAAGGGATGGGTTGGTGGGAAGTGTTTCCCTGCCACCCCAGGCTTCACTATCAGAACATACTATCAGAAAGGATGCATTTCCCTTGATTAATTAAGCTAATGGTTATCTGAAAACAAAAATGGCATGGAAGAGGAGGCGCATGCTCAGAATGCAAAATGTGATTTATGAAAAGGGAAGTGTGGCTCAACAGACAGCTACGGGAGCCAGTGCAGGAGCGGGGCCGGGCCAAAGCTCCAGGGCAGGGCGGCTGCCAGGGCACAACTTGCTCTTTAGCCAGACAAAGGTGGATGAAACCAACGGGGGTTTCTCCCAAATAGCAGGTTGTGTCTTTGAACTGAACGTGGGCTTGCAGGCTCCGGGACAGAGCCTGGGCATCACTGGCTTGGCAGCTCCTTTCCCTGGGCCGTAGGTGTGCGAGGCTCTGGGCAATTAATAACTGCTGCAGGTTTGCAGTTAGCTCAGCTCGTTAGCATTTGTGAAAATGGAGGTTGTTGTGTCGCTCGTTTTTAAGGAAACACTGTCCCTCTGAGTGTGTGTTTGTGAGGTGCCCCCCTGCACCCCCCACCCCAGGGCTGCAGAAACCCCTGAAGCACCGTCTGTGCCCTGTGCCGGCAGCAGCCGTAGCTGGTTTGAGGCACCATTTCCCGGAAACCACACGGCCAGATATTTCTTACTTTAATAGTTTGATCATGTTTATCACAACTCCAGCAGCTTCCTGTGCTGTGAAAGGTGTGATAAGTAGTTACCAGTTTAAAAGCTGCGCCCTTCTCTTGCTGGACTGGTTGTCTGGAAGGGATGAAGTGTTTGGATATGAATTACTTATTCCTGCCACTCTCTTTCCCTAGTAAAAGCATCAAACCTAAATGCCTGTTACTGAGCAAATTAATGTGGAGTCCACGGTGACTTCCAATGGTTATCAGAGTGATCCAGGGCGAGATGCAGCGTCACCACGCTCCATTAGGAAGAATGGTACGCACTACATTTAATGTATTTCCCAGGAATGTGTTAACCTCTGCTTGGTTTGGATTTATTCCAGACAAACATTTGCTGATGTAAAAGGAGAATTTGTGTTCGTTTTTGAGCCCTTTTGAAAGGGCCTGATGGCTCCATGGCCGTGCACAGAGAAGGGGCTGCAGCTCTGAGCTGATCCTTTCAGGTTCTCCCCTCCCCACGGTGGTACCAGTGTCAGCAGCAGCACTGGGATGGGATCCAGCTCCATCACCAGCAGCTGCTGTGGCCCTGTGTGGTTTCAGGAGGTGTCAGTGCGAACCCTGCTCCACAGAAAGTGATGGAAACACCATCCCCAGGCAACAACCATGACACACGGACAATGTGGGCCCCAGGGCTGGGTGGAAGGTCTCCCTCCATGGCGTGAGGAGGCTGTTGTGAAGGATGTTCAATAAACACAAAACATAGAGCTGATGTGTTTTAATCAGAGTAAGAAACAGTCTTTCGGGAACTGTGAGATCCAGTCTGAGAATGGGTCCAGACTTCAGGTCCAGACTGGGAATGCGAGAGGATCTTCTCCTTGAGAAGGGCAGAAGGTGGAAGTGGGTATACACAGTGGGAAGTGGAAGATTTCCCTGGCAGTTGGGGCACTCAGTGCTTTTGCTCATACATAGGTGGGGGCAGCTCCTCCAGGCATCCATTGTGTGCATTTTGTGAGATTTTTCCTTTATTTTCCCATTCTCTCATTTTGCCATGCAGTGTCAGGAGGTGACGGTGTGACTTTGCTGAATGTGGTGATCTCAGCAGCCATCCCCCATTGGAGAAATCAGCAACAAGGTAAAGCATTCACGGCCACATTTTGGGAGGGAAGGCCACTGCTTGGGTTATGTTTTTCTAGGCCTATCCCCTTGAGCACAGCCATACACATGTCAGCTGCTATAAACCATTTTACCTAAACCTGGATCTATGGGGCTGATCCAGCAGCCACTGAGAATGTTTGCTGGATTTTGGTACGGTTGATGTCCCTCTGTGTGGGACAGCGGCTGTGGGAGGTGCAACCTTCTCACCAAACTGGGACAACTGGCAAAGGGATGGAGAGGGGGCTTCCCCACTTCAGCCCCAGCCCTGAACTGCCTCATCTTCCCCAGCCCACAGGGCTGCCTCTGGTTTCAGCAGCCAAAAAAGCCTGGGAGTAGGAAATCCTCAGTGTCTCCACAGATAAGATCATTTGGATTCAGCCCAGATTCACGTGAGATGTCAGAGATGGCCACAAGGACACAGCTCTGTTTACATTTGCACCAGAAGAGGAAGGCAGCTGCACAGGGCCAGCACAGCCCAGACCATCTCCAGGTGCTTCCAGAGCCCTGTGGAGTGGCTATTTACGATCCCCTGTGCCTGGGAAAGCTCCTGCCTGCACCCTGAGCTGGGGAGGATCCCATTGCTGGCAAATGGAAGCATCTCACACATTCAGGAGGTGGCTGGGGCAGCAGTGTCTGACCTCGCCGTGGTCTGTGGCATGGCCCAGCCTCAGGCAGCAGCAAGGAAGAGCTGTTGTGTGAGCAAGAGGTTGGATGGAGATGGGGGCTGAGCTCCCAGGGTGCCCTCACTGCACTCCTGAGTAGGGACCCCCTTGGTTGCTGCAGGGAGTGACAGGAGAGGGGAACAAGACAGGGGACTCAAGAGAGAGGCCGAGGTGGCTGTGGTCAGGTGTGTGCAGCCTGCCAGTGAAGGAAAGAGGTTGGTGGTGGGTTGGAATAGAGGTCGGGAAGGGAAGAGGGACCGGTGGTGCAGCTGCTCGTGGGAGCCATCCCTGGATCTGTGCCAGCATGCGGAGTCTCGAGGAGACTGCAGGGGTGTCGCTGCATGACAGACCTTTGACTGCAAACAGGAGAGAAAGGAGGGTCTCTGTAATGATGAAAGTTTGGGCCAGGCCCTGGCAGGGCTGAGGGTGGCTGGGGTCTCCCCCCGGCAGGTTGGGAGTCGCTGGTGCCTCCGGCTGAGGAGGGAGATCCCAGGCTCACCTGAGAGCCATTTGCCAGCACCTCCTGAGGTCGTTTCTCAGAGGAGCCATCAGTTCAGCTGACACCTTGATGTAGTTTAAAGCAAACTGCAAACACGATGATTTATTTTTATCGCAGGAGCAGGCATATAAAACATGCTGTGTGACACAGCAGGAAGAACCCTGGATCCCAGGAGCTGGGACTGGGGCACGCCGGGCTGCGCCGTCCCTGGGCGACCCTGCTGGCAACAGGCCCTGGCCTTCCAGGGCGGGGAGAGAAGGAAATTTGATAACCGACTGCCAAACCCTCGGGATTTCCAAACCCTCCAGGGTCCCCGAACCCTCCAAGAGCCCTGTCAAACAGCAGCGCCCTTTCACAAGAAACGGCTCTGGCACAGGTGAGGGGACAGGAACTGACCCGGCCAAGTCACCGAGGCTGAGCTTCGCCAGTGCTGCAGGCTCTGTCCCAGGAAGCTCCTGAGAAGTGGGGCATGGCCACACTCCCTTTTTCCAGGGAGTTTGTGCGTTGCCATGGCCTGAACGTGGACACAGATTCCACAGCATAGAAGTGCTTCAGTCAGGAGGTCTTAGTTGGAGGTGAGAAAGGGGATAACCTAAACATTTCAGAGGTGTTGCTGTTGTGCTGTAGCAATCAGGGCGAAGACTTGGATATTATTGGAAAATGCATTAACAGAAGCCTGGCCGGAGGGTCTGAGCTGATGAAAGTTTTAACAAATATGTATTTAATTTCGATATGAAGAATTCTGGTTGGGAATTCTTCGTGTTCTGGTTTGGGAATTGGGAAGCTCCTGAGTGCTTTGTCTTTATCCTCAGTAGGAATGAGTCGGGGATGTACAGGACAAGGGATGGGGGTGTTTGGTAATGGCTGTGAAATGAGCCACAGGGGGAACAACCTACCCCAGGAAAGGGCTCAGGGATCCTGGGTTTGCCCCCTCCCCTGATGCCCAGCAGGAGAAGGTGTCACTTCGTTTATGAAACACAAGAATAGGAAAATCAGGATGACTCAAATGTCACACGTTATCCCTTGGCTGCAGCAGCCCAGGGGCAGCTCCCAGAGCCGGGAACAGCAATTTAGGGCTCGGCGTTTCCCGCCCGCCCGGTGCCGCCGGTGGGGGGTGGAGAGCGCTCAGCCCGGGGGCAGCCGGTGGGACCAGGCTGCTCCTGGGGATGTTCCGGGGATCCGTGTCACGCCGCGCGGGCATCGTCACGCCAGCCCCGGGGCGGGACCTGTCCGCAGCCGCTGGGGAGATGAGGAAGCGGCGGGAGCGAGTGCAGGCTAAAATGGCCACGGCGGGCTGCGGGCGTGGGCTTGTGCCATGCGGGAAGGGCGCAGCCCCGGGCGGCACGCTGGGAAAGGGGCGGCAAACCGCACCGGGGAACGCGGAGAGCGACAGAGGGGCGGGCAGCCCTCGGCCCCGGCGCTGGGGAGAGCTGTCCCGACCCCCTGAAAATGCCCTTTGTGATAGGCTGGCCATGGTGTTTCCGAAGACGAGGGTTAGGGGGGTTCCGCCTCTGAATTTCTGGGTCCCTAACCTGGTGCTGCCCCATCTCCTGCACCCCGGAGGCGGATGCCCCTTCCCACTGAGGGGAACGGGCTCCTCAAGTTCGGAGAGCTGCTCAGGAAGAAATACTTTATGTTTTGTCTGCAAGAAAAAAACAATGGAGCGTCAGGTTCTCAGTAATACCAAGTACACGGTTAGGGGAGGGGAAGTTTGTTCGGTATCAAGGAGCCACCGAAGCATCTCAAAACACAGAATAAATAGTAAGATTCACATATGCTCGGAAACGTTAATTTTCACACGTTAGTACTTCCACACGGCTGAAAAATGAAGGCTGAAGCGTTGTCACCGCTGCACCCACCCATTCACCGTGCGGTTCAAGCAAGGCTGTCATTTTAGCATCAGGAATGTGGCACTGTCCTTCTTCCTCCTGTGTTCTTTTGGCACATGAAGTCACCAGAAGCAGCCAAACCGAGGGGATTCATGCTGGGTTGTGCAGAGAAGAGGCTGCGGTGGTCGGATATCAGCGGTGCCACCCCTCTCCCCGGCGGCTGGTGGAACGATGCCTTATCTCGAGTTTAAGGGCTCAACCTGACCCTGAGCCATTTTTAACCCGAGGTGAGAAGAGCCCTCCCTGGGTGTCTCTCTCTCTGCTTTGTAAAATCATTCACTGGCTCCACGGTAGCCGATATCCTGATGTTTTTCCTTTTAGTAGCTCCGCCACCTGAAGCAGACCCACTTTCTCAGGGTTTGATGCTGCTTGAAAATGCTTTAACTCTCCGGACTTAGAAATAACTCCTAGAGCAGAGCCCCAACAAGAAGGCGTTTAATCTGATATATTCCATTTCCATATTTTGTGCTGCAAGCAGCAATTTGTGGTTCAGCAGCAGCGGCTGAGCAGGGACGAGCATTATCACACGAATTCCTTCCATCTCATGCCTGAGTATGTGACAAATAAGTCTCGGTCGTGGCATTGTCTCTCTGCTCCCGGGCTGTCAATTTTAACTTTTCTTTCTTTCTTTCCTTCTGCCTTTGCCCCGTGCCTCCCCCCGCTCGCCGCCCACGGTCTCCGTGACTGAGAATGGCCGCTGGTGCCACGTCCCAAGCGCTGGGAGGTCAGGACGCAGAGCTGGGGGACGGCAAAGGGGCCGTGAGCAGCAGCACCCCCGCGGCCGTGGGCTACGAGCGGTCAGCCGAAGGCTCAGCACAGCCCGCTGAGAGCTGGAGTTCCACGGGGCGGGGAACCTGCGTGGGGGTGCCTGGGACCGCGTCCTGCGCGGGGTTCAGTCACACAACGGGCTGCGATGAGCTGGGGGTGTTGCAGAGAACCAGCCCGGCAGCCGCTTGGTGCGTGGCTGAGGGGCTCAGCCATCCCTGGGGGGCCTCGGGACCTTCCCCGGCCGGGGCAAGGTGAGCTCTTAAAGGGCTCCCGAAGTGTCCCCGTTTGGCTGCTCCCGGAGGGGAATCATGGCAGGAAGAGCCGAGGAGCCGAGGCTGAACCTGCCCGGGGGCGGGGGAGCCCCGCCAGCACCCGGGTTTCGGT
>VYXF01005669.1:50776-69919 GCA_013397295.1 Polioptila caerulea
GGGATGGAGCGGGGATGGAGTGGGGATGGAGCAGGGATGGAGCGGGGATGGAGTGGGGATGGAGCAGGGATGGAGTGGGGATGAACTGGGATGGAGCCGGGAATGGAGCCCGTGTCCAGAGCAACAGGAAGGCCGTGAGCAGCTCCCGGGATCAGGGGTGGGATTTCACCCCACTGGGAGAAATGATCTGTAGGTTTCCTTCCCCTCCCAGGCGTGCGCTGAAGCGCTGCCTCGAGCACCGCCCCGGGCTGGAACGCTCTCAGTCAGCTCTGCCCCGTGCCTGCTCTGCCGTCTCGGAAGACTCTCCTCATTCTGCTCCTCACTGCTGGCTCGGGGTGATCGGGCTCTGGCCATGAAGTTTTCGGCGAGTGTGGGAAGGGAGTAGCAGGATCAGGATTGAGGGTGACAGCCTTGGAGCACGGAGCTGGTGTTCAGCACTGGAGTCAGACTGGCTGGAGGAGCGCAGAGGTCTGATGGAGCCCGAGGAGGGTCTCTTCTCCAAGGTTGAGTCACTGGCAGCGTGTTCAGAATCCCAGAGGTTGTGTCTTGCTGTCTGCCTTCCCCAGTGCTATATTTGCTCATGGGTTGAAAATCAAGACTCTCTCTTGAGGAAGCCCCATGTGGGGACCCAGCCTGGTGGCTCCAGGTCGGGAGGACACTGGGGCACCACTCAAGGCTGGGGCCTGGGCGAGCCCTGACTCAGCAGCAGCTCTGCTTACCCGGGCTGGTGCAGCCCCTCCTCGGGAGGGTGAACTGTTCCATGCTGGGAGTGAGCTCCTCCCATGCAGGGATCCTTGGGGTGTGATCTGGCCAGGAGAGGAGAGAGACAAAAGGATGAGAGCAGGGGGGAAAACTCTGTCTTGCTCTCTGCAGCCAAGACATGTCCCTGGATGGTGGTGAGGGTGTCTGGTCCCTGGTCTCTGCTACTGAGTACTCGTGGCGATTCCCAGGGCTCAGCCTGAGGCTCCTCAGCAGCCCATGGCCTGGGCTCCTCTTTCTGCTCCTTGGTGGGGTCTGAGTCCTGTGGAGCAGAGCAGGGTCAGCCTTGTGGCTGCAGCCTGGCTCTGCTCTCCACCTGGAACCCTTCCTCTGCAGCTTGGTTAATCCCAGCATCGACCGCTCCATCTGGGCCTGCGGCTCTTCCTCCTCTTCCTTAGCTAATGGCTGTGTCTGCCTCCCATTGATCCTCAGCTGCAGAGCTCATTGATTAAGTACATTTCTTATTACACTTAATGGTATTTTACTCCTCTCTGTGCTTCCCTCATGCCAGCTGCTCACCCTGCGCCTGGCAGGAGGAGAATTCCTCTGCCTAGAGAAACCCTCCTCCGTGCTGGCCCTGCTCTCCTCCCCCCAGCCACCACCATGGCCACCCTTTCTCCTGCTCTCCCTGTCTGCCTCTTCCTCCTGGGCCAGGGCAGTGTCTCTGCCTGCCCTCTGCCCGTTCTTTGCTCCCTGGTCCCTACTCCTGTGCAGGGCTGATTTTCTCCCGTGCGGTTCCTGCAAGTGGCACAGCCCTGCCAGGGTGAGAGGTACGGCCCAAGGCACCGTGTTCTCCCCTCACCGACACCTCCATGCTCACCACGGGCTCCTTGCTCCATGTCTCACCTCCTTTCAACTCTCTTGCATGCATCATTCAAAAGCCATAACATTATTTGGCATAAAATATTTACTTAACTGAGCTTTTTGCAAATATTCCCCTCCATTATTTTCTTTCCTTTTGGGAGCAGACACTGCTTCTCCTGTGCTCTCAAATGGCTTCTCTTAAATAATACAACAAGAACATATGAACACTCAGTAGCCTTTTTCTTTCCCCTGAAATACCCATGAATATAACAGTGTCACCTATGAATTAGGGCCACACCAGGACTGTGCTCAGGGATACCCAGCAGCACAGGCCCTGCCTCAGGAATCACCTCACTGCTGGGTGTGGGACGGGCAGGGAAGGTGCTCCGGGAGAGAGCAGAAATACAGGAGGAGGTCTGACACGATGCAGAGTATTAATATTAATTTTAAAATGTTCCGTTCAGAAGGGACAGCTGAAGCTTGGCAGAGAGAGTGCAGGAATGAGCACTCCCAGTCTGGTCCCCACTAGTATGCTAGGACAAATGCTTGAAACAAAATTCCCTCCAGCAGGGCTGGCACTGGGGAGGCTAGCCCAGGACACGGGGTGCCAAGAGACATGTCCTCTTGTGGGCAGCAGGGTGGGCAGATCCTAAAGAAGGGAATGTGGAATTTTAGGGGCCCCCTGGAACTGTCCCACCTGGAGAGGCTCAGCAGGTCTCTGCTGTCCTGGGCAAAGGCTTGTGGTGCGCTTGAGCTTTTGCTTCTGTTTTCTTCTGACGAGGGAGAGCGGCTTTGAGCCAAAAGAGAGCAGCTTTGGGTCAGGTGTTGGACAAAACTTCCCTGCGAGGGTGGTGAGGCTCCTGGGGTCAGGAGCTGGGAAGCAGGGATGGAGCCTGGGAGCTCTGACCTGCAGCCAGGGCCTGGCAGAGGCAGCTGAACACACACAGCGCTGCTGCTCCGTCATTCCCTCTGCCATGGGACCCGGCTCTGAGCATCCCTGGCTCTGCCCGGGTCTGGGCTGGCCCTGGAGTCCGGTCACCCCGTCTTGGGACCGGCCTCTGTGCCACCGAGCTCCATTTAAGCGTTCCGTGTTCCAGACAAGCAGGCAGGCTTTTCCCTGTAATGCCAGCAAATCCCTGCTCCTGCGGAGCCGTTAATTGATTTCCCTTCCCGGCGCTCCCGCCCGTGGCTGTGCTGACACTCGCCTGCCCGCGCTCCCTGCCCGCGCTCCCGTCAGCGCCTGCGACAGCCAGATCCTGAAATTATTGATAAACACTCATCGGGGCTGGAGCCTGGGAAATTGCCAGCAACCCCAGCGGGTTTCTCTCTTGCCAGCATCATTTTTCTTGATGACAGCATGTTCTGAACTTTGGCAGGGAGGGGACAGGGCTTCCTGGTAAATTTTTTTGTTGTTTTATGCACTAGGAGTTTTAAAAGGTCCCTGCAAAGAGCAGAGTGGAGACGCAAGGGAGCAAATGCCTGTGATTATCTCTGTCCTCCACCCACCCCACAGAGAGCTGCGCCGGGCTGGACTCTGCTCAGAGCTCTGATCTCACAGGTCAGCCCTGCTCTTCCATCCCACTCAGTGCCTCTCCAGGCTCAGGAACTCTTGATTTCCAGCCTCAAGGGTCCCTGTTTCTTCCTCAAGTCCTCTGCTCCTGCAGGCTGTTACCCTGTGCCATGGCATCTGCATGGGCAAGGACATCAGGCTGGCTGGTGTGGGCAGGAGCAGGACATCGTGTCCAGAGCCAGGACAGTCCTCATCACTGTGGAGCCTGCCTCTGCTGTGCCAAAGGGCAAAACCCACCTCTGACCCCTCCCTGAGCTGGCCCGATCCCGATCCCGCCCAGTCCCTTGGTGCAGTGCCGGCGTGGTGTTGGTGCTCTGTCCCAGCTCACACAGCACACACAGATGTGTGTGGCACCTTGGGCCTCTCTCTGCGGCTCCTTCTGGAGCTTGGGGCATTTTTCTCTCTGCAAGCTCTTCTAATTAGTGGGAGGTTGTGGATCAGGAACGGAGGGATGTGTCCTTCTGTGGTTCTGGCACCAGAAATAATTGAGCCATTTTTCACCTATGGCCAATCTAGTTCTGTCCACATCTTGATTTTTCTCTTAATAGCTTGGGGATGCTGTTGTAGCTGTTGGATTCACAGCCATGTCCAGAACTTTTCGGTAATCGCCTGGATTTTGTACTCTCTTGCTAACTGCTTGCTGGTTTCTTCTTAGTTCGTGCTTCAGCTCCTCCGGGGAGGAGCTCATTTTAGCCGAGTAGTGTTTGGCTCTGTGCCGATATTGCCCAGCCCTGCTGGGCAGCCGAGCCTCGGGGCAGTGGGGCCGTGGCTGCAGGGCACGGGCCAGTGGAGCGCTCGGCACGGGCGGTGGTCTCTGANGCCACACCAGGACTGTGCTCAGGGATACCCAGCAGCACAGGCCCTGCCTCAGGAATCACCTCACTGCTGGGTGTGGGACGGGCAGGGAAGGTGCTCCGGGAGAGAGCAGAAATACAGGAGGAGGTCTGACACGATGCAGAGTATTAATATTAATTTTAAAATGTTCCGTTCAGAAGGGACAGCTGAAGCTTGGCAGAGAGAGTGCAGGAATGAGCACTCCCAGTCTGGTCCCCACTAGTATGCTAGGACAAATGCTTGAAACAAAATTCCCTCCAGCAGGGCTGGCACTGGGGAGGCTAGCCCAGGACACGGGGTGCCAAGAGACATGTCCTCTTGTGGGCAGCAGGGTGGGCAGATCCTAAAGAAGGGAATGTGGAATTTTAGGGGCCCCCTGGAGCTGTCCCACCTGGAGAGGCTCAGCAGGTCTCTGCTGTCCTGGGCAAAGGCTTGTGGGGCGCTTGAGCTTTTGCTTCTGTTTTCTTCTGACGAGGGAGAGCGGCTTTGAGCCAAAAGAGAGCAGCTTTGGGTCAGGTGTTGGACAAAACTTCCCTGCGAGGGTGGTGAGGCTCCTGGGGTCAGGAGCTGGGAAGCAGGGATGGAGCCTGGGAGCTCTGACCTGCAGCCAGGGCCTGGCAGAGGCAGCTGAACACACACAGCGCTGCTGCTCCGTCATTCCCTCTGCCATGGGACCCGGCTCTGAGCATCCCTGGCTCTGCCCGGGTCTGGGCTGGCCCTGGAGTCCGGTCACCCCGTCTTGGGACCGGCCTCTGTGCCACCGAGCTCCATTTAAGCGTTCCGTGTTCCAGACAAGCAGGCAGGCTTTTCCCTGTAATGCCAGCAAATCCCTGCTCCTGCGGAGCCGTTAATTGATTTCCCTTCCCGGCGCTCCCGCCCGTGGCTGTGCTGACACTCGCCTGCCCGCGCTCCCTGCCCGCGCTCCCGTCAGCGCCTGCGACAGCCAGATCCTGAAATTATTGATAAACACTCATCGGGGCTGGAGCCTGGGAAATTGCCAGCAACCCCAGCGGGTTTCTCTCTTGCCAGCATCATTTTTCTTGATGACAGCATGTTCTGAACTTTGGCAGGGAGGGGACAGGGCTTCCTGGTAAATTTTTTTGTTGTTTTATGCACTGGGAGTTTTAAAAGGTCCCTGCAAAGAGCAGAGTGGAGACGCAAGGGAGCAAATGCCTGTGATTATCTCTGTCCTCCACCCACCCCACAGAGAGCTGCGCCGGGCTGGACTCTGCTCAGAGCTCTGATCTCACAGGTCAGCCCTGCTCTTCCATCCCACTCAGTGCCTCTCCAGGCTCAGGAACTCTTGATTTCCAGCCTCAAGGGTCCCTGTTTCTTCCTCAAGTCCTCTGCTCCTGCAGGCTGTTACCCTGTGCCATGGCATCTGCATGGGCAAGGACATCAGGCTGGCTGGTGTGGGCAGGAGCAGGACATCGTGTCCAGAGCCAGGACAGTCCTCATCACTGTGGAGCCTGCCTCTGCTGTGCCAAAGGGCAAAACCCACCTCTGACCCCTCCCTGAGCTGGCCCGATCCCGATCCCGCCCAGTCCCTTGGTGCAGTGCCGGCGTGGTGTTGGTGCTCTGTCCCAGCTCACACAGCACACACAGATGTGTGTGGCACCTTGGGCCTCTCTCTGCGGCTCCTTCTGGAGCTTGGGGCATTTTTCTCTCTGCAAGCTCTTCTAATTAGTGGGAGGTTGTGGATCAGGAACGGAGGGATGTGTCCTTCTGTGGTTCTGGCACCAGAAATAATTGAGCCATTTTTCACCTATGGCCAATCTAGTTCTGTCCACATCTTGATTTTTCTCTTAATAGCTTGGGGATGCTGTTGTAGCTGTTGGATTCACAGCCATGTCCAGAACTTTTCGGTAATCGCCTGGATTTTGTACTCTCTTGCTAACTGCTTGCTGGTTTCTTCTTAGTTCGTGCTTCAGCTCCTCCGGGGAGGAGCTCATTTTAGCCGAGTAGTGTTTGGCTCTGTGCCGATATTGCCCAGCCCTGCTGGGCAGCCGAGCCTCGGGGCAGTGGGGCCGTGGCTGCAGGGCACGGGCCAGTGGAGCCCTCGGCACGGGCGGTGGTCTCTGAACGCCTCGGAAGCACCGCCCGGCACAGCCCGGCACAGCCCGGTACAGCCCGGTACAGCCCGGCACAGCCCGGCACCGCCCGGCACAGCCCGGCACAGCCCGGCACCGCCCGGCACAGCCCGGTACAGCCCGGCACAGCCCGGTTCAGCCCGGCACCGCCCGGCACCGCCCGGCACAGCCCGGTACAGCCCGGCACCGCCCGGCACAGCCCGGTACAGCCCGGCACCGCCCGGCACAGCCCGGTACAGCCCGGCACAGCCCGGCACAGCCCGGCACAGCCCGGCAAACCAGCTGTCAAGGGAAGGAGGAAGATCGGGAAGGGAGCAGCTCTCGGGAGGTGGCCGGGGCTCCGGGGGTGCCCGCTGTCCCCACGCCAGCGCTGTGCCAGGGCCGTGCCGGTGCNTGTTCACAGCAAACTGAAAGGTGTGATTTATCAGTGCTGGTCCCCAGAGGCTCAGGGCCTGTCAGGCACCAAAAAATCCCATCCATCCCAGTGAGGGTGTGTGTGTGTGTGAGAGCTGCCTTTTCTTTTTCTTTTTTTTTTTTTGTTTTTTTTTTTTTCCATTTTATTTCTCTCTGAGTGTGAAAGGCAGCCCTGGGCACGGGGGCCAGGGCTGGGGAGCCGTAGCGATGGATGGTGCCACCCTCCTTCCTGTGCATTATGGAAACCTCTCCCCTCTGCTGTGCTTTTTGGGGGCTGCAGCCTGTATGAGGTCTCAACTGCTCAAAGAAGGGGCTCAGCTGTCCCCCCAGCTTCTCCCTGTGTCCCCTGTTTGCCCCTGTCTGTCTGTACATGTGTGTGTACATCTGTGTGCAGATCTGATTGTTTGCTTCTTTAAAACGTTTTCTTTTCTCAGTGTTTATGGGCCATGGGATTGGAAGTGAAGCATCTACTTAATTGCTGTCAGGCAAGGAGAGGGGTTATAAAGATGCTAAGGGAAAAAATAGCTCACTCTGGGGTAGATGCAGGGGAGCAGGGCTGATGAGAAGAGGAGGGGGCGGAAGGCTGGGAGTGGGAAGAGATGAGGAGAGAGAAAGAACAGGAAAGGGATCAGCAGGCAGTGAAGGAGCTGGCTCGGGAAAGGAGCTGCTGGGGAGGCAGGAGTAGGGCCAGACAGAAGTGTGCTGGGCAAGAGCCAGCTCCCCTTGGAGAGTCTTCTGTGTCCCCCAGGATGGTGGCATTTGTCTTCTCCTGTCATGAGTTTGGCTCCTGGAGCACTTTACAGAGGGAAAACAGGAAGAAGGAATCCCTCCCTGTCCTCCCCATCCTCCCCACTGCCGGAGCCTCCCGCCTGCTGCCGCTCCAGTTCCAGGTTCTTTGCTTGCAGCAGTCTTCATCTGCATCTCTTTCTTGTTTGCTTCATTATCCTCCAGTCTAACCCTGCACCATGACATCCTCATTGCATGGCTCCTCCCTCTCCCTGGCTGCCACATTACTCCAGCAAGGACTCCCTTTCCCATCTTTTAGTCTCAGTGCCGCACATAAAAGCGCTCTGATGGCCATGGCATGATAGCAAAGACAGAACTTAATTTCACAGCATTTTCCCTATAATACGCCATAAAACTGAACAAATTTGCTGAAGTCCAAATCCATCTCATTATGCAGAGTCATTGGAAGGGAGCTTTCCTATTTGGGGCCTTGGCGCTCACTGAGGGGATGGTACAAAAGAAGGGAAAAATAATTAATTAGGTGCTGCTCTGGATTAAAGATCCTGCATTGCAAGGCACATTAAATAAACACCTGGCTCATGAATAAAAGCTGTACCAAGCCCCTGTTTGCCTGGCCCCACACAGAAAATCTCCAGTGAAGCTGAAGGTGCGTGTGGGGAGACTTTGGCCTGAGGCTGTGCCCCAGTGGGAGGAGATGGAGCAGGGCAGGATTTGGGCATGGAGAAGATGGATCACAGAGTGCTCACCAGGCAGGGGGGGCAGGAAGCCTTGAGGAAGCATGAAGTGTGGCTTTATTCCTTGGCGTTCTCCCAGTTCTGGTGTGGGAAGGAGTGCTGGCTGGAGCCCCCTGCCCCGATGGATGGCAGTGCTGCTTCCCACGGCAGGACAGTGCAGGGCAGGTGGATTAAAATTGCAGCAGCCAAGGGAGAGGAGAGAGCTCGCTTCACTTCACACTGTTAATTAATCTCTGAGCCAATGAGGATGCTCTCATCTGGTCTTTACTTAATCCATAACCCAGAAATCCTCAAGTTATGTCATTTGTTCAATACAGATGAAATTAATTACTCTGGGAAATAGGCAACAAGTCGCATTTCTGGTGTTCCTTATCATGTAATCAGATCTGCAGTGAGCTCGGTGCAGCCGCAGTGGCAGCAGTGGCATCACCTGCAGGGAGACACTGAGCAGTACCACCAATAAACCTGTCACTGGGAGCCACAGGCTGGCTCCTGCTGGGAGCTGGGGGGGCTGGGGAGGCTCTGGGGTCACCGGGAATGCAGAGCCTGGGCAGTGATGGAGGTGCCAAGGAGCTTCCATGCAGGGCTTAACTCCTGCCTCAGTCCCCTGCTCCTTCCCTATTTCTTGTCTCTTACTGGGATCTCAGACACAGCTTGCCGGGCTTCCTGGGGGACCCAGAGGGAAGGGCTCCCCTGCAGCCCTCCCAGACCTCTATCCACTTCTCTGGGGCTCTTTGCCTGCAGGACGTGTCCCCACAGCCCATGACTTTGAGGCAGGGGGGAAAGGTCCTCATCAGGATGGGTCAGAAGAGACGGGCACAGAATTAGAGTGTTTTACTAATTGATGGAGTTTTTGTGAGGACGTGCTGCTTGAGGCTCAGCACCACCAGGGATCCTGTGGAGAGCACTACAGGTGATTCCCAAAGACGTTAGAGCCACACTCACAGTCCAGAGGTGCTCCCTGCCCTCAGTGCTCTGCTGTGCCCATGGCCAGTAGCTCTGAGCATCTCACAGCACATCCTAGAAGGGCTTCAGTGACAGGAACAGGTTCGGGTGGCAGGATGAGTCCCTGGGCTGGGCTCCCTGCACGGGGGGACCCCTCACCCCCTCTCCCTGGTCAGCTGGGGGGTTGTGGGGATCCCTGATCCCTTCCTGGGGGGAAAGCTTTACTGTCGGTGGTTAAGGCAGGTACCAGCTCACACACAACTAACACAGGAAGAGCTGTTGTAACAAAAAATCCATAGTGGTTGTTTGCTAAAATGGCTGTTATGAATTGAAAAATATGACAAGCTGATCAAGGCAGCCATTGGGAGGTGTCAGGGCCCTCAGCCCAGCTCTGCAGCTCACCTGGGTCACCCACCATGGTGACATCCTTTCACAGGAGAGAAAAATGTATTTTCTCTCTGTCCTATCAATTTAAATAAAATACCTATTATATTAGCTGCACTTAAAGCAAGTAATCAGTCCCCTGCCTCAGCTGCTCTAAACCCCTTGGTTTGCACCATGAAACCTGTAAATGTCAGAGGCTCCCATGCCAGGAGTATCTGGCGGTGAGGGATGGTGAGGGGCTTGGGCTGTGAGTGTGGAGCAGTATCAGGGGCACAGACCAGCTTCCCCCAGCGCTGCTGCCCTGGCCCGAGTGGTGCAGGTACCCTGAGGTACCTCCCAGGTGAGTGTGGGCAGCCCCCTGCCAGCCTGGCAACAGGGCAGAGGCTGGGCTGGCTGCCGGGATCTCCCCACGCATTCCTGGGGATTGGCACCTCAGAGCACCCGAGCCCCACGGTGGGTGCGTGGTTTGATGCTGGATCCCCCCACTCCCAGCTCGCTTCTCTGGGTGGGTGAGCAGAGCCAGAGCCCTGCCCAGCAGGCAGAGTGGGATGGAGGCGGGGATGGGGACAAGTGGCAGGGATGGATGCAGGAAGCAGCTGGAGGCAGAGATGCAGGCAGGGATGCAAGGATGGATGTAGGAAGCAGGGATGTGGGCAGGGACCCCTGTGGGGAGCTGGGCAGCGCAGGATCCCAGAAGGGAGGGAAGATTTCAGGAGCAGCCTTTCAGACATGGCTGTTTCCTTTGTTTTTTTCCTGCTGAAACTGCTGCCTTGTGCAAAGCTGCTCGAGCTCCTCAGATAAATTAGCATCCAGGGGATTGTTTTCCTCTACATTTTGTGCAGTTGCATAAGAGGGAGGAACAGAGGAGCCCAAGGAGCAGATTGCTTTGTAGAAGCATGAAACAACCGCAGCCAGAGCTGCTGCCCCTCCTGCTGCCAGAGCCCAACTCCTTCAGATGGATAAGGCTCCAGGGTAGGAGCTGGATGTAGCTGGGTCCCCTGGGCCAGCATGGGCAGGACAGAGAGACCAGAGGCTCTTCCCAGCCTGGCTGGACATCCCCAAGCTGTTCCCAGGTACGCCAGTCCACAGCGTGGCTGTGCCCAGCAGCAGCAGTGCCTGCAGACAGCCCAGCCCCGGCCCCTGCCCACTGCCTCTGGGCTCTGCCTTCACTTCTGAGGAGGCTGAGAGGCCCCTCTGCAGGGAGACCCTAGGAAGCTCCAGACACGCCGGTGTGGGAGCTCTAGGGGCTTCCCAGTGGATGCCATTCCCAGCACGAGGAGGAGGAGGAGGAAGGTATCAGTACCCACTCAGCTGCCTCCCCCTGACCCGACCCCATTGATTGTACCGATCCCAGCGTTAGGAGAGGCGTGAGGTGATCAATGTCCCTCAGCCCTGCCAGCGGAGGCACAGCCTGAGGCTTTGCTTTAACCCTTTCCGCACCCCAGTGCGGGTCCCTGCACTCCCCCAGGGCTCAGGAGCTCCTGCCCTGATTCTGCTGTTCAGGCTGAGCTGCAGATGTGTGGCTCCTGAATTGCAATATTCCCTGCTGAGCCTGGCCCACCCCATCCTGCCCAGCTTCTGCTTTTGGGTGACTTCCCTGCAGGATTTTCCTGTGCTTGAGCAGTGCCATGGCCTCCCTGGCCCTTCCCAGATGGGTCCAGTCCGGTGTGAGCTTGGCTCAACCTCCCTACACACCTCAGCATTATTGCTTCACCTTGCCGTGAAACTCCAGAGAGGAGCTGGAAATGAGCAGGGGCAGGATGATGAAAGACCCGACAAGGCTCAAACTTGCAGGAGGGCGAAGACACTTGGGGAAGGGGGAGGGCGGGAAGGGGCTGCAGAGCTATCGGGGATGCTGGGGAAAGGAGCCGAGGGGAGGAGGGAGCTGTGGAGCGCCGCGGGAGCTGGCGTGGAAGTGCTTTCATAACCCTCAGCCAGAGTGATTTTCTGAGGCATAAGTGATAGAGGTAAATAGGATTATCTCACAGAAGGGACTAGTGAAATAATAAACATCCTCATGCAGCACCGCCCCGGTAAATGAGCGGAGCCGCGGCCGCGTGGGAGCCCGGCAGGAGCGGGAGCGGCACCCGCGGGCCCGGTCCGGGGGACGGGGCTGGACACGAGCCCTCGGGACCTGGGTTCGCTGCTTTCTGGAACCTGGCCCGGCTCTCCGGCTGCTGTAAGTGCAAAGCCGCGTCCGCGCCGGGCTGAGTGCTGTGAGAGGGTGTTTTGAGGCGCCGTGGTTGATGTCCTGCGGAGGGCTCGGTGGGGTGGGTGCTCGCAGCCTGCGGGGACCTGCAGGCCCCGCAGCAGCGGGTCCCAGGCTCGCAGCATGATGTGACCACGTGTGGGCGGAGGCCGCGGGTCTCCAAGCCCGATCCCTCGAGAGGAGGCACCCGGGAGGGCTGTGCCGTGCCCTGTCGGCTGCCCCGGGGCTTCTGCGCTCCGCAGGGATCTCCTCGGGACACTGCAGGGCTGAAGGCACAAAAGTCTCCCTTCTCTTTGTTACGGTGACAGACTGTCTTCTCGGGCTTGGAGAGGCTCTTTAGCTACATTAACAATCTGAGTTTTGATGGGAAAGATAAAATAACTCAGTCTCCTCCTCACCACTCACTTTAGACTCTGACAGAATTGCCACAATGAGGAAAATTCACCTCGAAGCGTCATCTGTAAAGGACCAAACCATGAGGAAATGTTTGATTCAGAGGGAAGCAGAGGAGGAATTTCAGCTGCCTCTCGTCTTTCATCATTTGCCTTCTCCGGCTCCTATCTTGGCAGCCCCAGTATTTTGCTTTGTCTCCTTCAGGTGACTAATCATTAGACTAATTAGTTGCTAATCAATGTTTAATTAAAATATAGCTGTTAATTACTGGAGGTGGTACCACAGGTCGGCTATGAAGTGTTATGGAAATATTTTTGGGGGCAGTTCACAGGGAGCTGGTCCCCCTTCCTCAGCTCAGGCGTGTTCCAGGGTCCCCCTCCCAGGAGCTGCAGGTGTGACACACCTGGAGCTGGTTCCATGGCCTGGGACCAGCTCGTGGTGTGGGTGACTCTGGAGCATCCCTGACACTCTCCCTTGTAGCAGCTGGGGATGGAGGTGCCCAGGCAGCTCTGGGTAGGGTGAGGTGTGGAGGATGTCCCTGGGATGGAATGGGAAGCAGCCAAAGCAGGATCCCAGTGCCCTCCCCAGGGCTGCGAGCCCCTCGCTTTGGGGGCTCTGTGAGTGTTTGGCCAAGATCCCCGTGCAGGGGTGTAGCCCCTGCTCCTGTTCTCCTTGCTCAGCCTCGGCCTGTTCCCATAAACCCCTCTGAGAGCTGAGGCCGGGAGGGATGGAGGCAGGGGCTGCGTTATGTGCAAGAGCCAGGAGGTTCTGTGTGCGTGAGCCGTTTGGCAGTGCCGGTCAATGTTCCCTCAATGCTGATATGTAGGTCACCCAGGTTTGCTAACACCAGGTACTGGCTCCTTTCAGCCCTTGCTGGGGAGCCTATGCCTGCTCATTAACTCTGCAGCTCTTCCCCCTCCCTGTGCTTGCTGAGCCGGGGCTGCTGGGCCCACCTGTGGCAGGGGCTGCTCAGGTGTCTGGGGGCTTTGTGCCAGCTGGGGGGGGAGGGCTGGGGGTACTCTGCCTTGTTCAAGGGCTCTGAACCCCTTGCAGCTCCATAGGGTGGGCACCTGAGGGAGGGGCAGGGACCCCCAGGATGCCCGTGCAGGAGCTGTGTCCCCTCCTGGGTGCTGAGCAGTGGGGACAGGCACTTGGCAGGTGCTGTGCTTATGCCAGTGCCACCATTTACATTCTCCCTGCTACTTACACCCCTTTTTTTCACTCCACTTGTCATTTTATGGCCCGTTTTAATGTCTTGAGAGCAGACTCACAGGATGACAGGGTCTGATGCTGCAGAGGGTCCTGCGGCAGACACAGTGTCTCCATCCAGCTGGAGACACTGGAGCACAGTGAGTGTGCCTCTGTCTGGGTCAGGCTTTGTCTGTCACCTGGGGATGAGCAGGGATTTGTTTTTTGGGGAAAAAAAAAATCTTTTTCCCCCCCCTGCTAGTTAGAGGAAGATGCTGACAGCAGCCCAGGGGTTGGGTGGTTTGGGTGGTGACAATGCAAGGAACAAGCTATGTTTAGAAATAATTGCTTTGTCTTTCACAGAGGTATTAGTGCCTCCATGCTGGCAGCTACAGGAATTAGCTGGAAGTTTTGGTGACATAAATACAGAAGCAAAATTATTGCTACTTATCATCACTTCTGTGTGTGTGAGGGGAAAGTGACGTTAGTGGGGCAGAGAGAGGGAAACAGGGAAGCAGAGGGGCTGGAGCTGGGGGTCTCCACCACAAGGCTGGCATGTCCTTGGGGGAGCCCAGCCCGGGGAGCTCTTGCTCCATCAAAGAGGTGCTGTTTTTATGCCAAGGGTGTGTGCCCATCCCTGGGACACAGTCACAGGGGACCTGCAGTGCCAGCACTGGGGAATGGTACATCCTGCAGCTGGTGTGGGAAAACTCAGTGCTGGGATCCTCTTGCAATGCGGTGCTCAGGGCTTATCCAGGTGAGCAGCGCCACAGGGATGCACAGCCAAAGTGAAGGTTCCCTGTGGCAAAGTTCTCCTCTCCACCCAATCCAGGCTCCTCTTTGTACGGAGGAGCAAACGGGAGGAGGTTCAGAAGCGGCACCGTTTGGGCTGTTCCCATGGGTCTGGGTGGCAGTGTCAGGTCACAAGCCGAGGGCCCCACGGGGTGCAGGCGCTTAGCGGAGGAGCAGCAGCTCTGTGCGGAAGCAACGGTGGATGGTGATGGGAGGATCCTCCCTCAGAGGAGCCAACAGAGCCCCTCGGGAGGCTGCTCTCCCTGGATGACAGAGCTGCTGCTCCTTCGGGAGCCCCCGAGGATGCGGCCGCGGCTCCGGCGCCGCTCCGCTCTCCCGCTGTTTGTTTCTCCTTGGCTCCGGGAGCGCCGTTCCCGCTGGCAGCGTCCCACCCCGTCCCTGCCTGTCCCTCGGCGGCCCAGCTGCTTCCGAAAAGTTAAGTTGAACGTTTGGAAGGAACGGATCTCTGATGAAACAGGGCCATTCATGCTCTCAGACACTAAATTCCATGCAGAATATTAAATAATTTCCTCTTCAATGATCCCAGTAAATTTAATTAGCTCTTGTTCCCCCGATAGAGTTGTCGCTGCCATCGTGATGCGTGGATGTGGGGTGGAGCGAAGGGAAATGCCGCTGCCTTCCTGGGCCTTTCCACTTCTGTCCCCAGCGTCACCTCCCCTCTCCTCCTTTGGAGCGAGATCCCAGCACCAGCTGCTGCCGTGGGGAGGAGGGAGCTGAGTGTGGAAGCGCCTTTCTCTCTGGTCTGCCTGGAGCTGCCCTGCCTGGAGGGAGCAGGGGCTGGGAAGAAACCTGGAGAAAAATCAGTGGTATTTTGGGTGATTGTCCAGGGCCTTTTCTGTCGCTGCTTGAGAGCTGGGTCCAAGAGGGAGGATGGGAACCACACAAGTGGTTGACTTTCAGGAGACATGTTTGCTATGGTGATTTGGGTGTTGCTGGTGATTGGGCTTTTTTTCTGTGTATATGATGTCTGGTTTGTTTTTGCAAGTTCTAGAGCAAAGAGTAAAAAAAAAAAAAAATCTCTGCGATGGAAGCAAAGCAGCTAATAGTGGGTTATAAATGTGTCCCTGGCACAGTTCATTAGCTGCCATGACATATTGAGGGCTGGGAGCGGTGTGATACCAGCAAATCAATTCTGAATTTCATCTGAGAAGGAGTATGGGGAGGCCAGATCATGCAACATGTTACCAAACATTCCTTCCCAGCCAGAATGGAGCTGCTCCTCTCTCCGGGTGCTGCTCCTGCTGGGCTGCGGCGCAGAATGCAAAATAAATAAATAACCAAGGATCTAATTTACTGCTGATTAATTTGCATAATTAGTGCTGTGTCAAATCACTTCACCGAGGTGCAAGGCACACTCTGCTGAGGTGTTTGCATGGACATTTTCACAGGTTTCCCCAAGCTCACCTTATTTCACATTTAACAATCTCCTGAGGATGCCGCATTGGTGTTGATGGGATTTCACAGGGTCGAAGGGGATGTGAGAGCTGGGGGTCTGCAGGGCCAAACCCCTGCCAGCCTTCTCATGCCCTTTCCTGGTGCTGGAGCAGTGCCCTGCCCTGGAAATATGTGTGGCAGTGGGTGGCTGTAGTTCTGGAGCCAGGGATGAGCTCAGCCCGAGCTCTGCTGTGGGCACAGACCTGCTGGCTCCGGCCAGTGCCAACTCCCTGGAGAGGGGCAGCACGGTGATGGCTGAATCCCGGCCATTCCATGTCCACCTGCTGCTCCCCTGCTGCTCCAGGGCTGCATTGGGAAGGGGCTCAGGGTGGGCAGCCAGGGATGAGATTTTATCTTGGGGATCAATGCAGCGATGGGGCCCGAGGCAGTGCCCGGGAGGGGGGACCGGTGCCTGAGTGCTTGACAGCACCCACTGCCATGTGTCCCCCACTTTTCCCGGGGCTTTGCCTCTTTGCAGGGTGATTTCTGCCTCCGAGTGTGGCTGATGCTGCACAGGTCTGGCTTCGGGCTCTTTCCCTCGCTGGAGCAGGGGAGGCAGCTGCGGAATGCTGGCAGGTGAAGTGGCCATCGATGCCATGAATACGTGGAATGCTCTAAAGCACGCGGTGCTGCGGGTAGCCCCGGTCACATCCCTGCTCCTGCTCCCTGTAATGGATATCAGATTGTTCTCCCAATCTTGGCATTGTTTCAATAATTGACTGATGCAGTGCAATGTTCACTGATTTAATAAGTTTGTTAGTGTAATAGAGGCTCAGGATTTCGCTGTTAATGTGCAGTGACAATTGCATTGTAGACTTGCTCATTATGTTACATAACTTAGCTATAAAATCTATCGGAAATTATATTTTAAAAAGCATTATTGCAGAACCCATCAGCATGGCTCTCCCTGCTCCTCTCACAATGCTTTGCAGTCTGAATGTGTCTGTTCAGCGCCTCGCTGGGATTGCACGTTCCGCTTTGGGTTTTTTGGGTCAAGGCATCTGACACTTGACAAAATAACACCCCCAGATCTTGCCATGTCATCCCACCTTCTCCATTGTGGCCAAGGGTGGTGCAGGTACCCGGTGTCGTGGGGAGAGCCCCAGCTGGCACTGTGCCCCCGACCCTCTGGTGGGACAGGCACTGGAAGGTGAAGCTCTTGGCAGGTCCAGGCTTGAGCTGCCGGGACTGTGTCGGAGCTGAACACACTGCAAACTTCCCCTTTTGGGGCAGAATCCTGAGGAATGGCTGGACATCTTTTGGGCACCTCAAAGTTACGGGTCCCTGAGAGCCATGCGGAAGGATGTGGGAGGCTGTTGCCTCATTGTCTTGTGCCTCTGCCTGGTACTGAGTGGCTTCTGTTCCCTTGTAGGGGAGATCCCAGGACTGGCTTCCTGGCAGTGCTCTGGCTGGGGCACGATGCTCAGCCCTAGGGGCTGAGGAGATCCCCAGAGCTGGGGCTGTGGGGCCTCACATTCCAGCAGCTGTGTTCAGGAAAAAACCCAGATGGAGCCACAGTGGGTCTTGTCATCTCTGTACTCCAGCCATAGTTCTGAGGAAAACCTTGTCTTGGTTAAAGATAAAAAAATCCCAGCAGCAGTAATTTAAACAACCCTGAATGCATCCAAATGAAGGCCCTGATGGCAAATAGGCTGTGAAATCGGCTAAGAAAAAAAGGAAAAACGTATTTTTCCCAGAGTAATACTTGTTCTCGCGGTTCACAAATAGCCTTGCAGGGGTTTGTTGCCTTGTTGCTGTTTCCAACGGCTGCTCTTCCCTGCGCTGCCGCTCCGTGCATCCTCAGCCATTATCCCTCGCCCGCTCCTCCTCCTCTCCTACGGCCGGGGAGGACACTCCTACATTCGCCCTCCCGGAGATCCCCGGGCAGGTTGCCCCGTGGGCTCCTCCCTGGGTGGTTCCCCGCCCGGTGTCCCGGTGCCGCGGCTCGGGCCTGCTCCGGTGGGTTGCTCAGCAATGCCGGCATCCCGGTCCCGCACCGCCGCCCCTCCCGCTCGCCGGGCTGCGCCTCCGAACCGGGAACCGGTTTGCGTTTCCAGGAAGGGATGTCAGCCGAGACCCATCTCGGAGGCTTGGGATGCAGGGGGGATTTTGCAGAGCTGAGCTGAGCTCTCCCGCATTCCCAGCTCCTCGTTCTCCGAATCTGCTGCCTAAAGCATCTTCAGCCTCAGCGAAGCGTGAGGAAGCGGCACAGCGGGGCAGAGCCGGGAGCGGGCCTGGCTGCCTTTGTCGGGAGAACAAGGGCTGCTGCGCTCGGCTCCGGGGCCGCCGCGGCCCCGAGGCCTAAAAATACACCCGTGGATCATACAAAATAGATGTGGGGATGGGTGAGGTGCAGTCCGTGTGTTACGATGCCTTAAGTTTTAGCTTTTATATTTTTCAGATTCTGTGCTGTTTTGGTGGGTAGTTTTAGGTTTCATATTAGGTGCTGCTAAGCTCTCTTCACAGAGTAGGGAGACAAAACAATCCTTCTCTAGCTTGGCACCAAGGACAACTGATGCAACTTTCAGGTCCAGGAACAAAAACAACGGTGAAGTGAGAAACAAGGAGGATGGAGCATCATAACCTGAAGTTATAACTGGACAATTAACTCCAATATGCTAATAGACCAAAACTTATAAAAGTATGAGACCTCGTGAGCAGTCATCAATTTTGTGACCATTTTGGGGTTTATTTTGAGTGTAGCCCAGCCAGGCTCTTGTGCTGCCCAGGTGTACCCATTGAGGCCTTTTAATAAATACCTCTAGAAAATATCAGTTCATGGTCCTCACTCAGGTGGTGGCTCCTCATAACCCTGATGGTTTTCTCCAGAGTGGTCTTCAGAGCCCTCGGGAGGGAAGGGGAGCTGTGTGTGGTGAGGAGGAGCAGTGCCTGGTTTGGGAGGCTGTGGGTGGGCTCTACAGGAGCCTGAGAAAATCTCAGAGATGACCCTGTACTTAAGTCATAGGAGATAACTTCCTGCTCAAGCAAGGCTGTAGATATTCCAGATATTTCTCAAGAAATAGAGCTTGGGGAGCTTCACCACAGTCTTTACTATTGGGAACCACAAATAAATCGTTTAAGGCAGGAAAAGGTGCTGAGCCCCATGCAGGAACGGCAGCAGGAGCAGGTCACTGTCATTGCCCTGTGACATCTCCTAGGCCGGCATCAGGGATTCGGGGGGCTTGGCTGCCCGCTGTGAGGGACCTGCTGCCATAGCAGCCACTGCTCACGGCTCTTTCTGAGATGGAACCTACCGGCAGCGAGCCCAGGAAAGGGCAGTGCTGGACCGCTGACAGCCCGGGTCTGCTTAGTCCGATAGCGCAGGTCTGCGCCGCTCCGCTGGGTTCCCAGGGGAGGGGGCGAGCAGTCGGAGAACGAGAGAGCCGGGAATGCCAGAGGTCTGCTCTTGCATAACACCCCAGGAAGCTTCCAGCTGCAGTGGGAATGCCCGGATCACTGCCCGGAGGTCCTTAAGTGTGATTGAAAGGGAAGGGTAAGGGACTGAGATACGCACGGAGCTTTAGTGGGTCTGGGGGATGCTACGAACCCACATCCTGTGGGCTTACGGCGCTGCCTTGCGTTTCCCAGTGAGGATTGGAAATCCCCTTCCCCGCTCCCGCTGCCGTGCTGCCAGGGGCTGACGTGAGCCTGGGCATCCCACTCACTGCCAGGGTATCCCACCCAGCGTCCAGGTGGACGCACCGATGGAATCAGTGTCCCTGATCCGGGTTGGCCAGGGGTCTTTGCCCCTCACCGCCCGCGGGGCCGCAGTGCCGGTGCTGCTGCGGACAGGGAGGGATTGGGAGGGACCACCGGGGCAGCGCG
>VYXF01005669.1:78565-122823 GCA_013397295.1 Polioptila caerulea
GGGCCGGCTGTTCCCCACGGTGGTCTGTTGTCATGATTTGCTGTTATCTGTGTAATTAGAGCCGTCTCTCCTGGCGGGGCTCGGCGGCCGCGCTGGCTCCGAGTGCCGCGCACACCTGCGGTGCGCCAGCATGAGGAGCTCGGAGCAGCAGAGGGAGGGCTGGCACCGTGTCGTGTGTCCGGCGGCTCACGGCCTGCAGGAGCCCTCACTGCCCAGCCCAGGGGGTAGGGGCCAGCTGGGGGCCCTAAGGCTCCTGGTCATCGATGCCCAAGGTCAGCGGAGGCTCTCAGTGAAGTGGAGCCCGAGCCCGGTGCTCCAGGGACAGAGCTGCCATCTGCAGGGGTTCGTGTCCTGGGGCCCGGGGCTGTGGCTCACTCACTTGCAGGTCCCGAGCAAGCCCTGCTGCTTGGGCACCTGCAGACCCGGCTGTGCCAGTGGGACAAACACGTATGTTTGCGTGCCAGGGTCCTGCCAACGGATGGGACATCAAAGGGTGTTCCCTCCTAGGTCATGCTCAGGTGTAGAGGGACAGACAGGGCAGCTCCCTGAGTGGCTGTGCTGGGGTGGATGGTGGTGGTTCAGCTGTTACCCTTGCTGTCAGTCCTGCTCCAGGACGTTTATAGTGAGCTGGAGCCTTGCCCAGCCCCGTGCTGCTCCTCGGCACCTCCACACCTTGCAGAGGGGTCTTTTACAGAGGTTCCTTCCTGAGGGGGTCAGAGCAGATCCCTGCCCTGCTGCCTGTGGCCTGGAGGAGCAAGGCTGGCACTGCCACCTCTCCCTAACGTGCTATTAATGCAATGTCTTGTCCAGGAGCCTTTCCTGCAAGATAAATGGCCTTTCCATCCAGAGCCTGTGTGAATTACGCTGACGTTTTGCTCCTGAGTAGATGTGTGTAGGGGAGCTGGGTATTGGATTGGTGAGAGGCAAGAGAAGCAATCTCTGGGAGGCCATCAATTTGGATTAGGCTTTGTGGACTGGGATGGAGGGTAATCACCATCCTTCATTTCAGAGAGGTAAGAAACAAGTCAGCTTCTTTATGGATCATTATGGCTGCAGCAGGAATTGCTTCCACCTCAGCCATGGAACGGATCCCTGCCAGGCACAGGGAGTGGAGGAGGGTGTAAAGCCAAAGGAGGGAGCTGGCTGTGGCTTTGGAAGGATGAGCCAGGCTCCAGCCTCGCTGGGTGCTGCTGCCATGTTCCTCCCTGGATGAGCTGGTCCTGCTAGAGGTGCTTATCTCTGTCTCCCTGCCACCCTCGCTCCTGCAGCTGGAGTCGATTAAGGTGAGGTGAGTGGTGGGAATCAGTGAGGGAGCAAACACTCCTCAGGAAACTGGGGTCTGGATCTGTCTGGGATTTCAGCCATTCTCCTTGCAGTGCCCCTGGCCTCAGCTGGGCTTCTACCAGCAGTGTCTGTCCATGCTGACTCTTTGATGGGTGTGGACCTCAGCATCGTCCCCTGGCATGGCAGCGTGACAGGGGTACTGGCCAGTGCCCAGCTCTGTTGGCACCACATCCCCCATCCCAGCTGTGGCATGGGGAGTGTTGGCATCTCGCAGTGCCAGCCCCGAGGAGGGCCCAGCCAGTGCCCGGCTCTGTTGGTGCTGTGTCCCTTGTCGGAACCTGCCGTGGCAGGAGTTGGGCGCATTCCTGGGTTTCTGGCCCTGCAGCGCTCCCAGGCATCCTCTTCCCGCCGCCCACGCACTGCAGCGATGGAAGGCACAGCCCCGTAAACAGGGCAGAGGAGGAGGGATGGGATGGAAATAGAGCAGTGGCCAAGGTGGGGAGTGTGTGTGTGTCTGTGTGGAGCTGAACCAGCCGAGCTGAGCTTGTGGGATCGGTGCTCTGTCACCAGCTGAGGTAGGAGGTGCTCAGGGCCAGCGGGGAGGAGAGATCTGCTTTGGCCTCGCTGAGCGAAGCCCTCCCTTCCCTCCCTTTTGTTTGTACTTTTCTTGTTTTTTTAGTTTTTTCTTTAATATCTGAGTGCTTCATTTTCCAGAAGCTGTCATTTTACATAAACTTCTCAGCGAGGTACATCCATTCCCACTGCCAGAATCTCCATATCAAACACTTGTAACATGCCGCTGAACTGACAGCCCTGCCTGTACACGCTCCGTGCCTTTGCGAGGGGATGCTGCGTCGGGGAAGGATATAAATACATGCGTTGGGATGACACGCAGCGCGCCAGCTCGGGCTGCCCTGCTCTATTGCTGCCCAGTTAAAATTTATCTGAAGCCTTGGCACAGGCACCCACAGGCCGCTGGTGGCACCACAGCTCCCACAGCCCCTGGCAGCACCGGCGCTGGTGTGGGTGGCAGGATGTCCGTGGGCAGCTGCCTGGCTGAGGCCGTGCTGGGCTGGGGTGTTGCATGCTCTGAGCTGTGGGTTTGGGGGGTAGCAGCCGCTGTGTGAGAGAAACCTGTGCTGGGGCAGTCTCGGGGCTGAGTCCTGGCTGTGGTGGGGTTCCTGCTGCGCAGGTGCTGGCAGGATGTGCCTTCCTGTCAGGCTGAGGGGCTGGTGAGCCCCAGGGTAACCCACACACTGTGACGTGGCAGGAGTGTGTGGCAGGGCTGCTTCTTCTGAAGTTCCCTCTACGCCTCAAATCGTGTTTCAATGGGAATAAGGACAGAGCATGTTAAGCAATCCAACTGCCTCCTTTTGAAACAAAATTATTTTCTTCTGGATGAAGTTCAAATCCAACCCCAAATCCCTGTTTCTTTGCAAAGGAGAAGGAAGGAAATGCAAAACATGCTCCCCACCCCCCAAGTCTATCAGTCTTGCAGCTGATGAGCAGAACCATTCCTGCTCGTCCTGAGATTCCCTCCCTCCTCGTTGCAAGGACGTTGCTGCCATCAGCGATGGTGCCGTAGCCATGTTTTGTCACGCTGGCTGTGAGCCTCAGCTGTTCCTCAGGACGGGACCTGGCATCTGGGCAGGCAGTGGAATGCTGGAGCAGGTCCCAGGGGAGCACTGAGAGCTCCTGGGGCCACTATGGTCCATGGGCACCTGTCCCTGCCAGGGTGCACTGGTTGGTGATGTGGCTGTCACTGGCAGGGCTGTACCTGTAATGCAGTGCTTGGTGCTTTCTGCTGCTCTTCCAGATGGGGACCTCGATGTGGGAAGGATCACGCTTATTTTTTTTAATGCAATCCCAGTAAAATGGTTTCTAATTGAGTTCATTTTGGCAAGTTTGGTGATAATTTTTTCAGCACCTCAAGTGGGAGAGAGGTCTGTGCTCAGCTCTTCTGCTTTCCACATCAGGGATGCTCCAGGACTTGAGATGTTTCTGGGCTGAGCTGTTCCTATCCTCAGGAATCCTCTGAGATCTCTGGTCCCCGCTAAGGCATTGGTGGCACATTTGGGAGACTGTGTTGTTTGTGTCCCCCCAGCTCTGCTGCTGGGGCTGTGGTGATGTTCTAGGTCAGGTCTCTGGAGACCCCAGCCCAGCTGGAGCTGCCAGCAGAGGGTTTGCTGTGCTCCAGCTGGGGAAGGTACATGGGGTCTGTGATGCAGTTGTGCTGCCCCAGCTGTGCGTGGGGAGAGCACAGTTGCAGCCAGATGTATCATGGTGCCCAGGCAAAGCGGGGGGTGAGCTGCCTCTGCTCTGCCTTGTGCTGTGGCTCCTTCCAGCCAGGATGAATCAGCCTTTCCCAAGGACCTGTGAGCAATCTGCCACCACTGTGGCCTTGGGTCCCTGGGGAGTCACAGCCCTCCCTGGGCAGGGAGCCATGAGGTGAGGGCAGTGGCAGTGCCAGCTGTGATGGCATCTGCTGCTCTTGCTGGCAGAAGGCACAGACCTCCACGTTTGTGTCCCCAAACTGCTCTTAGCAGAAAGAAGGGCACCGTGCTGGTGATGCTCCTGCCGCTGACGTGCAGCTGGCAGCTGCTTGGGGCTGTACCATCCTTGAGGGGCTGCTGCACCCTCAGGAACCCACTGTAGGTGTGGGCAGTCCCCACAGCCGAGGGCTGGGATTCCCTTTTCCCAGGATGGAGGGAACTATCCTGGCTGGCCCCCTGGTTCTGGCGCATGGCTCAGCCCAGAGCCCCGTGGTTGCCCTGAGGGGAGGTGAAGGTGCCTCCTGGCGCTGGAGCCAGCCCCTGGCTCTGTCCCTGCGGGCAGCAGTGTGGGCAGGGCCTGCCGGGACCTGCTCCTGGGTCCCTGCCCGCTCTCCTGCTGCCAGTGGCAGCTGCAGCTGCTGGGCCCAGCCAGGACCAGCCCCCAGTGCCAGCTGCCTCCGGGCCACCTTCCCTCTTCCCTGCTTAGTCCAGAGGCTTTTCCGTTCCTCCTGCCTGTGTGTGCGCCTGCGGGATGCTGGCACGAGAGAGCAGGAGGGCGCAGGAATGGGGGTTCGGCTGGAGCTGGGCAGGGGCTCAGCTGGGCCGTTAGCAATGGAGGGAAGTTGGGCTCTGCTGGCAAAGTTTCCGCTCGTTCATCACGGGCGAAGGGATGTTTTGGTACGTGCTGATTAACTGCCTCCTCCCGATGTGCCATGGCGAGATAAAATATGAACAACTGCATTCTTTGACTTAAAATTTAATTAAAACTATATATCAAAAACGTGAGACCCCAGGCTTAATAAAACCTGATAAAATTATACTAATACACTTCAATTTCAATCCAAGGCTTCCTGATGGAAGTGCGTGAGAGGCTGAGCCTGTAACTAGATTAGAAACACCTCCTATGCAATATTTATGGTGCTGTCCTGCTTGAGATGCATGGCTGCCGAGGAAGGCTCTGACACCGTGATGAGGAAGAGTTGTCAGCCTGGCTTATGTGTAAATAGGAGAGAGGGTGAGATTGTACGGGCTGTTCCTGCTGGGGGAGAGTGTCTTGGACAGAGGGATGAGCTCATGGAGGGAGGAAAAAAGGGAGGGAAGGAGGGATGCTGCTCTCCCATTGCTGCTGTGCCTTGGGGATGATCCCTGTCTGTGGCACCAGTGGCCTAGCAGCCGTGAGCTGGGGGTGAATTGAGGGGTGGCCTCTGCCCACGGGGCTCCTGACAGCTGCCAGGGGCTGAGGCCGCTTCACCTTTGCAGGTGATTTATTGAGTGAGGATTACCAGCTCAGAGCCGCTGCCCATCAGCTAGGGAGAGCAAGCTGGTTTGTTCCACATGCCGGAGTGTGGCTGTGCCAGCAGGAATTGTGGCCACCAAGCTGCTGGGGGACACCCTGTGGTGGGATGCCTCTGCCCCAGGAAGAAATCAGCAGGAGCACTCCATTCCCTGAATGGTCCTCTCAAGCAGGTTCCCTCTGGCACAACCCGGAGTATCGTTGCTGTTGGAGCCTTTCTATGCTGTCCCATATCCCCAGAATTTCACTTTTGGGTGGAAATGCCCCAGATTTGTGTCTGCAGAGGTGTTGGTGACTGGGGGCTGTCACCCCACGCTGTTCAGAGGAGTCTGAAGTTGTCAGCAGGGCTCGGTGTGGCACAGGCGGCTGCGGTGCCACCCCGCCCGGCAGGAGGTGGCTCGGGCAGACTGCTAATGCAGAGCATAAATCCTGGAGAGACAGGGGAGGTCAGAGCAGAGAGGCAGGAGCAGTAAAGCAGCACTGCGGGCAGAGAGGAGAGCCCAGGGGCTCCTTACTGAGCACAGGGAGAGCGGGTGGTGACGTTCCAGGGCAGGGTGCCTGTGGGAACACAGCTTTGGGGGGCTGGGAGCTGCAGTGCTTGATCTGCAGTGATGTGGGGCTGGGGCTTTTCTGCCACCTGCCAGGCCTTGGGTGCTGTCTGAACCCCTCGCAGACTGGTTCCATCTGGGCAAGGTCAGTGTGCAGCCTGGCTCGGACAAGGTGCTGAGCATGGGGTGCCAGAGTCCTCTGGTGGGGCTGGGGGTGCAGCCAAGGGCTGGGGGGTGCCGAGACCCGGCACTGCCCCAGTGATCTGTGCCCATCTCCCACAGCTGCCCCCACTGTTCCCCCCCCGCTCTCCCTTCCAGGTGAGCGGGCACGCGTCCCCCTGGAGCGCTGACGTGTGCTGGTGCTTCTCCAAGGCTGTGGCAGCAATTCCAGCAGCCAGCAGCCTGGCGTGACCCCGGGAGCTGGAAGAAGGGGGGTGAGGTGGGCACTCAGCTGGCAGAGGGAGCCCCTCCCCGGGCAGGAGGGGACCCATCAGGCAGCAGCATCAGCTCTGCCAGCCACAAGCTCCCTACTCCCTTGCCTCCTCTCCAAATCCCTGGGGAACTGGAAGTAAGGGCAGAGCAAAAGGGGAAGGGAAGGAGTTTATGTGCTGGTGCCCATCCATGCCACCAGCCCAGACCCCTGCTTGCCCAGGCTGTGCCCAGGTTCATCCGTCACGTTGCCCCTCTCCCAGCTCTGTGGGGCCGGTGCTGCTCCCTGCTCTGTGGAGCTGTATTTTCAGAGACTGTGGGGGATGTCGTGTGTGTAAAATTAGCGCTGCCTTGTTAGTGCTTCTCAGGCTAATTCGGAGTGAAATGCTTTAGCAGCGGTGGGCTGATTCTATCAGGAGAACAAGAACTAATTAAATTCACTCTGACCATCAAGCAGTAAATTGTTTATACCCAGACAGATGCAATCTAATCTGTAGTGTCCAGCCCCACTGAACCTGCAGCCTCCTTGGTTCAGGGTGAGGAGGAGATTAGGCAACAGACGGGGAGCCGGGAAGGGCAGAGCAAGGGTTGCCAGAAAAGGCAAGGTTTTTTTCCCTTCTGGTGCCAGTGCTGCAGCAGGACCCCTCCACTGGCACTGTGGCCCCTGGGCCTACCTGGGGAGCTCTGGGGCGTGGGGTTTTTGGGGCTGGGAGCTGGAAGGAGATGGGGCATCCTCCAGCAACTGCCCATGCTCCTCCATTCTGGGGAGCTGGCACAGGCCTACACTGTCGGCTGGGGAGGTGGTTTGCCAGTGTCAGCAGGGAGATGTGGGAGTCCTCCTCCTCCTCCCAGGAGGAACGCCAGGCACAGTCAGAGGTCCTCACCTCTGATTTTGCACTACCAGTGCTGTGGTCCCTGTGCTGCTGTGTGATCTCCATCGTCCCCCTCCCCAGGCCCAGTGCTCACAGCCAGCTCAGCTCGGGGCAAGTATGAGCCACTATCATCTCTGCAGGGGTTTGTTTTTTGGTGATCTGACCCGATGCCTGATTAGATCATTCGTATCACGCAGTGGAACCGCAGCTTTCTTTGCCTACGAGCCGTGGTTCACTCTAATTGCCACTGAGCCAAGATCCCTTTTCTCTCCAAACCAAAGGGAAGAGTGAAAAATCATTTACTGATCCTCTGGGGGTTGCAAAAGATTCTGGCAGCCTGGGAAACAGCTCTGCTTGGGGCTGGGAAAATGGTGTGGTAAAAACGATCTGATTGTTATGTACGTTAGAGGGACAGAAAGAAGGAATTCCAGAGCAGCCAGAACAGAGCATCACGGGGATGGTCCTTGTCCCCTTGGGAACAGAGATTTCCATTCTGTCCTCGGGCAGGCGTGGTGTTGGGAGGGCTGCGTTGACTGGGAAGATCTTGGCTCTGTTCAGGGCAAGAGCCTCTGGAAGCATGTTAGGGTTACTGGTGGGTGCCTGGGTGCCCCTGGGGCCAGACAGGGTGGGCATTGCTGGGCTCGGGTGGTCTCCAGCTGCAGCTTCCCAGCAGGCAGGAGCACCTCTGGTGGGATGCCCCAGAGAGAGAGGGATGATGGGTCCTTGGTGCAGGGTTCGGGCTCTTGCTGCATTTGCCAAGGTTCTTAAGGATAGATCGGCTGTAACCAGTCTGTGCCCATGGGGGCTGAACTCCTCCGGGCTGGAGCAGAGCTGGTGCTGCCCCGTCATTCCTCCCGGGAGGAGGCAGCGCATGCAGGCTCCGGGGCCGGGGCCGTATTTGCATGGAGCACGCAGGCACTTGGAACCAATCCTTTCCACAACGCATTTGTTTTTCCGTGGTGCTGGAGGTGCAGGCTCCGCATCAGCCGTGGCAGAGCCGCGGCAGCGCGCTCGGCTCCGCTCCGCTCCAGCTGTGCCGCGGTTTGGGGACGGATGAGCCCAGCCCGTGTTTGCATTAGCACCGGTGATTAATCTCTGTAGCAGGGGAGGGAACTCCTGTTATGAATCAGGCTCAGAACTCCCGGCACACATATTTCCAAAGCCCCGCTGAACTATTAATCCACCCGGCTCCCTGGGGTAGGGAGGATGGAGGGGGAAATGTCACCTTGTGGCAGGAGGGCTGTGATAGGCAGCCAAGCCAACAGCTCTGTCTTGGAGGTGGCTCCTGATCTCCAGATCCCACCGATGGACCGTGTGGCCTTGCAATTGATTTTAAAAGGAGAGGAAAAAAAAAAAAGGCAACTGCTTCACTCTGGCTTTGCTGCTGATGCTGAGAGGACAGATTTGCCTGCTGGCAGCTCTGCCATTAACTGGATGAGCTATTCAAGTGTGGGTTGTGGATTTGGGATCTGCCTGACTCTGCTGGAGAAGGCACACGGTGCTGGGCCCAGATGGATGTGTGGCCCAGGGTGGGACCCGGGGGGAGGCTGACGTGCTCTTTTCAGGAGCAGCAGAATGTGGGATGGAGGAGCCTTCCCTGGGAGCAGATAACCTTGGAAGGATGAGAAGCTCTTCCAAATTCTGGCCAGGTCCCTCCTGGCTGCAGGAGAGACATCTGTGGGTGGGGGAACACGTGCTGCAGCCCTCAGCAGCAGAAGGGCTGGAAGTGGGGCAAGGGAAGCGAGATGGGAATTGGGTAACAGGAGGTTCCTTCCACTGGGAGGGAGGAATTGGGAATATCCCAGCAGTGCTGGGAGAGGAGACATGCTTTCAGAGTCTGGGAATGACTTCCAGGCTGCAAATATGCCTTTCCAGCCCCAAAGCTGCAGCAAGAATCTTCCCTGCTCCTGCAGGCAGCTGGCACTCATGGCCCTGGCATCCCTGAGTTGCTGTGGCAGTGTGAGAGTGAGTTGGACCCACTGGCT
The DNA here is from genome assembly GCA_013397295.1 of Polioptila caerulea. Lineage (NCBI taxonomy): Eukaryota > Metazoa > Chordata > Aves > Passeriformes > Certhiidae > Polioptila > Polioptila caerulea. The sequence goes on from VYXF01005669.1 coordinate 87,470, forward strand.
GCCAGCGAGGAGCGGGACTGGGATTTTGGTTTTGGCTCAGGAGGATCACTTGGACACTGAGCACCAGAAGCTGAAGCAGTCAGGAATTGTTCCCAACTGCTTCATTTGGGTGGGATACGAGTGCTCACAGCCTGGGATGCTCCCACAGTCCCAGTGCTGCCGTCTCCTTCCTCCCGGGTGGATCTGACCTGGCAGTGCCAGTGCAGTGCAGGAAACACAAGCATTTTGATATTTTTTATTTTTATTTTCCATTTTTGCCACAGTTCCACAGCCCCTCTGTCGCACTCCTTGTTAAGCTGTTAAATCACTCCATTTATTTAGCACGAGCATTGCTGTGAGCTCATTTTTATCTTGGTGAAAACCAGACTTGCTCATGGGCACATAATGAAATTGTATAAATATACCCTTAGCTGGGAATCTAATTTATTTTTCCTGTTCATTATGGGGTAGAAGGCCATTATGAGATGTAGAACTTTTTTTTTCCCAGCGCTGGAATTGAAGGGCTGGTGCGGACACTTTCTATACTGATGATTTTGCCCTGATTCAATTTGAAGCTGGTTAGAGCTCAAATACTGAGGAATAATTGACAGAGATGGGTGTGGGTTGCTATGCTAATGTCCTGGCTGTGGCTCTGTGGCAGTGCCAGTCTGAGATGGGCACAGGAGTGGAGATTCCCCTGAGCTGGAGTGGCGGGGAGCAGAGGTGGCCCAGCCTTGGGCAGCAGGACACGAGCCCATCCCTTTGTCCATCAGCAGGATTGATTTCCGACGGTATTGATACTGCCATAAAGTCCTGTTTATGGAGCTATAATTAAGCGGGGCCATTTAGCCGGCAGTGTTAAGTGCTGAGCAGATTTATGGCACGGCTCAGCCTTCGGCAGGGTTATATTTCAGCACGAAGCACACCAGGTTTTTATGTGTTCTGCGACTGTGTTCGTGTGACAGTGATTAGTATAATGGGGGCTTCCGGGGTCGTGTTGCCAAGCTGAGGAAACAGCAATTACAGGCCGCTGCAGCATCAACTTAATTGCATCCATTTGCAAGCGACACGGGCCCGGGTGCACCGGAGCAGCTGGCGGGGCGAGCCCTGGCACTGCACATCCCTGGCCCTGGCCAGTTCCTGGCACCCAGGGGTGGGGTCTGCCGGGGCTCTGAGGGTCTGTCACCGGGCAGAGCAAAGGGCATCTCCTGCCCGGCACTGGGATGTATTCAGCTGAGCCAAACCCACACTGGTTCAGAGTCCTGGTGCGGGTCAGTGGCTTGGGAGGGCCGATGGGAATGTGCTTCTCCAGGAGCTGGTGGTGCTTCTGTAGCATTGCCCAGGGCTGTGTGGTCTCCCTGTGCTTCAGCCTCAGTCCATTGTCCAGTTGCCACGGGCAAGCAGCGCTGTGGCCACGCAGCTGCAGCTCCCTGGGTGCTCCCGTGGCTTGTCCCTTGTCTTGGGGATGGGCAGTCCAAGCTCTGCAGCTGAGGGGAGCAGGGGACAAAGCGATCCAAGAGCAAGAGGGCCAGCAGTGGATTTGCAGAGGTGCAATTAGAGCTCACCTTGACGTGCACTTGGCAGCCTTTCCTTTGAACTCTCTCCCCTGACAGCTTTCCTGAGATCTGGAGATTTACCAGCTCAGCCCTTCGCCATCCTGATAAGGCGCAGGGAAGTTCTGCAGCACAGTTATAGCTACCCAGGGAAGATTGGGAGTGAGCTCCTCCTGAGCATCAGGAATTCCTGTGCCCTCCCTTGGGCAGGCCTCATCCTTCAGCAGGACTTGGGGATGCCAGGGCTGGCACAGGCAGGGCCTGTGGGTGCCAGGGCTGGCCAGCACCGTATGCAATTGTGCCACCAGGGCTGTGCCGTGAGCACCCTGCAGGGCTAGGGAGAGGCAGCTCCGTGGGAGCTGGGCAGGGTATGGATGTGTGTCCTGCTAGGGGTCACCAGTCCTTGGGCTGCTGACCTGGAGGCAATGGAGCATCTCGTGGGGCTCATGGATGCACTGCCACAAGTGCATCAAGAATTACAAGGTCTCTTTCCCAGGTGGAACTGGGGCTGAGAGGGCATATTCCTTGCTCTTGCCCTTGCTATGTGCACTTTCCCAATTTGCTGCAGGAATTAGATGGGCTTTTGCCAACTAAGAGGTGTTAAACGGCTCTAAATACTCTTCACACTGCAATATCTCCACCACAGCATTTAATCGAGTGCCACAGAAATGCCTATAAATAAATGTAATGCGCCTGTGCCAGTTCCCTCCCACGGCATCTCGGAGCTCACAAGAAAGTCGGCAAGTGGCTTGTGCTTGGGCTGCAGCTCCTGCCCTCCCCTCCCCTTCCTGTCCTCCTGTCCCCTCTCTGCCCCTGCCCTTCATTCCCTGTTCCTACCCTTTTCTTTTTTCCCTTTTTTCCCCATCTGAGCATGAGGGGATACAGCCTGGGGATGTTGAGCCACTTGCCATCCCACTGGAATCACAGAATCCCAGAATGACAAATTACAATTGGAAGAGACCTTCAAGATCATTAAGTCCTCCCCATGCCCCAACACCTCAACTAAACCATGGCACCGAGTGCCACATCCAGTCTTTTTTTAAACACATCCAGGTATGGTGACGCCACCACCTCCCCGGGCAGAGCATTACAGCACTTGGTCACTCTTTATGTAAAAAACTTTTTCCTTATATCCAACCTGTATTTCCCTTGGTGCAGCTTAAGACTGTGTCCTCTCGTTCTGTCAGTGCTGCCTGGAGAATGCATCTGCAGGAGTGAGGATGGGAGGTCTGGAAGCAGCAGCCCAGCCCTGGGCTGCATGGAGTAAGGACTGGGGAGCTCCTTGCAGTTGTCCCTCCATTGTCCCTGAGGGACACACCCCGCAGCGCTGGCCCAGCGGGTGCTCAGGCTGGCACTACACCCGTGGGCACCCTGGCATCAGCCAGCACAGTCAGGAGCAAACACAGGTGTAGAGAATGAGCAGTGGGAAGGGTGCAGAGCGTTTCGAGGCTGTTTATGCTGCTCTTGCATCTCTACCGGAGTCCAGACTCCTTTGGGATTGGAGATCCTCATACACCAAACCAAATGGGTTTCCTATCAGGTTGCCTTAAATCTCCGTCATCTCGGCCCTTGAGTCCAGGCAGACAAAATGTGTGTGTGAAGTTTAGCTGTTGAAAAAGGCACTTTATCTGTTGCTTTGGGGGTGCTGCTGCATGGCAGTGCCTCCTGAGAATCACTGTGAAATTCCTCCCCCATCCCTTTATTACTGAAAATAAACAGTCTTAAGAACAGGGAGGAGTGGGCAGGGGGCACTCCTTGGCAGTTCTGGTGCTCCTTGGCTGTGCCAGGTGCTCCGTGGTGTCCCCGTGGCCGCAGGGCAGGGGACAGAGCTGGCTGCATGTACAGGGCTGCCCCTTTTGGCACTCCCTGACAAGGCTGCTCTGTGCCCCAGGCGGGCACTGTGGGGGCGGTGGGGGGCCTGGGGCACCCCTGTGCCGGCAGCCTCTCTCCGAGGGAGCCCTGGGGCCTCACTGAGGATCCTGAGCCTAACGAGATCCCTAAATAGGCTCCTCAGCCTGTCAGTTGACTGCCTCTCCAGTGCTGATGAGCCACTCTGGTGTTACTATTTAAAATCCTAATTGCTTCAATCAGCTCGCCTTTAGCCACCGCAGCCAGCGAGCAAGTCCAGCGGCTGAGAGCGCTCGCCTTCCTCCAGCACAGCTGTGGCCAGGCACGGCACAAGCACCCAGCTTCTGGGCACCCAGTGTCCCTGAGGGCACCCAGCATCCCTGTGGCTCTGCACTGGCACAGCTGGTAGGACAGCGGTGGGGCGACTGCAGAGCTGAGCACGAGTCCCCCGGGCAGGGGGAGGACAAGAAGTTTAATGGATGAGGAGAAGAGGAGCTGCTGTTACCATGGGCTGACAGATGCCAGCACTTTAATGAGCTGGGAATTCCCATGTCCTCTCCGTGCGCTCGGCTTTATCACCGTGAATTGTCTTCCTTGGTAAAAGCAGCTTCCTCCCTGGGTTTCAGTGCCCACCAGCCCCCTCCTGCCTCCCCGGCTCCTCCAGGCACAGCCGCGGGGTGTTCCTCCATCCTGAGCGGGTGGCGGGCGCGGGGGCGCGGGGCAGAACTCTCTTGGGGCTGCTCTTGCAGCCAGCCTCGCTGGGATGGTGGGAGATGACGGATTAAAATAGCGCGGCGCTTCCCTGGCGAGGGAGCCTTGCGGCAAAGGCACCCACGCGGCTGCGCCGAGGAGGAGGAGGAGGATGATGATGATGCTGATCGGCGCCTGACACCGGCTGGGCTGGGCAGGGGCAGGAGGTGCGAAGCCCTAAATCTGTGGGTGCTGCGCTGCCTCTGAGGAGCTCCTTCTGGCCGTCACTGCCCCTCTCTGGTTCCCCTCACCGGTGTGTGGCACAAGGGGATCCCCGGGGCTGGTTCCCTTCCTCAGCACGAGGCTTTGCACTGGCGGGAAGCTCAGCTGGGCCAGAGGGAGCTGGGAGAGGAGGGGCAGGGATGCCGGGATGCTGAGCACTAGCAGGGGCCGCCGGCCGGCAGGAGATGAACAGGAAGGTGCCCGCTGTGGCCAGTGGTGCTGGGCTCTCCGCTGCGACTCCTCCAAGCCTGGCAGGGGGGAAGGCATTTGCCTGGGGCCAGTGCTGCCACCCCGGGTGTGAGTGCCAGTTCTTGGGGACCGGGTGCCCCCTCCGTCTGTTGTGCCCTAACTTGGCTTCTCCGGGCCACCACGTCCCACCTGCAGCCCCTCTGCCTGTGCCAAGTGAGCCAAGTGTGCCAAGTCCCCATCCCACTGGGTGCATGGCTGATACACCTGCTGCCCCCCACCTGCCCCTGTGCTGTTTTGGGTTTGGGGGCAGAGAGGTATCTCCAGCCCTGGGAGCGCCTCTCCCTCGGGGCTCGGGGCCCTCCACACCCACCTTGTGCCACGGCATCCTGCCCACCACTGGCACTTCCAGTGATGGATGAGTGACATGCGGCAGCGGCCCCGGGGCTATGTTGTCCCAGAATATTCCTGGATGAGCGGAAAACCTCATACAGGGGATTGTTCAACTCGCGGCAGCCTTCCTGGGGAGTGAGGACATCTCCGCATTTATTCAAGGACATCCCTTCTCAATTAAATCCCTGCATGGGCTAAACAAGCGGGCTGCAGAGATCAAAGGGGGGTTTTTCCACTCTTTTTTTTTTTTTCTCCCGAAATCGTTTAAATGGTGCAGTGGAGGCAGTGTGGTGTGTTTGCCTTCCACATGCCTCGTGGGGAGGAGAAGCTGCCATTAAATTCCCATAAAGGTGTTTCCCTGTGCTAATGTGGGACTGGGGGAGTTGGTAAATGGTAGCCATAGGGTGATGGCACCGGGTGGCTGCAGTGGCCGTGGGCGAGCGCAGAGATGCAGGGTTGCTGGGCTGGGCTGGACCGCCCGGAGCTGTGTTCCCAATCGCCAGTTTGCCGCAGCCTCGGTCCCGGGGTGCGGCACCGGAGGGTCTGGGGGGCTCAGCCCCTGCCCGGCCACGTGCCGGGGCTGCAGCCCGGCTGTCCCCCAGCCCCGCCTCGGGCTCCTCAGGGATTGATGGTGTCGTTAAAGCGTCAGGCTGGCCCGGGGCCGGCCCTGCTGCCGGCTGGGATTTATGGTGGAATCTGCCTTGGTGAAGGTTTTATCACCGCTGTTAAAGAGCCGAGCGTGTGCCGGGGGGCCAGACAGGGAGGGTCTGCTCTGCCGATCATTGCTGGAGATGGGGTGGCTTTGCTGGGCACCCTCAGATGGGGCAGTGCCGCCAAGGATGCGGAGGGATGCTGCAGCTGCCTGGGGCGGCCGGCCCTGTGGGGCTGTGCTAGGTGGGAGCCCCGCGGGGTCAGCCCTCCTTGCTGATGGATGCTGGACGAGGTTTTTGGGTGCACAGCCCTGGGGCCGGCCGGGTCTGACCGCTGCCCACCCCACGGTCTGACCTCCTCCCGCTCCCTCTGCCATGGATCTGTCAGTTAAGAAATCGATCCCTTTGCCACCAGCCCGGTCTCCTTTTTCCTTTTAAATGGTGTCACTCTGCTATTTCCTGGCCTCTCTAATAGATTTTTATATAATCACTACAGTGCACTTTTAAAGAGCGATAGATCACGTTCATTGCTTTTCCCCATGATTAATTTCCTATAATAGTCCTCTGTAACACCACGGCAAAGAGAGGAGAGCAAAGAAAACCCCCACATTATCCACTTTGTGCTCAAAGTATAAATGAATTAGATTTAATTTTTGTTTAATTGTTTCCATAGCTCAGCCTCTGCTAACTTTGCAGGATAATTTATTTTGCAGTCTTGGGGAAAAGAAGGAAAGAAGGTCCCTGTGCCACGCTTTGCCTGCAGCAGCCGTTAATTACAGCTGATTGCCTTCCCTGCCTGATGAAGCCGTGGATTGGAGGGTCCTGTCACACCCCAGGGCCATGGCTGGTGGGCAGAGAAGAGCTGAGCTGGGCATGTGGGATGTTTCCATCCAAGGAGTGTAACGTCTGAGTGGTGTGTTCCTCTCCCTGCAAGGGACCTTGGCTTCTGAGAATCGTATCCTGTACACCCTGCCTGGTGTCTGGACAGCAGGGAGAGGAGGCTCTGGGAATCATTTCTCAGCATGCTTCACTCTGCCAGCCATGGCCACTGGAAGCGGATCCATGGTGCCCCAGCCGAGCCTGGGAAGAGCAGTGGGACGGAGCCCATTAATCACTGACTGCAGGGGCACCGGGCCCTGCTTAGAATGCGCCGGCAGTGCCGAGGTGAGAGCAGGAGCTCGAGAGAGCCGCGGCTAATCTGCTCCCTCGGAGACTGGCTACCTTCGGCCTGTTAATCAGTTGCAGTAATTACAATCCCAACTTTACGTGTGGAATGTTAATTAAAGGACGGGACACAGGGATCTGCAGCCTGGCAGCGAGTGGTGTGCCTGGTGCTGAGGGGTTGGGGCGGCTGGGGGTCATGGGGCACCCCCAACACCTCTGGCTCATCTGCTGCTCCCTACACTGAGTGTGGAGATGGGGATAGGAGCCAGGGCTGGGGCCATGCCAGGCAGGGGGCAGGAAGGCTGTGGTTGCTGGCACTTGGCACTGCCGCTGCTTTGCGGTTCTGTGGTGGCTCCTGCTTGCCTCTAAAATTGCTTTGCTGAGATGGATGGATGGATGGATGGATGGATGGATTTGTTGGGAAACAGGATAATGCATGTGGAGCTCCATTGTCCTCTCCCTTTCCTGCCTTGACCCTGATTTCCCCATAACCTCCCCAGTGCCTCTGAGCCTTTCCTTCTCTGGGCTGAGCATCCACCTCCCTCTCACTGTGTCTCTGTTCTGTGCTCCAGCCTCCAAACATCACTGTGGCCTTCTGCAAGATTCCCTCCTGTATATTAGTCCCATCTGCACTGGGGAGCCCAAAGCTGGATATGGGATGCAGACATGGCCTTGTGGGGTTGATGACAGGGCTGGCTGTGGTCACACTGCAGGCTTGTCCCTTGGCTCCAGAAGTGTGTTCCTCTCTGTCCTCCCCATGGGCAGCTCAGCTCTGGGAATGGGACTTAGCAGTTCACTTCCTGAATTTCAGGGTCCCCCTGAGCAGCAGCTCCTCTCACTGTCATACCCATCCATCCTTCTCACTGGGAGGAGACCCTCGCAGGTTCTGGCCTGGCTCATGCCCCCTCAGGGTGCTGGTGCCTGTGCCAGGAGCTGGTGGGTGCTCCAGGCAGAGCTGCAATCCCTGTCGAGTAGTCCCTGCCTGGTCCCTGTCCTGTCCCTGCCTCTGCAGAGCCCCATGCCGTGAGGCTCTGAGCAGCATCGTGTGACCGACCCTGAGCCGCCCTTGTCCCTTCCTTGTCCCCAAGGCATATGTGCCATGCTGTCAGCCTGCAGCCCCTCTGGCTGCTGCATTGGTGCCCTTGGCTGCGCTCACCTGGCCCAGGGGGCCGGGGAGCCCTGGGGGGCCGGGGCTGCCAAGAGAATCCTGTGGGTCCTTGGAAGGGCTGAGAGCCTTGGTGTAAGACGAGAGCAGATCCCAGCTGAGCCCCCACTGAGCTGGAGGTGGTGGGAGCTTCTCACCTATCCCTGCAGGTGGTGCAGGTGTTTTTTGGAGGAGGGATGCTGGGGAGAACCCGGCAGCCGGTGGAGGTGGGGACCAGCCCCGGCGCGGCCGGGGGAGTCATTAAAATCCTGGTCAGCAGCGGGGAGCGGCACTGAGCAATCTGCTGGGGCGTCAGTGCCCTGGATTATTGCTGTGAGCAGCTGAAGGAGAGCAGAGAAGAGGCGTGAGCTGAGAGGAATGACAAAGAGGGGAAGGAGAGGAAGAGGCCCTGGAGGAGGAGGAGAAGGAGGGGGAGGCTGGATCAGTGCTGCAGGCAGTGCAGGATGCTCCAGCAGTGATGCTCTGCTGTCCCAGCAACTGTCTGGTCCCCGCTCCCTGGGCAGGGTGTGGTGTCCCAATGCATGTCCTGTTGGCCCCAGGTGCCCTGTCTCTTGGCAGCCCCCTCCGCACGGTCTCTGGGGCTGCCAGGCTCCTCTATTGTGTCAGTTTTATTTTCCCAGCAGAGGTGGAGTTCTCAGGTCATTCAGATCCTGCTGTCACTTTCCCACGAGGCCTTAACCAGGTTCACTAAAGCTCCTCTGTCTCTTCAGCTGTGCTGACCATAAATCTGGGCAGGTCTCACCGGGCACTGGGCCGGTGCCAGTCTTTAGATGATCTGGATCTCTGAAATAAGGAATGCTTTCCCTGGCATTTCTACCTCCCTCCCATCACTGGCAGTGTTGCAAAGGGCAGGGAGGAAGACACATGTGCTGCGGCTCCGAAGGCAGGGCCGTGTGGTGGCTGGGAGGGCTGGTAGATGCAGAGCCCTGTGTGGGGCCAGCTCAGATGCCTGGGTGAGTCCTGGGGGTGCTGAGGATCCTCGGCAGCGTCAATGCTACACCTGGCTAAGGGCACAAGGGACTGGCTCTTCCCAGAGTGGACCACCGTGGCAGGCTGGGCACTGCCATGCCAGGCTGGGCGCTACAGCTGGTGGTGGCCCCTTTTGCCAGTGCTCCTGAACAGTGCAGCACTGAGGAGGAGCTCTGCTAGTGGTCAGTGTTTCTCCTGGCTTGGGATGAAGGATGATCCCTCAGGACCTTGCTGGCCTCGAGTGGGACAGGGTGTGAGTGTGGCTGGAGCTGTCAGTGTGCTGGGGCTGAGCATGCTGAGTGGGTCAGCCAGGGCACAGGAGTCCACCTCAAGCCAGGATGAATAATTCCCATTTCCTGGCACCCGGCCCTGCATGGTTTCCAGTCAGTGGCCGATGGTGAGGGACAGGGTTTGAGATCCTTAGTGAGAGGAGGAGCAGGATGGATCTGACGGGCACATCCCCCCAGGGAGCCGAGTGTCACCTTGAGAGCCCAGTGTGTGTGTGCAGGCAGGGCTCTGTAGCAGGAAGGCTGCCTGAATTGGGAGCAGGGACCTTGTGTGGCCGTGGTGGCTTTGGCCTCTCCCTGCCATCCCACGACACAGTGCAGTGCCAGCCCTTGCTGTGGGAGCCGGGCTCTCTTCTCCTTGTGTGCTGGAGAGAGCAAAGCAGGGGCCTGCCTTGCTGCTGGGTAGGACAGATCTCCTGTCCCTTGCCCTTGAATCCTCTGTGCAGTGGCATTTGGCCCTGACCACCCCTTGCCAGGACCCCTGTCACTGTGTGTCCTCACTCGCTGTGTACTGCACTGCCTTGAGCAGCCCCTGCTCTGAGCTCCAGAGATGAGGCTTCATTTTAGGCTCCCTCTTTGTGCTCTGCTTGCCCAAGAGAGCCCATGCACACTTGGAAGTTCTGGACCATAGAAGGGCAGAAGCACCACGTTTGTCTTTCCAGTTCATCCAACCTCCTTTGCATTTTAAATAGTTGCTCAGGAAGCTGCTCGTGGGGAGACTGGGAAGAGGCCAGTCTGGATCCACTGCTGTCCCCTCAAACTGTGTGAATCTGCCTCTGGCTGAACCCCCAGGCCTTTTCTTCCATCTTGGATCCCCTTGGATCTACTTTATAGTGTTCCTCTCTTTCCCTTGGTCCTCAGGCACTATTCACAGCCACATTTTGGTCACAGGAGGTGGCTCCTGGAGGCCAGAGCAGTGGTCCTGGAGCTGCCAGCACAGATCCCACCTTGGGATCTTCATCCATCCTTCTGTGCTAGAAAGTGCTGGCATTTCTCCATGCAGCAACTTCCTCCTGGCAAAGCCCCAGCTGGATCACCGTGAGAGACGCACCAAGACTCTCTGGACGTTTCCCCCATGCACTCCCTGACTGGTGGCAAGGTCCCTCCTGCAGTGGGTGAAGCCTCCTGCCACCTGCCATGGTCCCCTTGCCCTGTCAGGACAGGCTGCTCCTGGGGATCCTGCGGATGCCCCTCCTCCAGCTGGGGATGGAGTCGGGAGCCCACAGCAGCTCCCGAGGGGCGAGCCAGTGGCATGTACCCGGCTCCTAGCTCTGGCACACGGGACTGGCACCTGACAGGCTGCCCTCCCCGGCTGCTGTGGTGTGGCTCTCCCAGTGAGGGTTGGTGCCAGAGAGTGCCCGGTGTGGCAGTCGATGGCTCCGGTGTNTGGGTGAAGCCTCCTGCCACCTGCCATGGTCCCCTTGCCCTGTCAGGACAGGCTGCTCCTGGGGATCCTGCGGATGCCCCTCCTCCAGCTGGGGATGGAGTCGGGAGCCCACAGCAGCTCCCGAGGGGCGAGCCAGTGGCATGTACCCGGCTCCTAGCTCTGGCACACGGGACTGGCACCTGACAGGCTGCCCTCCCCGGCTGCTGTGGCTGTGGTGTGGCTCTCCCAGGCAGGGTTGGTGCCAGAGAGTGCCCGGTGTGGCAGTCGATGGCTCCGGTGTCACACAGCAGAGCACAGCTCCATGTTCTGAGCAGCCCCTTCCTGCAGCAGCACCAGATGCTTTCCCTGCAGTTCGAGTTTTCCCAATCTCATTCATTTTAGAGATTAATTAAAGTGTTTCCCCTTCCTCTCTCCCAACCAACCTCCCTCCCTCTCTTTTCCCTGTTCCATACAGCTGCACAGGGATTTCAGGGTCATGATTGTTTACATCAGTTATATTTACATTAATGGGTGTTTGTTTTAGGAAAACCAGCAGAAATCCCATAAAAATAAACATTCTTTGTGTCCCGCAACTGTTCCTGCAACTCCACTGGGGTGGGGACTCCTGGGCAGCCCATCTTGCATCTCGCTGGCAGGTCTGCAGGGAGAGTTTTGCTGTGAGCACTCAGCATCTTTTGGGAGCTGCTGTGAAGTGACCTCCAGTGCTTATGAGGTGGTTGGGTGGGTTTTCCACACGCCCCTGGGTCCCATGCTGGGTGATGGCAGCCAAGTCCGCTGCATGTGTTTGCCAGGGATAATCCCCCATCCTGGTGCAGGGATGCTGCTAAACCGCCTTTGATGGGGCAGGCAGTGGGTTTGTTCTTTCATCAGGACGTTGGAGGAGGGAGAGTGTTAAGAAGAAGAAAGAGAAAGGGGAGGAGGAACGATAATTGTTTTTTCCAATGGCTCTGAGCTGCTGGATGCCTTTAAAGTTGCCTTTGTGTTCCCGTGGGTCAGGCCGGGCAGAGCCTGGCCCGGAGCTGCGTGGTGCGGCCGCCTTTGTCGGTGGGGCCACGGTCTCGGTTATTAGCAGGGATATGGAGACCCAGAACCTTAGATCTTCTGTGCAGCTGGTGGGAGGAATGTGCAGGGCTGCCTTATCACACTCATTTAACTGGTTAATACATCTTCAGAGCAAATAATGCGGGCTGCGGGTGAACTGCTTAACCAACCTCATTACTATTGTGCATTTAGCAGCTTGGAGAAAGATAATACCTTTCAGGTTTGACCCAATTTTAGTTTTTGTTGTCATAACCATGGAAAATCGACCTTTAGAGACCCTCAGCAGTGAGCCTGAATAGGAAGTGATTTACAGCAAAAGTGCCGTGCGGAATGCTTAATGCACTTGTGCAAGAAAACAGACTGCGACCAGCTCCTGGCATCCCTTCGCCACAGCAAGGGCTGCCCGGCTACTGGCACCCCTGTCCCTGCTGCAGGGGCTGCTGGCACTGCCCTGGCTGTGGGCACACCCTCCGTGTGGGGTGAGGCCCGTGCTGGCACAGCTGTTCTGGGGCTGTGCTGGCCTGCACTGTGCTGTGTTTCCCTTGCTGCGGTGTCAATGCTCCCTGGGCACCACTGCGGCCAGGGCCAGAGCTGTTCACTGAAGTGGTGAGGGACCCCATGGTCAGCATGCACCCTGTGGTAAGTAATAGCACCCCATGGTCAGTATAGGACCCTGTGGTCAGTGTGCACCCCATGTCAGTGTGCACCCCATGGTCAGTAATAGCACCCCGTGGTCAGTATAAGGCCCTGCAGACAGCATGCACCCCATGGTCAGTAATAGCACCCTGTGGTCAGTATAGCACCCTGTGGTCAGTATAGCACCCCATGGTCAGTAATACGACCCCGTGCTCCCCTGAACACCTCTTGGCCTGGATTTGCTCAGCCTGGCCACGTGTGGTGGCTGTGACACGCTGGTCTTGGTCTTGGCCTTGGCCAGTCTTGTGCCACTGCCAGTCCGGGCCTTTTCTGCTGGTGCCCTTCATCACCCGGTTCGTGCCGTGGAGCTGTGACAGCCCTGACGCCACGGTGACAAGCCTGACACCGCGCCAGCAGTGTTCCTACGGGTGAGATGTCACCCGCGCCCCGTGGGAGTGGTTCCCATCGCTTGGGTTTTGTCTGTGGCAGGCAGAGACTTTCCCAGCTCCAGTCGTGGGGGTGTGTGGGACCTTCCTCTTGCTCATATGGGAAGAAGGGTGGCAGGAGGGTGACAAGCCTTCCTCCCCTTTCCCTGAGGCAGCTGCAAGTGTGGCCCTGCCACCCAAGCCTGTCTCTGTGCTGCTGTGGCGTGTGGGTGGTCTCTGTGGCACGGGATTATAGCTGACAGCAGTGCCTGGGGCTGGGGGAGTGCTGGGAGTGGCTGATGCCCACGGGGAGTGGGTGATGCCTGTGGGCTACAGGTGATGCCTGTTGGTTTCGGGCTCCCCAAGCACACCCCTGGGGCCCGAGGAGCACTGGGAGCAGATGGTGCCCACGGGATGCTGGCTTCCCTGGCCCCCAGCTCAGCCCCAGCACCAAGGGGCTCTGCTCACCCCCATGGGAGCTGTGGGAGGAGCGGGGTCCGTCCAGCCAGGGGTGCAGTGGGGCTGCGGCAGTGGGAGTGTGCCCTCCTCCTTCCCTCCCCAAAGCTGTGTTGGGGTGGGGGGATGGCGAGGGCAGGGAATGCTAGATCATTGTAATTCTGCTGTTTAGCAGCTGAAGGAGAAGCTGCTCCTTCAGCGCAAGAATTGAAACTCTTTAGCCTTCCTCAGTGTCACCTCCATGGCCATGGATACCTCCAGGTGTGACGTGAGACCCAGGGAAAAAAACATCTTCTGTTTAGCATCAAAATCCTATTACCGAGCACCGTGTTCAGCTGCACAGATATCAGCTGTGGCGCAGATAAGTGGGAAATAGCTGCTGGTCGGGCTGGAGCAGGAGCTGTATCTTGGGCTGCCCAGGTGCTGAGTGCTGCTTCAGCGAGTTTGCTGCTGAAAGAAAATTCCTCTCCCCACTCCTCTGCAATCCCGGGAGAAGCACTGCAGGCACCTGCCTCCCAGACTCCTGCTGCCCCCCAGCCCTGCCTGCTGAGGGGCATTTCTGTGGCACCCCACTGCCATGGTGGGGTGTGACAGAAGGACCGGTGTCCTGGGAGCACGGATGCAGCAGCAGAGGCTCAGCCTCCTGAAAATGCACCAGTATAGCCTTTGTCCTGCCCCCTGCAGCAGCTGCCAGGCTGGCCCAGGGATTGCAGATGCTGTGGGCAGCTGCATCATCTTTCCATCTCCTCCCTGAGGTGCTGCTGGCTTTGATAAAACCTCTCAGCCTTGCAGGGGTTGGCTTGCTGATCTAATCGCTGTGGTTTAGTGTGCAGTAAAAGCCTGGTGGCTCCTGAGGGAGATGTCCCATAGGGATCTGCAATTCACTTTCCCGTCCCACCTGGGGAAGGAACACTTTCCCAGTGGCAGGATGCTGCAGGGATGCTGCCGATGGTGAGGGACGCTGCTGGGCCCCCAACACCAGTGGGGAACATGCTAGCCCTCATCCTGCACTAACATGAGTTTGCTTTTGAAAATAGAAGGTGCCGAAAAAATTGTGCTGTGTTCAGTTTGTTTCAGTGATGCAATTGGGTTTTCCCAGTGTTTGTCTTATCCTGCACTTGCTGCACATGATTAGAGGGGTTCAGTCTGGGTGTGAGTCGCCACAGTGTGAGTCCCCTCTGAGCCCCCAGGTGGTTCCACCGTGGTTCCTGGTCACACACAAACCACAGCAGGGACAGAAGAGGGACTGGTGGCAGAGCCTGTGGAAGGGGGCAGCCATGGGGCATTTAGGGGACACCAAGGGGGGTTTGGGGACTGGTTGGGACAGACCAGCATTAAAGAGGCTGGGATGGAAGGGCTGGGGAGCGACACTGCTGAGCTCTAGCTGTGCCTGCTAAGTCAGGAGCAGAGCCTGATGAGCAGGACTAATGAAGCAGGAGGGGAATTCCGGCAAGTCTGGGGAGTGCATGCGATGTTCACCGTATCTCTGTCGGTTCTCTGTGGTCTGTGCCCAGATCAGGTTCCCATTGCAGGGATGGTGCCCACTCCCAGCTGCATGCTTGGTGTGCTGGGTGACTGCGGGTGCCAGTCCCAGAGTGGGTGCCTCCAGTCTGCTCCCAGGGCCAGCATCCAAGCACTTCAGTAGGCTGCCTCTTGGATTTTTGCTGGCTCTGCACTGCTGGGAAACCCATCCCTGCCTGGGTGCTGCACTGCTGGAGTTATTGGAATGTGCTGGGATGGTGTTTGGGAGACACTGGTGGCTGCACACAGCTCTGGCTGGCAGCCTGCCCCAGGGATTGCTGCAGAGCCAGACTGGGGGGCCCGGCTCCCTTCCCACCTCCCTCTTGGCCATGGCTGGTTCAGCGTCAGGAGGGGATTCACAGCCACACCACAGCAGGCAGGTCTTGTCTTCCTCTTCTCCTTGGTTTTTAATGAGCCAACCTTGGAGGACCTTGAGCGCCACTCCTGCAGCTCTGCTGTGACTTATCTCTCGGCTTCTGCCCCTATTCCACCGAGAGGATAAATCTCAGCTCCCAGTGTGGAGCCGGTGCTCTGAGCCCATCCCAGCGCACGGTGCAGGTGTCATAACTCATGGCACAAGGGGGGGCTGCTTGGCCGAGGTGCCAGGGGCCGTCAGTGCTCTGTGCTGTGATGGATGGGCTGCCCGGGGAAAGAGAGAAAAAAGTCCCATTACAATGGGGGACAAGCTGTTAAATTATCTCCTGTTCAACTGGGGTTGAGGAAAATCAAATGTGGAGCTGCCACTGGCCTCCAGAGAGCCTTCGGAGAACAGGTGGGTTGGGGACCTTTTTCCTTTGGGAAGAAGTCTTTGCCTTTCCTTGTCTCCATCCCATGCACTCATCTGAGGCCAGGGCTGGTGCTCTCAGGGAGGCAGGACCAGCCTCAGCATTTTCTGTCAGTGCAGAGACTGGGACATGTCCCACTGGGGACCTGCTGTGTGCCCCATGCAGCCAAACCCTGTTCTCTGGGCTGAGCATGCTTCCCTCTCTTCAGGGGCAGGGTCCTGCCTCTGCACATGTCAGGGGCTGCTCCGGAGCTGCTCCCCCAGCTGAGAGATGAATGTGCTGCTGCAGGAGTGGGCCAAGTGCGTGTGGGTCCCCAGAGCCGTGGCGTTCTGAGCTCTGCTGCGTCCTCCTCCGTTATTAGTGGCGGTGCCTACACAGGGACGGGACTGGAGCCTCTCCCTCTCTCTTTCAGGCTGAGAAACTGCTGCTGTGAGACCCCGACGGCTCTTCCTGACGGCTTGGAGGGGTGAGCACGAGTGTGAGCTCCCACCTGCCACCACACCTGAGGCACCTGCTCTTGGTCTTCAGGTATGTTGTTTCCACCCAGCAGTCCTGTTAGGGGAGGGCGTGGAGATATTTTTTGGTTGAGGATGAAGATGCTGCTTCCCATGGCTGTGCCTGGGGCAGCAGCTGACAATCAGTCCACCGGGGACTTTGCACCAGCACTGGGTACAGGTCCTGTGTTTCCAGGCTCTTGTATGATGACCTGGTAAAGGGGAATGTTGCTCGGAGAAGCCATGTCTGCTATAATCCTTGTGGGATATGGCGTGGGGAGGGTCTGGTCCTACATGTTGATTGGTCCCAGCCATCTCCCTCCTACTCACTGCAGGAGTGTGCAGGTCCTGGAGCATGCAGGACCTTGGTGGTGCCCCTGCATGGGAAGGTGGGTGTGTGCCCATGATGCAAGCACAGCCCTGCACGTCGCAGGACCTGCCGAGACCCGGCTCCTGGCACCGACCATGGTAGAAACTCCCCTCAGGGCTCTGTGTGGCTCATGTGGTCTGGGCTGAACCCATTGCTGTCAGTTCACATTACACGGACTGGAACCCCCCTCGCACTGACACCAGTCTGCACTGGGAGCTCGCACCAGCATGAGGAGGAGTTAAAATTTAAAACTCTTGAAGGCAGTGGGACTCTCTCCTCCAGGCGAGGCATTTTCTCTGTTTGTTCCCAGCACTGCAGGCACCTACAGGTTCAGTAGGTGCTCAGAGAATCATAGCCACACTGTGGCAGCCATGATGGCCAGGGACTGGGCTCTCCTTGGGGCTGTTCTGCCACAGAATTTGTCTTCCAGCGCCTTCTCCACCAGCTGCTGTGCCAGGGAGACCCACGGAGTTGGGACCACTCTTCTCCCACTGGCATGAGCTGAGGGGAGTGCTGAGGGGTCCCCTTGCACTGGGACTGCTCTTCTCCCAGCTGGCAGTAGCCAAGGGGGATGCCTGGGCAGAAGGAGTGCCCGTTAAACTGTGCAGCACCGGCGGGCTCGGCGCTCCACAGTGCTCCCAGTGTGGGGGGCTGTGTGTGCCCCTCTTGCAGCGCCACTTGCTGCATGCTGGCTCCTCCTCTCTGCCCCAGCCCCAAGTGCCTGCTCGGGAATCATGAAATGGGAGCAAGAGCTTGAGGCTTCTTGTCCCTCACTGGGTACAGGTTGTCCAGAATGTGGGATTAGAGAGGCTGTGCAGATGGATTCCCCAGCTGCATTAATTGGTTCAGAGGCAGCAAAGGCAGCTGAGCTCTGTGCATCACCTTGAAGCTCTTTTTTTTTGTCTTTAGAAAACTTTGGGTGGATGTTATTGCTCATGAAAGCAAGGGGCTGATCATGCTGGGAAGGAGCAGGCGTAGTGTGGGCTGGCACTATTATGCAAGCTTCCCACATGCCGCTCTGCCAGTGCACTCTGTTCCAGAACAACAGCACGCGTCCGCGTGCCAGCCCCGAGCCCACCCCCGGGTCTGCCGGAGCACCGTGGTCCCACTGTGCCCACCTCGCCCTCGCCAAGGGCCCTGCATGCACCGTGCTCCTGCCTCCTGCACCTGCTCTGCTGAGAGCCAGCAGCCCCACGGGTGGGCAGTTTTGGGGTGAGGGGGTGCATGATCCTACCCAGCCCAACAGCACTCTGGAGCCAGCTATCATGGGCACCCTGGCTGAAGTTGGGAGCTCTGAGAGTTTCTCTCAGGGCCTTGCAATGTACTGGGGCCTGTCTGGCTCTGGGGCTGGGACTGTGCTGCTTTTCAGGGGCTGGCAGAGAGGTTGTCACCCCGGCCTTAATGCACGTTGTGCCCCTGCCTCGGGAGGGCTGTGCCTTGTGTGTGGGGCTGGTGCAGCCATTGCTGCCAGCACCTGCTCTGGGCAGCAGGGCAGAAGTGGGCTCACTGGAGCTCAGGCCACCAAGCCTCTTAACCATTCAGCTTTTCTCCCTGCTGCTTTCCTCCTCCTCCCCTGGAGCCTGGCTGGGCCCTGTATGAAGCTCAGGGCTGCTGGCTGTGGGGCCTGTGGGTGCTGGTGCCGAGCTTGGGTTGGTAGGGAGCCGCCTGGAGCCAATGCAGAGCCCCTGCAGTGACTCTCCCCATCATCCCCAAGCCTGCTGGAGCTCCCCCCGGGAGGAGAGTGCTCCTTCAAGGAAGACTTGGAGATGAGCAATGGAAAACATCTGACAGGGGAGCCCTTGAGGCGCTTTTGTTCCAGCGAGTGGGAGTGTGAGATCCGCTCAGACATGAAAGGCTGCGTGGCTCTGTCCCCAAAGTCACAGAGAAGAGGAGGATGGGGGGTGTGCGGCTGCACCGGGAGGTCATCCCGGGAACGACTGGCACCGGGATCCCCTCNTTAGGTCACACTTGAAAGTCAGTTTCTTGGCTGTGGATTTAATTTAGCTTTTCCAGGCTAGTTATCATATAATAAATTCCAGGAGATTTATAGAAAACATGCCCAGGGAGGCTTAGCCAGTGTGTAACAAGATTTGTGCCTCTTTCCCACTGTTGAGCAGCTCTGGCGAGCGCAGTGCTGCCGGCAGATGTGCAGGCAGGGCTGGCAGCCCCGTGGGAGCTCCCAGGAAGACAGGGCAGCCCCAGAAGGGGGAGAGGGGGGTGGCATCACCCCACAGGTGTCTGGGGCACAGGAGCATCCCAAATGCAGCTGTCCTCTGCCCTGGCTCCTCACCAGCCGTAAATCACCCAGAGCAGGTGCATTCCTGAGACCGTTCATCACTTGTCTTCTCGCCTTGGCTCAGCATGGGAAATGCCAAACACAAGCCTGTCCCAGCCATGCGGGTACATGCCCAGAGGCACCATGGTGATGAGCAGAGGGGAGTGACGGGAGTCTCCTGGTGCCTTTCTGCTCGAGCGGTGACGGTGTGTAGGACGTCCCTGCTGGGGGGGTACGTTGTGCTCTCCCTGCCCTGGCTGCCGGAGCATAGGGACCGTGAGACAGAGCTCAAATCGGCGTCTCTCAGCTCTCCCCACTGCTGGGGCGGGTTTTCCCCCACGCTGGGAAAGGCTGAGCGGGGAAAGGCGTGGAGTCCGGAGGGATTTATGGCGATGGCAGCACAGTGCTGGGAGCCGGCGGCTCGGCACGGAGGGCACTGCCAGCACTCCTGCTCCGCTCCCTGCTAATGCCGCCCAATTAGTGTCCTATTAGTCACTCCGTGTGTTAAGGTATTACAAACGATTAAGGGTGAGAAGAGTTTCCAGATGTAGCGGCAGGCGCCGGAGCTGGGAACTGGCAGCTCCGCTGGCTGCTCCCATATGGAAGGGATCTTGCGGGAGTCCCCCACACAGTGGGACTCACTGCGGGGCCTTGGGGCCAGCGTTGTGCAGGGTCTCAGGGCCACTGGGATGCAGGGACTCCTGCTGGGCAGCCCTGGGGGCAGTGCCCACCTCTGCTACCTGCAGTGCAGCTGGAGCCACGCAGAGGTGGGATGGAGCCACAGCGGTGGCTGGTGGATGTAGAAGGCAGCTGCTGGGATGCCCATGGATGAGGGGCACAGTTGGGCGTGCTCCCTGGGATTGGGTTTGCTCAAATCAAATATTTATTTACTGTTGCAGCTGGATGTGAGTCAGTCCCTCCATGCACCCAGCCAGTGCTGGCAGCCCTGTGCCATCCTGGAAAGAAACTGGGGCTGGGGAAGCACCTGGCTGTGAGCAGCAACACAGGAGCATCTGAGACATGGCATGTGGGGGACAACTGCCTCGACAGAGATGGCACCATGTTGTGACACTTTTAGGTGTGGGAGAAGTAGCACAAGCAGAGATGACTGTGACTTCTGAGCCCAAATGCAAGTGACTTCAGCTCCCCAGAAATAGTCCCTGGGCAGTGCAGGGGGAAGGGACCTGGAGCTGCAGTTCCTGGGAATGTTGGGCTGCTCCTGTGACTTTTTCACCACATGCAAGGTGGGCTACACTCCCACCATTGCCCCCCACCCCATGGTACTGGAGAGGCCACCAGCCAGGGGTCACGGAGGTGGCTCTGGCCAGCACAGGCAATCTCACCCTGTGATGAGCACTCTGGGAGGGCTCCCTGTCATCTCTTGGAGCCCCTGTGTGCCCTCGTGGTGTGGAGAGTGTGGGGGCATCAGTGGACACCGATGCTGTGGTTCCCCCTTGCCGAACCAAGGCTGAATGAGCACCATGGGAGGCCGATGTGCAGCAGGGCGGTGGGGAGGGGCACAGTGGCCTTCAGTGCATTGAAGTAATTTCTCAGCTGCTCTCCCCACGGCGAGGAGCAGTGTGTGGACAGATGGTGTTTTTGAGTGACCTCGCAGCTCTGAGCAGTTCCCTCGGCTGCTGAGTAGCAGTGGGAGCCACGGGAAGCAGCAGCGGTGCCACAACCTGCTCACACCAGTGGGAGCCTGTCAGGGAGCCAGGGCTGGGAGGGATGTGGGGTGAACCAGGGGATGGAGCAAGAGCCTGACAGCCATAACGTGAGGGCTGCAGGGAAATTCAGTGTGCACTGTGATCCCCAGCTCCCTTTGGCTGTGGGAAGGGTGTGGTGTACCCAGAGAGGCTGTTCTGGGCTCCCAGCAGCTCCTCCAGCCTGTATCCCTGGCTCTTCACCTCGACATCACTCTTCCTTGGGAAGGGCCTGAGTTTCCTCCAAGAGCTGAGGCAGCAGTGCCTGCAGCTGGCACAGTGGGGCCACTGCCGTGGTGTGTGGGGACACACTGGGGAGTCCATGCTGACCAGAAAGGCAGCAGGTAGAAAGGCTTTTGCCATGTGAAGTTTCTTTCTGAGCTGCGATCCAGGACTGTGGTCCTAAGGGAACAGATCCAAGGGAGGGGAAAATTGTACTTCAAGGTGCAGTTTTGCTGTTGAAGAGTCACCCTGGGCAGGCTCTGCTCCTCTGGCACCCTTTTAGCCTCCTACGAACTCCGTGCGGGCTGCAGCACTGAGAGGTGTCCTAAATTGGGGAAGGAACAAGGAGCTCTTGGCACTCGCCTGGAGCATCATTTGCATTCCGGCGCAGCTCCCGGCTGCGAGGGAGGCGGGGGCCCAGCAGCCGCGGGGTGAGGAGCGGGGCCGCTCGCCAGCTCCGGCTGTCGGAGCATCCCATGGGACCGCTGTGGAGGGGGCTGTGACTTGGGGATCACCGTGCACCAGGTTTCTTGTTTTCATTCTTCCCTGACTGAACTTTGTGTCCAAGTTCTCTGTCCAAGATTTGTGCCTTTGCTTCTTCCAAGCGGGAATTGCCATCTTGCTTTGGAGCCGGTGCCCCGTGATGTGATCTCCGATGATCCGCGGTGGAGTTGGTTCTGTTCCCACCTGTTTTGTGCTCTTCGGGGATGGAGAAGGTGCACGGACTGTGAGGAGCAGCCGGGGCCGAGCAGGGCCCCCAGGTGGCTTCAGGCAGTGCGTGGCAGTGTCCCGTGGGGCGGGATGCTTGCCCCTGCCCTGGGGCTTGCGAAGCAGATCCGGCCGGGATCCTCTCTAAGCCGGGATGTGACAGGGCAGGGCGAGGCGAGCAGCGGAGCCTGCGGGCCCGAGCGCAGCAGGTCCGGGCGCAGAACCCCGAACTGCTCCGGAGTCACTGGAGGGAGTGAGCTGGGGACGAAGTGTCCCCGCTGCGTCTGGGTGTGCGGGTGAAGCACTAGCATTGTGCAGAAGAGCAGGACTTGGGTGCCCTGCAGCGTCTGGGGGAACAGGGGACTGTCCTCCCGAGGTGTCCCGGGCGGGAGGGGTGTGCGGCTGCGGGCGGGGAGCTCTGTGCCGGCCGCGGGACAGAGTGGGATGAACCCCAGGAGCTCTGCTCCGTGTGCCGCGGCGCTGGCGGTGCTCGGCTGCGGTGCATCACCCACCGCGCCGGTGCCGGGCTGCCGCGCAGCATCTGAACAGCTCCGGTTACTTAACATGCAGCAAGTGTTGTACTCGGAGAAATTTAGACATAATTTTTTTGTGCTTGCATGTAAATGTGGGTAGGTGCTGTCCTGATTGATGGCAATTAGCATTTTCTAACGGTAACAGATGTTCGGATTGCCAGGAGGCTGGTACCTAACGCCCACACTGCCATCTGTTCTGCTGGGCACTGCCTGGGGAAGCAGCACCAGCGTTGCGGACCTGCGGGGCCGTGCTAGGGTGTGTTTAACAGCAGTGTGCGGGGAGGGGTTTATTATGTTGGGTTTTTTTTTCTGGGGGAAAATAATAATAATAAAGGCGTTTTCAGGTTTATAAATAGTACACTGTTTATTATGGGATGGAGACTTTCCATCTGATCAGCAGCCTGGATTGCTGCACAGTTAGCGAAACAGTCTGGACAGCACAGGGAGCAGATTTCCAGGGGCTGCAGTGGGAGGGAGGCTGATGGAGTGGCCACTGGGTGTTCATGGGCAAACCCACCTTCTCTGCTGGCTCTCCATGGCGGTGGTCACTGCTGGTGGAGACAAGGGCTGCTCTCCTGTGTGCATCTCTTGTCAGCTCTGGGATGGAAGCGGCGAAACATCTGTGTGGTGTTTGAAGGTGTTTAGAGGTGTGTCTTAGGAAGAGACCCAGAGCCCTGAGCCCAGTCCCACTGTCCCACCGATGCCCCTTTCCTCACCCAGTGCCTGTCCCGCACTTCCTCCTGCCTCCCTTTATCTGCAGCCTTTTACACCCATTTTTTTGGGGCCAATCTTGTCCTTAAGCGTGACCAGCTCCTCCCGGTGCCCATTCCCTAAGTATTTATGGAGAAGCTTTGATTTGGCTCAGGCCAACTCCTCTGTTCTGTTCTCTCTGTGTGCTCCTGGAGCAGCTCTCCATCCCCTGGCAGCCCTCCCTGCTCCCCAAGCCTGACCCTCCCAGACAGGGTCATCCCATGGCATGGATCCAAGCTGGCACAGCCTCCCTCCCCCAGAGCTTCCCGGGCCAGGCAGCCCGGGAGCACACTCACACTTACACGCTCACACTCACACGCTCACACTCACTCTCCTCCCAGATGCTGGAGCCGGTGACTCAGAGTCAGCCCGTGGCTGAGTAATGCGCCGAGATGTGTCTCCATGTGGTTCCCAGGTTGGAGCAGATGGTTCCATGTTCAGTGCTTTGGACTTTGTGCGGCTCCATCTTCAAGGCCTGCCAGCCCCCTCTGGGCTGACCCTTGCCTCTTGCCCCAGCCCCATCCCACTGAGTTGCTGCTGCTGGCCCAGCCACTCACATTCCCAACTTACTGTGGCATGAGCTGCATTAGGTACATGCAGATCTTACCTGTTTATTGTGGATTTCTGCCTTGGTTTTCACTGAGCTCCTGTTGTACATGATGGGGGCTCGGGGATCTTTCCTTGCCCTGACTCCTCTTGTCTCCATGCTGTGCTTTCCAGCAGTGTGGCCCAATGCAGCTTGACATGATGTGTTGGGCCAGTTCTGGGGGATTTCTGGGATGGAGGACATGCTGTCCCTGGTACATGACCAGGGGGCACATGGGAATCACCACACTGGGCAGAGGAGCTTTAAGGCAGATTTGGGATGAGCCAAAGTCTCGTTCATGTGAGAGGTTCAGTCCTTGCTGCAGTGCTGGCACCAAGGCACCTGGTGATGCCTGGAAGGTGTGTGTGGGCTTCGGATGGGAAATGTGGGCTGGGGACAGGGAGAGGGGCTCAAGTGCACACAGGCTTCTCCCCTACAATTTTTTTTTTTTTTTTTTTTTAAAAAAAAACAAGTCTCCTTCGTCTTTGTTTCTTCCCCTCGCTCTTCAGATTAATCTGGGAAAACTTCCCTGGGTGCTCACAGAGGTGTCACCAGCCCGACAGCTTGTGCTGCTCTAATAAAATGGCTCCGTAGCAGAGGGTTTGATCTATTTTTAAAGCAAGCTCCGTGCTGTTTCCTCTCGCCCTCCCACTGGCAGCAAAACAGAGCCCGAAGGCTCCTGGGAGCGTGGCAGCAGCGGCCGGAGCCCAGGCCTGTGCCACAGCTGTGCCACCAGCAGTGGCCCTGCCTGGCCTGCCTGTCCCCGTCCCTGCTCTCCGTGGCCAGACAACGATCTGGGGAGCAGGACAGGGCTCCCTCCGCTGCCGTCTCAGGGAGAGGAGCTCTCTGTGGGTTTTTATTCTTCCAAGCGGTGATGGTGCTGTATAAATTAACATGCAGAAACTTCTCTCCACTTGGAAGTTTGGTATTTTCTGTTTGTTTGATGCCCCGTTATTAAAACTCAATTTCTACGAATAACATCCTTTAAATAGAATTCGTCTTCCAGTGATGACTCATCGCAGAGCAGCAGCTCCTTGGAGGAGAAGGCAGCACAAGGGCAGGTCTGGCACTTGCAGCCTTGGGAATCCCCAGATCAGTGCCCGGGGCTTTGCTGCGTGCAGGGGAAGCCGCCCCGCTGCTCTGCTGCCCATCCTGCCTGCTGCAGCTGCCGCCGGTGCCTGCTCAGCACGGGGATGGGATCCCTGCTGCCTTCTGGGGGTCCCTGGAGCCTGCAGACCCGCAGCGGCAGGAGGGACCGTGCTGCCCCAGTGGTGGTGCTGTGATGGTGTCACCGTGCCACTGTCTCCTGCCTGTGCTGTCCCCTGGCACTGGCAGTGACAGGCCGGGGATGAGGTGAGCTCCCAGAGCAGGAGGCTGCAGGGACCCAGGCCGTGATGGATCGCTGCACAGGCTGGCTGGGAAAAGCATTGCCGGGCCATGGCCAGGGGAGTCTAGCAGCAGGATGTGGGGCATGGTAAGATCTGCTCACGTGTGTGCCCATTCTGCCCACACTGGCTTTGCCTGTGCTGCTTCCCTTGATGAAGCTTCGTACAGAGGTGTCAAGGACAGGAATGGGTGTGGGAATTGTGTCGGGGAGAGGAGGTGGATTTTGGGTGTTCACTAGATGGGGGGGTCGCATGGCGTCCAGATGGACGGGCTGGGGCTGAGGGGCTCCTCTCCAGAGCTGTTTCACCAGCACAGCAGCACATCTGCACAGGGCACCTTTCCCCCAGGGAGGAAGAGGAGGGCACAAGCCAATCTCCCAGCCCAGGCAATTTCAGGCTGGGGCAGCTCCAAGTGGTTCTGAGTTTTCCCCATGCTCTTGCCTCCTCCCTGGGCGCTCACTCTGGTTCAAGGGTTCCTGCCAGGATTCTTTCAGGTCTGACATCTGTTAAGGTGACAGCAGCTGGGGAGAGGGAAGGAATTGGAACAAATTTCTCATAAAAAGTAGCTAAGTTGATGAAACCATTATGGTGTCTACATCCGGCACTCCATCATCGGGACACACCGGAGACAGGGACAGGCACTGCCGTGGGCTGAGCTTTCCCCCGGGAGGGTGGGGGCGGGCCCAGCCCTCTGTCCTGCCGATCCCTGTCCCTCAGCTCTGCTCCCTCTCCTGTCCCGCAGCTTGAGCACCCTACATTTGACCATCCTCCGTGCTGGTGCTGCTGTGCCCTGCGAGGGTCTTGGAGCGGCCCTGGCATCCCCAGCCCTGTGGCAGAGCCCCAGGAGTGAGCTGGGGCTGGGGCAGATGGGGCAACTAGTGGAGAGAAAATAGGGCTGAGCACTGGATTCCCAGAGCATTGCCCTGCTGTGGAGCATCCAAGGTTGCAGGCAGGGCTGGGATTAGCCCAGCGAGGCTGGGGGCTGTTTGCCACCAAGGTGATGGGTGTTGGTAATCAGGATGGGTCACCCATGGTTCTTGGGCATTGTATCTGCCAGGCTAAACATGGTGAGACTCTGGCCCATGTCCAACCAGGCTCCCTGGGCCTTAAATCCTGCCAGTACCTTTTCCTGCAGAGGTGCTGTTCCAGGGACCATGAAGAGCCAGGAGAACTTCAGAAAAGGCAGCTAATCTCCAGACCATGCCTCAGAAATGGTTTTAATCCTTTTTCCACTCCCACAGCCTCCTTCATTCTCAGCTAGAAGTGGTCACCCCTGTTAAGTGCTCGCTCCTGGGCTGAGTGCTGAGCTGGTGGAGAAGGCGCTGGGATGCGGAAGGAAAACCCTTTTTCCTGGAGGCGGTGAGCTATTCCTCACCGTGACCTAGATGTCAGTTTAATGCTCTGACAAGTCCCAGGACTCACATATGAAGTTGCCCAGGGGAAGAGGATATTTCAGGAACACAGAAGCTGCTCAGCAGTGGTAAAGTGCACGAGCTTTCCCTGGCAGGAGCCGTGCTGAGCCTCCGTCTGCTCGTGCCTGCCATGCCAACCATGGAGCGGTGCCCCCTCTCCTCGAGGTGTGAGCACACTGCCCGGGCAGTGGGAGGGTCGGTGGTGCTCTAGCACAGGATGGCAGTGCCGTGCAGAGCCCGTGGTGCTCTGGGGCTGGAGTTGGAGTGGGAGCGGGTGCTGCTGGTGCTGCCTGCCCAGTGTGCGGCCATTGTGCCCAGAGCAGGAGCAGCCCCAGCTCCATCCCGTGACTCCACAGCAGAGGCTGAGCCAGGAGGAACACGGCGCAGGTGGAGGATGTCCAGTGCTGTGCTGGGTAAATCTGGGTTTGGACACTCAGTCGTTGCTGTCTCCCTACCCGTACCCAGGCGGTTGTGTTCCCCCTTTCTCCCTCACTCCCCGTGCTCCTCTGTGCCTGCTGGATTTGGGTGCATTCTTGGGACTCTGCCGGGGTGGTCCTGCCGGGTCCCCCCTCTCCGTGCTACTGCCACCACAGCCTTTGTGGCACAAAGTGCAGTCACAAAGTTGATGCTTCCATCTTGTGTTCCCCCGCACCTGTGAGTTCCCCTGTGGATGATTTAGAGCTGAAAGCCTGGGCTCTGGCACTGGGAGAGGGTTCCCGAGATAAAATAATCTCTGCCAGCAGCTGAAGTGACAGAAGCCCCATTAACAGCAGCATATGCCTGGGAACACCCGTGCTGCGCGGGAGGACAGTGCCGAGTGGGGGGAGCAGGGGAGCAGCAGCCCACAGGAAGGGGGATGTGGGAGCTGGTAATTACTCTGCTGCCACCGGGATGCGCCTTGCTAATTTACAGCCTTAGCGGAATCAGGATGTGATTCTTCCTCCTGAGCCTGGGCAGGGCTGTCCCCTGGTGCAGGCAGCCGTAATTATCCACATTTAACCGAGGGGTTCTAAAATGTGTTTGTCTTGCAGCACATGAGTGTAATTGCTGTGAATTAAATATGAAGGCGGTTGTGGCTGGAGCAGGACCGTGTCTGACAGGGAGCATATGGAGTTGGGGCTCCCCGGGCTGCTCCCTGGCCCTCTGTGCTGGTGGGGAGGGACACTGCTGCCAGTTGGAGCAGGGGAGGATTTGGGGGCTTTCTGGGCATCACCAAGCACAGACCTTCTCTCCCTTGCTCTCCTGACTGGTCTGACTGGAAGTTTGTGCTGACTGGATAAATGTGCTGATGGTAGGAACCAGGCAGTCTGTGGGTATTTCTGGGGATCTGCTGCTTTAGCCCCTGTCCCGGGGCTGGGGCTGCCTGGGCTGGTTTGACTTGGCACGTGTGTTCGTGGGCACCAGTGCCGCATGGCCAGTGCTGGGCCATTCCCCAGGTGCAGGGCTCTCTGCTGAGGGGTCTGTCCTGGGACCCTTCTGTCCTGCTGCTCTGGGCTCTAGCCCCAACCCCAGGTCGCCTCCACACTGGCAGCCTCGTGGCTGGGGGGCTCGGGAGCTGCCGGGCTCTAGGGCAGGGTGGGGAGCAGAGCCCGGGTGCTGCTTGGGGACCTTTCGGGGCCACCAGGTGCCTCTGGATTTGGGATGCTCTGTGGGACATCTCCTCTGGGGCTCCCTAGTCCTGGGTGCTGCTTCCCCTCCTGAAGGCAAGCTCCCAGGTAGGTTTAAGGCACTTGGATCTTTGCTCTCTGTGGGGCCGTTTCCTTGCCTGGAGTGGTGGTGACAAACACATGACTTGGAGCTGCTGAGCCTGGAGGAAGTGGCACCGGGGTGACAATGGTGTCATCTGTCCCCTTGGCCCAGGCACAGCTTGCAGGCTGCCACAGGGGTTTGGGGACCATCCTGTTCGGAGGGGACTGACCCTCTCCATTGCTGTCACCCCTCAGTACCAAGGCAGGATGCTGAATGTCCCCCTTCTCCGTTATGCTGACTGTGGCTGTACCCTTGTTATGGTTGGGGTGAAAGGCTCCCATGAGCAGTGAAGGGCAGATGTGTGCTGGCACCACGCTTGGGTCTGTGCTGGAAAAACACTGGTGGCATGGGAAATGTGCAGGAAAGAGCTACAGAAATGGTTCATGGGCTGGAAAAGCTGCTCTGCTGTGGGAGACAGAGCCTAAGTAGGTTGAACTTTTCATCCAAGAGAAGTTTAAGAGGTGGCTTTGCGATGTGGGTTGTTTTAGCTTGTGATCAAGAGGTGTCTGTGGGTACAGTGTGCTCTAATTTCACGGGGAGAAGACATCCAGGCCCTGAAAGCTCCAGTAGGACAAATTCTGACTGCAAACCAAGTGCATATTTTTATCAGGGAAGGTAATTAACCACTGGAACGGCTTAAGCCCGTGGGGGTTTCTCTGTTGCTTGCTATCTGTGGATCAGACATGGATATCTGTCTGGGAGGAATGCAGTTGATGGGATGAACACAGGACTGGAGCCTTTGGCCTGTGTTACAGGAATCACTTGCCAGGTCTAAGGGCCCTTCTGGCCCTGGGCTGTATCGGTCAGCATTGGTACTTGGGGGTACTTTGTAATCTGGGCCGTACAGGAGAGATGAGCACTAAAGCACTTGGAATCGGAATTGGGAGAGCTTGTCTCTGTGGAGGAGTCTTGTTTTCTCTAGGGGTTTTTAGAAGGAGGTGGCAGGGTGCTAAAATTGCCCTCAAGTCAGGCACCTGCCCTCTCAGTTCTGACCCTGTTCCAGTTTAGTATCTGCAGAAAACCAAAGAAAACTTTCTCTTCTTAACTATGAAAGTCCCACACCTCAAAGCCAGCCCTATTGGAGTTTTCCAGCCTGTTTCTTGTACCCATGCTGTAATCCCACACTCTGTGATAGGGCAGCTGAAACTTTCCCTAAGTCAAAGCAAGCCATGTTCCTCCTGTGCAGGAGACTGGGTCCTTGAGGGGAATGAAGTGAGGTGGGGGTGTCTGTGACAGCATTGGCTTGTGCAGCCCCCTAACCCTGAGCTGGTCACCGTGGACAGAGGGGTCCGTCTGTCCCGCAGCTCGGGGTGCTCTGGGCTCTGCAGCAGCCTCGAGCATGGGCAGCACGGTGTCAGAGCAGGTAGGACATGGGCTCAGCGTGTGCTGGAGGATCCCCAGCCCTGTCCATCTGCTCCTCTGCGACAGCGGGAGATTTACTGGCCATGGGCCGGGACCAGCCTGCCCGGGAACCTCCTGCCTGGTCCCGTGGGCCGGGGCCGTGGGCAGGAGCTGCCTGTGCCCCCCAGCTGCCAGGGCTGCAGCTGGCACCCGGCATGGCACCGGGGACTAGCCACGAGGCAGGAGCATCCTCTCCCGTGGACCAGGGCTGCAAATAGCCACTGAGTCACGCTCTGGAATGGGACCATCTTCCCAGGTACCTTTGTTTCCCAAATAATTCTGAATCTTTCCTCTGCTCAGAGGCTGAATCCTGTCAGTTCAGTGCCACAGGACAGGGGTGTTGAGTGGGATTTTGGTCACTCCCATTCTGTGGGGCAGCGTGTCCCCTCTCCCTGCTCCCAGTGCTTTACCCAGCACTCGTGGCTCTGCGCCAGGGCTGAGGCACCACAAGTTGTGCTGGTGTGGTGTTTCTGAGCCTGGAGAACTCCTGTGAAGGCAGAGCTGGTAGTTTCCACGGAGCAGCTCTATCACATTGGGTTTGAGGAGTGTGGGCAGCATGGCTGGGCTGGCAGGGCAGCACGGTGCTTGGCTTACTGAGGTGTCACCCCACATATCTGTGCCACTGCCCATCCTGGATCCAGCTGCTGGTGGGACTGTGGGCACTGGCCTTCCTGGCTGGGGGAAAGGGGAGGAAAAGGGGGACGTGGCATGGGAAGGGTTAATGCAGAAGGAGTTTTACCCCGTGGCGTAAACAGCACCCATGTTTGCCTTCATTTGCATGTTGAAACATATCCTAAAGGGCCCTCCTTTGGAAAGTTCTGTTTTTTACTCCATCTTCCTATAGAAAGGAGGAAATTATTCATAATTAAAAAGTAATAATAATGCAGAATGAAGGAACCCAGCTGTATAATACCCTGCACAAAAGGGGGAGCCTGGGGAATCTATTTTTAATGGTTTCCACAGCAACTGCGATTTTGTTTACAGTGATTTTCCTCCTGTGCTGTGAGGCTGTTCCCAATTTACATTTTCAAGGAGCTCTTGCACGGGAGGCCCATCACTGCAGGGTGCTCTGGCGCTTGGGGAGGATGCTGAGAAGAGAAGATGTGGCTGTAGAGAGGCTGCTCCCGGGCTAGGTGTGATGAGCTGGGTGCCTGGAGCCAGCACCTGCCCAGGCATCGTGCCCTGGCTGCCGGTATCCCACGGGCCACAAAGGCCTGGCAGAGCCCAGCTGGAGACACTCAGAGCTGCCTCTGGGAGGGGATGGTGACCCCGGCGGCTGCTCACGGACACCCAC
This sequence comes from Polioptila caerulea, assembly GCA_013397295.1. NCBI lineage: Eukaryota > Metazoa > Chordata > Aves > Passeriformes > Certhiidae > Polioptila > Polioptila caerulea. The sequence goes on from VYXF01005669.1 coordinate 117,769, forward strand.
CTGCCTCTGGGCATGGCCAGCAGCGTGGCTCCCTTGGGAAGGCCGTGGTGGTGCTGATGCTGGAGGGGCTGGGAGGGGACACACAGGCTGTGCCACACAGGCTGTGCCACCTGGCTGTGCCAGCCCAGGGCGTCCCTCGTGTCTGCTGAGTCGTTCTGTTCGCTCTGAACAACCTGAGAGGCGGGTTGGTTCTCCTGCTGCACACGTGTTTGGGAGCTGGGGACAGGAGGGCCGCGCTCCCTGACCCGCACATGCTGCCTCCACCTGTCCGGCCAGGCCATGGAGGAGCCCCGTGCTGGCTGGGAGTGCAGCTGGGATTTTCTTGGGACTGTGGACTCTGAAGACAGCCCAGGCATCGCTGCTGTGATACTGAAGACAGTAGTACTGAAGAGGCTGATACTCTTTCTGGCAGACTCTGGCATAAAGTCCAGGAACTGGAAACTGAACCTCGCCTGAGAGGTGCTGGTTTTTAATGAGGACTAATGGAGCAATTTGCTGGGACCTCCTTGTATGTCCTGGCCTGCTCTGGGGCTCCCAAAAGCAGGCATGGAGTTCACTGCAAATGTTGCAATTGCTGCGGGAATAGCCCAGCGCTCCCGGGATGGAAAGGAGGGGACTTTGTCTGTGACTCCTCCTGGAGTCGTGGAGGATGCTCTTCCTCTGCGAGGATGAAGAGGCTGTCCTGATAAAGGTGCTCCTGAATTATTTTTATTTTTCCCTCCTCTTTTTCCTCTGGGTGTGGATGTGAACATTTTCCCCCTTGTGCCTGTTCCTGGGTGTGTGTCCCCAGGGATTGTGGCCCAGTGCTGCTTCAGGACAGCGACAGCACCAGCCCTGGGGACCCTGGGCAAGGACAGGTTTTGGCTCTGCTCTCAGCCTGTGCGGGGCAGCGTCCTGCTGTCCCTTGGGACCAGAGCTCTGCCCCCTTCCCTGGGTCCCCCCAGGCAGCCGGATGGAGTTTGCTTTAATTCCCAGCAGTAGAACAGGGTTGGCTCTTACTACCGAGGTCTAAGGTTTTGAGTTCGGGCTTGAGCACCCAGCGGACAGTGAACCGGGAATCGATAGTGTTTAGGGCTCACCAGGAGCTGTGGTGATCCCAGCCAGGCTGCCCAGGGGGTACTGGCCCCTTCCATCTGCGTGATGGGAAACTGCTGCCTGGAGATCAGCTCCTTTCATGAACCAATAAAAGAAGGTTTTTATCACCTGTTCCAGCTAATTTTCTGTGGTTTGTAATGGCTTTGGGAAGCAGGTAATTGCAGCGATTGCATTCCATGTGTAGCATTAAAGGGAATTGAGGGGACTGTTTGTTAATTAGCTGTACTTGTGTGGAACCTGAAACATATTAACCTTCACAGAATCCCAAACTATTAGGGATGAAGAAGGGATTTAATGATGAGAGAAGCAGAAAAACAAAAAGCAATTAGGGCTCTTTTTCCCAGCATTGCAGGCGTGTTGGAGGGGGAGGACTGGCAGAGCAGCCCAGCGGGCTCAGAGTCAGGGGGAGGTGGGAGGGACCCTCAGGTGCTGAGATGGGATGAGTGGGGCTGAGAGCTCTGTGCAGCAGCAACCTCAGGCAGCAAGAGGATGATCAGGGAGACGGGACACCCATTTAACCTCCTGATGCCGCTGATCTCCCCCATTTTCATCTTTGCATCATCTGAGTTGGGACTCAAGTGCTCCTTCCATTTAAAATTCCTGGAGGTGCTCTGGGATGCAGCTGGGGAGCAGCCCTTCGGTGCAGCTGCTGGCTCAGCACCCTGAGGGCATTGCCGAGGGGCTCCAGCCCCGGGGGGCTCAAGTTGGAGGTGGGGGTGATGGTGTTCCAGGCCTGGGCAGCAGGACCGAGTGGTGGCCAGGCTGGGAGAGCTGGATCTGGAGCTGCTGGAAAGTATAAATAGTGTTTCCATGGTAACCGCTCAACAGAAACTCTTTCTTCCCTGGCTGCTCCCCCCCGTGGCAAAACCCTTCAGGTGCTGGTTATTTTTCACACCAGGAGCTGGCAGTGGTGGCACTGTGTGCCAGAGCAGGGCTGGAAGGACTGTGTTGGCTCTTCGTGCTTTGGAGCCTGGGCTGGAGGTCCAGAGGCTGGGCACTGGCTCCTTCAAGGACGTTTAACCTGTCCCTGCTCTGGCTGCACAGGAATGGCACAGGCTTCTTGCCCGGTGGGTGCTGGTGGCTCAGTAACTGGGTATTCCATGGCCCTAGGGATGTGAAGCCTAGGAGACCTTGGGGAGCCCCAGTGCTACACTTCTAGGGGGTAGCCTCTAATGCCATCCCCTCTGGTCAGCACCTGCAGGTCCCTGTCCCTGGGGACAGCCTTGGGTTTTCCCATCCATCGATGCCTCTCCCTGGGGACAGCCCTGGTTTTGTCCGTCTGTGTGTAGTAGTAGGACATGCTGTGACCACCATGGCACCTCCTGCCCAAAACTGTCAAAGCCTGTCTGAGCACATGGAGCCCTGGAGACAGCCCCAGTTTCCTGCTGGGAGCCCTGGTGCCTTTCCCAGTGATTGTTAATACCCATCAGCACCATGCAAACAAACTCCCTGCTCCATTTATTCTACCCAGCTCCCGATTTAATTAGGTTTTCCAGTTTTCTGCTTGTCCTGGGCCAATCACTCCTTAAAACAGTGGAGAATTAATTTGCACCTGCTGTCAGAAAACGTCTCTCCCCAGTTAGAAAAATAATTAAGCCATCATCACACATCGGGGGTAATGAATCACTGCACTCAGTTCCCTTCACAGGTCGTTTGTTTCCTTCCACACTGGCAAAGAAGGTGCAAACTAAATGTGAGCAGCTGCCAAGTTATCCCCTTCCCTTACTGTCCAGTTCCATTTGAGCTCCATGGATCTTCCAGCTAAGCTTTTGGAAAGGTCCTGAGCAGCGGGGTGAGTGGTTTCCCAGTAGCTCCAGGGATGAGAAAAACTGAATTTGCTCCTTCATACTGCCTGGGGGCCCAGGTCAGCTGGCGTGTCCATGGAGGGTGATGGAAGGGAAAAGGGTGATGTGGCACGGCCTGGGCCAGTGTCACCCCCAGCCCATGGGTCCCTGTGGTCCCTGTGTGGGGTCAGCACCGGGGAGCTCAGGTTTGATAAATTTGTTTTAGTGCTTGAATCTGGACATGCCATAACACCAGGCAGGAAATGATCCAGTGTGGAACTGCCTTGTGTTTGCACAATGTGACAGAATTAATGGCTTGGGTGTAAATGTGCCCCCAGATTTGGGCTGGGGAAGAATTTGCCTCCCAGTCAGCTTGACCAAGGGCTGCTGGAGGCTTTGTCCTTTCGCCCAGTGCAGGTGGGTTCTGCTAGCAGTGATCAAATGGGACTTCAAAGACTTATTTCAAGGACCTCTGGCCCTGTCTCTCCTCCTGGGCCATGTTGCATTTGGGCCATTTCCCCTTTATTTCCTGGCAGGGGCTCATGTGCCAGGTGTGCAGGGCTGCTGTGGTCGGATGCTTCTGCACATCCTCTACAGCTTGTGAGAGAGGCAACAAGGAGACACCACATGCTTGGAGAGATCCCAGATCTGTGCAGATGTCTGGAGCAGTGGCCAGGCTGCATTTGCCTCCTCTCTTTGACAGACATGGGTTTATTTCTATTTGGGGGTTCCCGTGGGCACTGTGAGTGTCTGATCCAGGAGCCTCTGGGCATGGGAGGCTGCCTCGCCTTGGGGTAAAGGCAGAGATTTCAGAGGACGCAGCACAGGCAGCACCTTTCCTCCTGTCCCCTTTTCCCAGAGCCATGCTGGCGCTTCCCCCTCTTTGGAGTAAATTGATCTGTCACTTCGCATATGGGAAGCATTTGGGGGAGCGAGAATGGGACGATGTGGTCCAGGTGGGAAGGGGCGGGGTGAGATCCACACAGCCGCTCAGGGTGATGCTGCCACATGCCTGGGGATGGCTCCTGCTGCCCTTTCCTGCCCAATAGCCCGGCCCCAGGTCCCCTGGGACACCTTGGGGGTGAACATGTCTGCGAGCAGGGTCAGCAGGTTCCCTGCTGGTAACCGATGGCCCATCTGCTCTGCCAGGAATCTTCCTCCATGCTGTGGTTCTGGAATACAAGGGCTATTACCAGGGGAGCTTTGCTGAGGGGAGACGTCCTGGGTGGGCCAAGGCTGGTGCACATGGTACCTTTGTGCTGGTGCCAAGTGCCAGTGGCCTTGCAGCGCCGGGAGCTCCTGTTCTCGGCGTGGTGAGCAGGGCTGAAACTCTCACCTCTGCCTCCGCTGGTCCGGGCTCACACCTGCTCCCATCATTGCCCGGTGCCCACTTCAGTGCCAGTTGATTAAAGTCCTAGTGAGTTTGAATAATTTTCCCTGTGAAATGTGGCAGATGGCCTCCATTAGGCGTCTGCTCCCAGCATCTGCCAGGATGTGATCAACCCCTCTTTGGAAAACGCACAAAAGGGATTGGATGTGGAGAGACCTGGGAATGGGAGCCCATCCCTTCATCCATGAAGAGAGAATCAAATACTCCTGTGGAAGCAGTCGGTGCTGAGGAGGAGCAGCATCCCCACATTCCTCCAGCCCCTCTGCCTGCCACCCTGCCTGGTGGGTGCAGGAGGGAGGGCTGCTGTCCCACGAGCCCAGCTCACCCTGGGGGCAAAACTGGCTTATGTTGGCCAAGCCTGGGTCATGCTATGTCCTTGTGCTGCAGAGCCAGATGGGGTCACAGGGCGCTGCTTCTCCTCAGCTGGGCAGTCGGAGCAGCCTTCACAGAGCATTCCAGCCTCGGGGATCCCAGGATGTTTGCACTATTCCAGGCCAGGCTCTGAAAACCGTACCCAGCCTTCCTGTGTATGCTGGGACCTGTGCTGGGTGTGCGTGTCCAGCGGGTGGCTGTCCCCGCACTGGGACCTGTGCTGGGTGTGCGTGTCCAGCGGGTGGCTGTCCCCGCACTGGGACCTGTGCTGGGTGTGCGTGTCCAGCGGGTGGCTGTCCCCGCACTGGGACCTGTGCNGGCTCGGGGGCTGCGGCCGGCAGGGGGCGGTGTGTGCCCGCGCGGGGGGCTGCGTGGGGCCCCCCCGGTGTGTGACCTGTGTGTGACCCCCTGTGT
>VYXF01005669.1:123471-173659 GCA_013397295.1 Polioptila caerulea
CCCCGGTGTGACCCTGGTGTGACCCCGGTGTGACCCTGGTGTGACCCTGGTGTGTGACCACCATGAGTGACTCCCATGGGCTGGGGCACAGTGGGGACCCTGGCAGGAGGGACCAGGAGGCTGCGCTGGAAATTCGCCAGCTCCAGGCAGGCAGGGACACTGCTCCATCCGAGATCGATATGGGTGAAGGTTTCCCTCCAAAACAGCTTAATAAAGCAGAAAAGGCATCGAACCTGCACTGGAGCTGCTGCAGGACAGCTCTGGAATGCAGCCAGAGATTTGCTGTGGCGGGGATCCCACTGTCCCCCTGCCTGCAGGCAGGGCGAGCTCCCCAGCTCTGCAGGGGGAGGCAAAGCTCGGTCCCAGTTCGACTGTAGCAGAAGGTTCCAGTAAGGCTCAGTTCCCTGCCCCAGAGACTGCAGTGGGATGGGATCCTGTAGGCTGTGTTTGGGAATGGGAACACAGAGAGGAGGAGGAGGTGCTGTTGGCTGTGAGTTGGCAGATAATCCAAGGGAGGCCCGTGGGTGGATGTGCTGAGCACCCGTAGAGGGACGAGGAGGTGACAGCATCCCTGGAACCCTGTCTTGGTGCATAAGGGAGCTCAGAGCTCAGTCTGTGTCTCCCCATTCTGCATACAGAGGTGCCCTCCTTCTTGCTCATTTAGCAGTTGTTGTATTAATTAAATTAGCATCTTCTAATACATTTTGTCCTGCCATCACAGCTTAATGTCTCTGCAGCTGCAAGAAGCTCAGAGCAGCTCCAGGGCCTGTGGTGGGCTGTGCAGCCCGGCTGGGGGGGTGCCAGGATGAGCCGACTGTTCTGGGGTTCCTGGGTCCTATCTGTCATCTCCTGCAGTTTCCTGGGGCCTGTCAGGAGTGGGAGCACAGGGAGATCCATCCTCACCAGGTGCTTGGTATCCCTGGAAGCAGGGGAAGGGGATGGATGTGTCCCTGGAGGGGACTGGGCAGCCTCGGTGCTTGTCTGCTGCCTGACTGTCAGGACCTGCCCATCTTCCACCAGGCAGACTTCCCATCATGGTGGGAAGACAGGCTCATGCATCTCCTGTCCTTCCTCATCCTCCAGAGACAATGTCCTGGTGCTCAGCACCAGTGGTCTGCACTGCTGACCCCCACCGGGGCCAGGCAGGCCCCTGTGCCCTGTGCCAGATTCACCAGCCTCTCTGATGTTTTCATGCAGGTCAGTTCTCTTCCTTAAGTGACCTTTGAGTGTGACACCTGAGTGACAGTTGGCCAGCAGGGAGTAGGGGGCCCTGGCAGGGCCAGGTTCCATCCTGCTGGTGTCCCCTTAGTGAGCTGCAGCTCTGCCTCGAGGACTGGCACACTCTGGGGAGCTGGGGAGCACGTCGGCACTCCAGGTCCAGGCACCCCTGGGGAGGTGGGCAGGGATGGGTCATCTGGAGAGGCCATGGGTGCTTTTGTCTGTAGTTTCCTCCCCAGGCAGGTGCTGAGTGGGCTCCCTGGCCTCGCTGCCAGGGCATGGTGGGGTGGGACTGGCCTCGCTGCTGGCTGTCCCCATATCTCCAGGCTGTGCTGTGCTGGTGGAAGTGTTGCAGCAGTGCTGGAGTGGTTGCTGTAGGTAGGATGGTCCCAGCAGGAGACGAGCTGGCCCGTCCCCAGGTGTGCCGCAGTGAGGGGCTGCCGTTGTCACTTTGTCCTGTGTGTCTGCTGCAGTTGTCTCCCAGCTCGGCTCGGGGGAGCCTGCGAGAGGCCCCTGCGGTCACTCTGCCTCGCTGAAGTGCGGCAAAACACCTCAATTGTTAGTCGGGGCTTGTCAGCTGCATCGCAGGAGCAGCGGATAAAGTGTTCCAGCGAAGAAGATAATTGAAAATCAAAAAAGACTTTGTTAATTTGATTAGGCAGAGCCATAGTTGAATTGTTCTTCATCAAAAGAGATTTAATTTTGACATGCAATTAAATCCTTCTGCTGTGCTGGTACCCTTTGTGTTCTCAGCAATGGAGTGGCTGGGCAGGGGGTCTGCAGGACAAGGCAGGGCTGGGCCGGGGGTGGCAGGGCAGGGGACGAAGGGAGTGTGGGTGCCTGGCAGGCATGATGAGAGTGCCAGGAGGAGAAGGATCTGGTGTGGCCAGTGCTGCGCATTTAGCACTGCCTTGGAGTTGTCATTTAAATGCTTTAATGAATTGCATTAGTGCAGAGACAGCTCTGTGCCCTCTCCCTCCCTGGGGCTATCCCCTTGCCCTGCCAACCCTCACCTCCCAGCACTAAAGTCCGGACCTGCAGGACTCTGTTGTTGGGAAAGGGTCTTTGCTGGCCACTGGGTTTGGTGTAGCAGAAGAGGAGCTGTGCCGCAGGATCGGCACCTCCGGCCAGGCAGGAGCTCCCTCCCACACAGGCAGCACTGGCTCAGGGTCCCCATGAGCTCCTGCGCCCTCCTGGCCAGATGCCCCCCGCACTGATAAGGCAGAGGATTATCGGTGTTGCCAGGCTGAGGTGCCCTAATTCATACCCGTTGCACTGGCAGGGACGGTGGCCAGCTGGAAATCCCACAGTTGGGGTTGTGGATTTAGATCTGTTAGTGGGAGTTGGAGCTCAATGGGATGTGACAGAGCTTTAAAACCTGTGTAAAAATGTCTGAGTGGCTCCTCGGGCAGGAGCAGAGAGAGGCCTTGCTGTGAGAAGAAGCTTTAGGAGGATGCAGGAGGTCTGTGTGCTGCAGCCATGGCATCGCAGACACAGCCCCTTGGAGGTGGCAGCGTGGGTGAGGAGTCTGGGAGTCAGTGATGCTGCAGTTCGCTGGGGCTGGGCTCTCTCTGAGGCCCTTCTGCCTTTGTAGTGCTGCCGGCAGGGCTGGTCCCAGCTCTGCTCAGACCTGGGGCTGGTTTGACACAGGGCACCTGCCGAGCCCAGCTCTGTCCTTCCCCTCCCTGGCTTCCCATCAGCCTTGCAGGGTGGTGCCAGACTCAGTGCTGCCCTTGGCAGGGAAGGTCTCTGAAATCTTGGTGCTGGCAAATCCTGTGGTGCCATGAGCTGCCCCCACACCCTGCCTGCCTTGTCCTCAGCTCAGCACCATCAGCAGGGCTGGCAGCTCTTGGCACCAGGGGCTTTAGGATGCACTGATCTAATGCTGCTTAGACTGGATGGAGCCACATGGAGATTTTCTATTACAGCCTTACTCTTCCAATTGCCAGCTCAGGGAGCCCAGCTTAGAGGCATCAGACTTAACAATGCAGAAGGGTTTTTAATTCCTGTGCTAATGGGCTGCTGGAGGTGCCTGGCACAAGCTCTGCACTGGTGCCCTGTCTTTGCTGTTTGCTCCTGGTCAGTGAAGGTCTCAGACCCTGAAAGGCTGTCACAGCTGTGCAGCCCTTGCCCTTCCCTTGAGGAGATGAGCCAGCCGTGAATGAGCCACAGGGCTGGCATAAATCAGGTTCCCTGCTCGGGGACACGAAGTGGCCAGTCCTGCCCATGGTTGCTCTCCGCTCCACTTGTTGCCATCCCTTTTGCCTTGGTCTTGGGTCTCCATCCCAACTCCTGCATCACCATCTGCCTGGCTCCCCAAACCTGCTGGAGCTTCTGCTACATGTGCCCGTATTTCTCAGTGTTTTCCATGTTGACTGGCCCAGCTCCATGCAATTAGCCATGCACCAAGCTCTTCTGCCTATGGTCATCTGTCTCTCCTACTTGCCCTTTTTGGGAGAGGGAGTTTTCCTTTGTATGCTTCCATCCCATGCTCTGAGTGGCAGCACTCAGTGCCAGCTCCGGTGGCAGTGGGACAATGGGGACCCACTGGGGGCTGCTCGGTCAGCTTGGGAGGTGGCAGGGCTGAGCTCTACTCCTGCAGCTCCAGGGTGCCCAGGGCAGACTGAGAGTTGGGGGGTCCCTGGAGATTCCTCTGTGCCTTCCTGGTGGGGCCAGGCACTGGATAGCCCCACATCCGAGGATGTTTCCAGCTATGGATTGTGTGCTCAGCCTGTCCCCCGAGGGCTGTGCTAGGAGATCAGGTATTGATCCCTCTCACTTGGTTCCTTGGGGCTCCCCCATGCCAAGGTGGGTGACTTGGGCAATGGCAGATGTGACACACGACCCTCCTGCTCCAGGCACAGCTGACAAATCTTGGGCTTTTCTAATTGCCTTTCAAAGTGTGAACCAAGAGCCAGAGGCACCACACGAGGGCTAGAACACCCCACTGCCTGCAGCAGCCAGGGAGCCTCTGCTGCTGGAGCTGCTGGGAGGATCAGAGCGGTGGGGGATGTGGTGAACCTGGGAGCAAAGCAGCCCAAGGAGAGCTGGAGGCTGGGAACAGCAGCGAGCCCTGGCACAGGGGAGTGTAGCACTCACTGTGTGTGCCATGCTCAAAACAGCACCGGCGGCTTGTGCACAAACAGGGCTTGGGTGTTTCTGGGAAGGATGGCAGCACAACTCTGTGCTGTGTTTGCGTGCACTTTGATCCCCCTCCCTGTGAGTGATGGTCCCCACATCCACATCCTCACAAGTGGTGGTCCCCATTCAGCAAGGGGCAGGTCGTGGAGCTGTTGCCACATCTGGATGGGCTGTGGCTTGGCCTTTGCCCTGAGCTGTGGGGTCCCTCGGTGGCTGCAGTATCAGCTTGGATGGATGGTGGTTCCCACGGCATCGGGACAGGAAGATGAAGGGGAGTGGGGTGGGCATCCCTCATCCCAGCTCCAGGCAGGGACAGCCCGTGGCTGCCCATGGAGCGGGCCCAGGAGCCCCACACTGTGCTTCTGTGCTTACCGCTTCCATCTTGGCTTGTTGCCTTATTTGTTCTCCTCTAATTGAGCAAATGCGCTGTCGGCAGCGTGGCTCAGCCAGCATCGACTTGATTAGGGGAAGGCATCGATACCACACTGCGCACCAGGAGGCTCAGGCTGACACTGTCAGACTACCCGAGTCTTAAAGTTGCCCTTTATTCATGATGTTTTGATTTCTCTTGCTCTGGGGACTACAACTTTGATAGATTATGATGCGGTACCAGAACAAGCTTATCCACTGGAGCAACTTCCTTCCAGAACAGGCATTTGCCACCAGAGCCCAGCATTTTCTTGATTTTTTTAGAGTGAAAAATGATGGCATAAAGAAATCTTGAACTTTGCACAGTTTAGTCACCCAGAGTTAGCAACCAGAAAGTTGGTTTTCGTGCTGATGGGGACTGTTGGAGGCAGTTTACACCGAGCTGATTCCTGGGTACATTTTGCTGCTGCGGCAGTGCTGGCAGGAGCTGTTTGCACTCCACAAGTTGGAGTTTCTGCTTGCCGGCTCCAAAATCCTTTTGTTCCAAATGAGCCCCCATTCCAGTGCTGTGTTGTGCTGCTGTTCCATCCTGGGGTCTCTTCGTGCCCCCCTGCTTTCCCAGTCCTCCTCACGCTTGGGAATTTTGCAGGTAGAAGTGCAGGTGTAAAGCCCTTGCTGGTCCACACTGCTAGGGCACGAGAGGATCTGGTTCCTGAGCACACATTATCCAACATGCCAGTGATATCCACCACAGGGTGTGTTTTCTTGTGTGGTTTTGCCAGGGTGGCTGGTTGCTCGTTGACTCAGCACTAAGTGTAACCCCCTGGAAGGACTGGTGGGCTTGGGCTGTCTCACTGCCTTGTCTGGGACTTTTGCAGGTACTTTGCAGCTTCAGCCTTTTCTTGGCTTTTCCATGAACTCTGTGGGGAGAGGGAGAAGTGCTGGACACTGTGTGTGGCTGACAGGGTGGGCAGGGGCTCAGTGGGGGAGTGGTGACCGGGGACACCCACAGCCTCCAACCCTGCTCTGGCTGCTTACCAGCCACAGGAGGTGTGAAGCCTCCTGGGCATCAGGGTTGTAGAACACTTCTTTTTTTTTCTCCAATATGTCAAAACAGCATTTTTCCTCTGCCTTGTTCTCGGAAGTGTTTGAACTGTTTCTGCTAAAACTTCCCTCAGAATTTCAGCCTGAGGCAGATGCTCAGTGCGGGAAATCAGAGCAGAAAGCCTTGCGCTGCAGAAAGACAGAGGCAAGGGATGATGGGGCTCTGGCTGGACCCGCAGCCGGCAGTGCTGGGCTGCTGTGGTGTTTACAGAGAGCTTGGGGAGCCTCTGAGGAGAGCCAGCACTGCTTGCATATTAAACCAGGAACTACAATTACCAACAAAAAAGGGCATTTTTATAACACTTTTATTGGAGTCTTAATGAACAAATAAAGAAGTGGAGAAATCTGTCCATGCATTTGTGAGATATAAAACTGACTGAATTGAAATGAAGCAGCAAGAAGCGTTGGCTGCTTCCTTTCTGCTGGATGGGGAAAACAAAACTGCAAAGAAGGGAAAGGAGAGGGACGGGGGAGTGGGAATAATGCTGAAGTGTGTGATCTGGGAACAGGGATGCCCCGGTAAGTGGTAAGAGGTTCCGGTGACACCAGTAAGAGGTATAAGGTGGCTCAGCAGAGCTGTCTGTTGTCCTCCCTCTGCACTGCGCTGAGGGAATTTGCAAGGATTTCAGAAGGCATATTGGCAAAGAAATTGGAAGCTGAAGAAAGGTAGAAAAGCCTCTGGGTTTGGCCTCAGAAGTGGTACAGGCAGGAGGTGCTGCTCTGCCAGCAGTTGAGCACCAAGCACTGGCTTCATGTCACACTGAGCCCCAGGATCCCCCGTGCAGAGCTTGGGGGTGCTGAGGGGACAGGCGAAGTCTGGAAAGCGGGTGGGATGTCCCCAAATACTCTGTGATAAGAAACACACGTGTTAAGAGCAGCTTTTGTGGTGCCGAGGGTGATGAGGTGCATCAGGCACTGCCGGAGGGGTGCACTGGCAGGAGGGGCAGCGCGGAGAGTGCCGGGGGTCGCGGCGGAGCGTGGCGGTGCGGGAGAGCCGCAGCCAGTGCCGTGCGGATGGAGCTGCTGTGCCTGTCCCCCCCCTGCTCCTGCTCTGTCCGGAGAGCGGAGAGCCGCAGAGCTTTGGAACCTGCTCCAGAGCCTTTCTGTGTCTCAGGGCTGTGCCGCTGGTCCCCTGTTCTGCCCGCCGGGATTCCCGGGGCATGGCAGACCCTCTCTTCCTTGTCGGCACAAGTGGCTCCAGCGGGGCTTCTGCCAAACACTTCCTGGGATGATTTATGATGCTCCTTCAGCTCACTTCGAACTCTGGCTTCTCCTTCTCTTCAGTAGAATTTAACTTGTTTGCCTGGAATATTAATAATTAAACATCAAGGAATTGCATCCCAAGCAGCCTCCTCAGAAGCGTGTTTGTGATTGTTTTCAAGCGCCCAGCGCCGAGTTGGGGCCGCTCTTTGATGGGATTTTGCTGCTTTCAAACCGCTGACACCAGTAACCCCATAAATTAGCAGCTGATGGAGGGAAATCTCCTGACTGCAGCTGTGGGTTTTTATGGTTTGATTTGTTAATAGGAGTTTTGGGTCACGGCCAGAATTCCTTACCCAGCTCAGGGGAGGGTTTGCCCCACGGTGCGGTGGCAACGCCGGGCTGGGCTGTGCGAGGCTGCGCTGGAGGGAGCCGGCACCGCCTGTGGGAGCTACTGCCGTCGGTGCCAGCAGTGGTGGGGCTCCGTGTGCCCACCCCCGTGTCAGTGGGTCTGTGNCGAGACTCCGCTGGAGCGCGAGTGGGACGTCCCGCATGGATGGGTGTGCCTGGTGCAGGAGGAGGCTACAGCCCGTGAGTGGTGTTTGCTGTGATGGAGTCTGCCTGTGATGCTCTCAGCTGGAAAAGGGGATTCTGCCTTCTTTTCCTTCCCTCACATGCTGCTGGTGAGAGGGCAGCTTCTCGGGAGTCCTTGTCCCTCCCGTTACCTTCCGAGGGGTGAAAGCCTGCCAGCAAGGAGCATGCTGGAGGGTATTCACCGCCTGCCCGTGGAACGGGCGGGACCCAGCCCTCTCCCTCCTGCCGGGATACTCGAGGAGGTCGTGGTGCCTGGCATGGAGGGGTTTACCTCCTCCACAGTTGTGTGCCTGTGCTCCCTGCCTGCAGCAAAAGCAGCTGCTATCCAGGGAATCGTCTTTTCTAACACCAAATTTGTTTCTGAGAGCGTGGCTGAGGCAGGAGCCTCCTTCCTTGTGTCCTGGCTGGGCTCCTGCAGTACTGGGGATGTGGAGCTCCTGCTCTCTGTGTCCAGAGAGCCCCTCTGGGGTCCCTCTCCTGTGCTGTCCCTGGGGCCAAGGCTCTGTACCCACCCATCACGCTCCCACCCCTTGCTGCGGAGCTGAAGCCTCATTTATTCTGAAGGGAAAAGAATTCACATCTCACCGACCAACAGGAACCCAAATACAAATAAATTTCTCTCAAAGTGCAGTCGTTGGAGAAAACTAAAGGCCGTTAGTCAGGCTGACATCAGAGGAGCTGCATTCCCTCTGACAACCCGCACAGCCTTATGTTTTATTCACCAGGCCTGAAAAATACCTTCCCGAAGAGGGGGCCCATAAATAAACCAGCGTGATGAATATTACACAGGATAAAAACTGATAAAGCTGGGCTCCAACCAGGAGCTGCACGATGAGGTTAAAAAAGCGCAGGGGTTCATTACATCTGATCCAGCGTGATGGGCTGGGGGTGGGTGTTGGGACGGGAAGGGGAAACATTAATGGGGGTGCCTCTGGGTTCTGGGAGAGTGGGGAATTAGAATAAGCCAAGCCAGCCTGCTCCTGGCCACTGGGAGAGGAAGCACTAGCAGACTAGGAGCATTGAAGGGCTGGGGGTGTCTCAGCAGCACCTACAAACCTCCTTTGAAAAGTTCCTCTGCTCTTCCTTGGAAACACCAGGCTGGACCCCGTGGGGAGCAGTGCAGCCCCCTGCCCTGCTCCTCCCCACTGCGCAGGAGGCAAGAACCTTGAAATACGAGCACTTAGCTTTTTATTACTCCATTTAATTGCTGCCTGACAGCCTAATCCAGCATTAAAAACACCAGAGCTCATGGGAATTCACCATTGTTATTCAACATGTATCTCTCTCCGTGCACAGAGGTCCCATCTGCTGCCTCTTGCTCCTGGGACATGCTGGTCAATCCTTGGTCCTGCTGGTAGGGATTTCTTCCCGGTGGAAGTGGTGGTGACATGAAGGGGGATCAAGAAGGGGGAACAAGGAAGGAGCTGCTGCTGGCAGGGGCCCATAGGTAGCAGGGAGAGAGGGCTGGGGCTGTTGAAGTGAGCCTGGGCTGGTGTCAGGGGACCGTGGTGCTCACAGCCAGTGCAGCTGGGATGGAAACACCCATGGCTCTCCCTGGCTCTGCAGATGTGAAAAACAGTTTGGGAAATCACTTTTCCTTCCTGCCAGCACTTAACCCAAACTTCCTCGCGGCAGCGGGGTGGAGAGGCCGATCACCACAGCTTTTGGAGAGGCCAGTGAGTTATAGTAATGGACACTGCAAACTGTCTGTGCTGCCCATAAATCCATACCCTCCTGGAAGTGCAGATGGTCCATAATCGTCCATCATCCCAAGTGAGCATGGCTGTGCCAGGGTGAGTTTCCCCTCACAGGCTGCTGTTTCTGCAAGCTCAAAGGAACTGCAGCATGAGCTCTCTCCACGATGGAGCACGAGTGGCCCTGCACCACTGTGGCTTAGGGGACAAAAAACAACGGGTGTCCCCAAGGTTGGGGCCAGTGCAGGCACAGAGGGGAAGGTGGCAGGACCAGGGGGTGAGCCCTGCTCACTCTGGTTCACCCATATTCCATGAGGTGGTTTGGCCCTGTGCCAACAGTCCTGGAGGTGGGCAGGAGAGAAGGAGGGTGCAGAGCTCGGAGCTGCTTTGGTGCTGCTGGGAGCTGAGCACGAGCAGCCGCCCCTGCCTCGCCAGGAGCCCGTAGTGACCGGAACACCCTGGCACAGCCTCCAGGCACTTCCACTGACATCTTTGCATCTTGCTCATGGCACCAGGGCCCGCCGAGGCTGGCACGTGGCAGGCAGCTGGCAGAAGCACTGGGCACACTGTAATTGGGTTGGAGCTCTTGCTGCCAGTGTGGGGGGGTCTCTTTCCTTGAGTAATGACCTGGAATTCAATCACGCGGCTTTTATTAGATTGTGAGACTGGAAGCGTAACTGTGCAGGATCAAAGAGAAGCTGGCAGTGCCGCCAACCAGGACCTGCAGGGCTGAGGGAGAGGAGCCACCCTGGGAGATGAAAATACCCCCAGCAGGCTGCTGAGGGAGTCCAGCTCCTAATGATGGAGCCACTCTCATGCAGCCCTGATGCCTCAGTGGCTGCTGAAGGACAACAGGCTCCTCTGCTGAGCTGCCACCAGCCTCTGGGGCCACTCTGTCCCGTGCCATCAGCAAGGACTTCAGTACCAGGACTTAGACCCACTGGAGCTTAGTCAGCAAGAGACAAGGTCCTGGACACAACCGGTCCCAGCATGTCCTGGGGGCTGCAGGGGGTCCCAGCAGGGCTGGTGTTGGCAGCAGCCCCACTCACGCAGGTGCTTGGGCTGCTGAGGGCAGGACGGGCAGGGAAAGCGATTGCAGCAGTGGTTAATGGCACATGGGCAGAGCTGAGAGCTCGGGGTGCCCACGATGGCATGGAGCAGCTGAATCCTCCACTCCCAGCTGGCTGCTCTGGGGCCCCTGGCTTCAGGGCCGTGGCTCGCCGAGGGCTCTGGGTGCCAGCTGGGCTGCAGGAGCCGTGCTGCTGCTCCTGCCGTGGCCATCTCCCCACCCCGGCCACTCCTGCAGAGGGGAGGGCTCGCTTGGACATTCTGGCAGCATCACTGGGCTCATTAAGCTAGTAAAGCAGCATTAAGCACCCACACAGTGGAGCTCCCTGAGGTCTCCTTATGTGGGGAGAGGAGACAGGGGATCTCGGAGCCAGAGGTTGCTCTGTCACACCAGGAGTTGGAGAGGAGCAGGTAGAGCTGCACCAGGCTGCTGCAGGGCAGCTGGGGATACAGCTGCCTCTTCTCCTAAGCCCTCTCTGCCGTGGCCCTTGGTGGCCCTCTGCGCTCTCTTGGGAGCTTCTGGCCCTCAAGGAGCTGCACAATCAGGGGATACTGGTGGCATCTCCCTCAACCATCCCTGGTGCCTGTGACTGCCCAGTGTTGGAGTCGAGCATTGTCTCACTCTCTTCCTGGGGCTCCTCTCCATTCCTGGCCCTGGGGAGCTGCTGTTTTTTAAAACAGAGCAGGTTTTTAAAACCTGGCCACAGTTTGGTAGAGAAATACCTGATTCTGAGTACCTCATGCTCCCACAGGGTTTGTAAAGGGGTCCAGAGCACCTCGGGATCCCTCTGGGATCCAGGTGTCTCACAGCCGTCCCAGTGCTGCTGTGTTCGTTCTTGTGGGTGCTGGTGGCAGGCAGTGCTCCAGCAGCATGCAAAGCAGGCCCTGTGTAATAGATAATAATTAATAGACTGCTCTGGTGGCAAGCTAGGTAAGTAGATAAATAATTTTAATTATCCTTGGGGAGGCTGTAAAATTCGCACACAGCCCTTTATTAAACTCTCTGTTTACAACAGTCATTTATATTGTGTGTCATTTTGCATAAAACCCCCTTGGGGCCGTATAACACCGTGTAGCACCATCCCTGGCACTGCCAGCACTGCTGCTCCTCAGGAGCCATGAGTGGGGGTGAAGGAGCAGGGACCTGGGTGACATGGACATCCAGCCAGAGGGCAGCTCCAGCTCTCCCAGGACCCCTTGATGCACTCAACTGAAGCTGAGGAGCCGGGTGCTGCGCCCCAGCCCTGCCCAGTTCTGCTCACCTGGGCGAGTCCCCCGGGGGTTCCCCCAGACCCCGGCTCTTTCCCAGCAGAGTTGATGGTTTTGTGCTGATGGCAGGGTATTTTTTCCTCCTTTTTTGCGCATGTCTCTCAAAAGAACCATAAATTCCAAGCTGTGAAATCCCGCTGCGTCAGCAGTCTGCAAAATGAAGTTATATTAAACGTGACAAAAGTCTCTCTAATTCACCCTGGCCACTTCCTGCTTCCCTCCCCAAAGCTGTAATTGAGAAGTGGAAGAATGGAGATTGCTGCTGTCCCTGCCTGGAATCCACTGAGCCAGCCAGGCCCACGAATCTTTTAATTAAGGACTATTTACAAATAACTCTGCTCTGGCTGTGTCACACACGCTGCCCTGTGCATGCGTGTGTTCTCCCTTCTGTCACACACATGTTCACCCGTGCTCCCTGAGCTCCTCAGCTCCAGAGTATCTGCTCATGGCTCCAGCTCCCGAAGGGCTCCAGGGATGGTTTTGCTGGGGCAGAGGGACACAGGAGTGAGCTGTTACCCTCACTGTGACCCATGGTGTGACCCCCCCGTGCCCCTCACTGTGGCAGCAGAGCCCCTCATCGCTTGCCGCAGTGACCTCGCTTGCAGAGCACTGCACTCCATGGATTCTTCCTGTTTGCAGATTCCAGCAAGGTTCCTGCCAGCATCGGGATGAGTCTTAGGGGATTTGAAGTCACTTTTACCGGAACAAAATGTATTTCTCTGCTCATGGATGGGTTCTGTGAAGGTGTTTTCAGTGCTGGAGGGGCTGAGTGATGCTGCTCTGCCACCAGAACCGGCTGGTGTCCTTTGCTCACCTGGCCCTGTAGCCCTATCTGTGCCGGGCAGGCTGCGAGGAGAGGGTTCCTGTGTTCTCAGGAGCAGCAGCTTCCCTGGTGAGCACTGGCTCACAGAGCACAGCGCAGGCAGAGGGTCAGCAGAGTATCCCGGCAGTGAGGAGGGGAGGCTGTGCTGGGTGGGCTGTCACCAGCCCCAGGAAGCTGCTGGGGACCTCTCCCACAGTGTAGCAAGTGCTGCCACCCCAGTGCTGTCCATGCTCACCCCTCTCCAGGCAGGATGAGGGATGGAACTCAGCGAAAGGTCATAAAATAATTGTAGAGTTTAATATTCCCACAATGGGGCTGACACTCATGTTGTTAATTTTAAAACACTTTATTTCTTCTCTATGAAGCCAGACTCATTTTCAACAAGCTGAATAACTCTTTCTCCCTAACCATGGACTTGTGTTTGATCGTTTCCTTCCCCGTGTGGTTTTCGTTCCTGTCCTGGGAAGGTCAGTCAGATGGCAGGACAGAGCGCTGTGCCATGCTGGTGTTACCTGTCCAGGTAATCCTGGTGTATCCCCACAGACAGGCAGCTCTCCCTTTCTCTCCTCTGGAGTACACAAAGACCTGTGCTGCCCATGGGCAAGCTACAGGGAGACATCTGGGGACTCAGTGCCCAGGTGTTTTGGGGCCCTGGAGCAGGGGTTGTTTGGGGTCTTAGAGCAGGAAGGAGCATTCCCCCACCATGCTGGGCCAGGGCTATCAGTTATTTTTAGCAATCGATTGTATTGATGCCATGCTAGCTGAGGAGGCCACTGGAGGGCTGTTTTTCCAAATCATTACATTTAGAGCTGAACTATCCCCTTTTCATATAAATCCTGACAAATAAAGATAAAGCAGGACCCTTCCCGTAGAGTTGCAGCCCAGAGTCAGGATTGGCACTTTGGGGCACCCATGCTCCTGGCTCGGAGCTCCTGCCTGGAGCAAACGAGCCAG
Organism: Polioptila caerulea; assembly: GCA_013397295.1. Taxonomy (NCBI): domain Eukaryota; kingdom Metazoa; phylum Chordata; class Aves; order Passeriformes; family Certhiidae; genus Polioptila; species Polioptila caerulea. The sequence continues at coordinate 136,906 of VYXF01005669.1, forward strand.
AGACAGGAAAACTGCTCTAGAAGGACTGTCACTTTTGGGTCCCCTCCCAGGGCTCTCTCTGTGATTAATATCCTGAGGGCATGGGACACACTTTGGGCATAAACCCTGAATGTGAGCATCCTGCTGGCATCAGTGGGAGCAGAGGCACTCCAAAGCATCTGGGGATCAGGACATGCCTGTTTCACTGGGGCTGGTATCCTTGCTGCTCCTGGGGTGCACACAGCCTTTGGAGCTGGCACGCAGAGCTGCTCCTGCCCAGGCACAGAGCTGGGGGCACCCACGGGTCCAGCACAGCCCAGCTCACTGGAGAGGAGGCTCTTCCCATTTACTTTTGTCATTTTTTGTTTCAAGATGAAATTAAGCTACATAAAGAAAACCCTAGCCTTTTTTTACAGCACTGCATCAGTACATCCCTCGAGGGGAAAACACTCACACGGAGGTTTTCCTGCGCTGTGCTTGTCCTCGTGTCTCCGCTCAGTGCTTTCAGAACACTCACCCCTAGCCAGTCCCCCGCGCATTGGGTTTGGTGCTTTGGGGTTTGTTTCTTTTTTTGCTATTGTTTCCAATCAATTTCACAGTAGGTTTATGGTTAGGATAAAAGCCTCCCATGCTCTCTGCTTGCCTGGCTGTGTTTTGTGTCTCTGTGTCCCTGCTGATGCCACCCCAGGGTAAGCAGGGTGGGGGGATGCTCCTCATCTGTGGCTCACCTACCTCTGCCCCAGGGCTCACACCATGCCCAGGTGTGCAGAGCCAAGGATGCTCCAGCATCCATGATCTCTCACAGTCTTGTCCTGCTCAGCTGCTCCATGTTCCTGCTCCATGTTCCAGATGCTCTGGTCCCCCTGTCCCCACTGGCTTCATCTCAGGCATTCTCCTAGCTCCACATCTTGGTGTCACCCCAGAGTGGATCCGTCTTCTTGTGTCATGTCCCACCAGGTTCTCACAGAGAAGTTGAGCCACAGGTTAATTTACAGCATGTAGGGACTGCGGAAGGGAAGAGCGTCTGCCCGCTAAATAAGTCATGAAGCCAGATCCCAACAGCACAATTAGAATCCTCTGTTAATGATTATTTATGGGGCTGGGAATGCTTATTTAACCTGACTATATTAAATATTAAACCAAATTATAATATTTATACCGGTATTTACAACAAAAGGAGGCGGTGTGTGGCTGGGGCAGCGGCAGGTGAGTGAGTGAGGTGTGTCCAGTGCTGAAGGGGTTGTTGGCAGCGCCCAGGGGTTGGGGGGACCAGAGGAGCAGTCATGGCTCTGTCCCTTACCGCAGCCTAGCCATAGCCTTTAATGTTAGTGGCAGGAATGCTGCTGGAGAAAAGGAAAGGACTTCTGGATGGGATATGGTGTCTTCTCAGAAAGAGAAGTATCAGTCATCAACTGGGACAGTAGAAGCCAAAGGAACCCCCCAGCTGGTGTGGGGTCAGAGGGATGTGCTGTGCCCAGAGCAGTGCTTGGCTGCTTTTTTACCTTGGAGTTGGAGGTGACAGCTGGGCCTGAGGGCCTCTGCCTGGGGCTCTTGTTGTCCCCACTCAGGGCTCCCAGCTGCCTGTGCCTGGTGGCTGCTGCATGCTGGAATGCAGCTCCTTATGGCAGAGCCATGGCTCCAGTGCCACTGGCCCTCGAAGCTGTAGGAGTTCAGTGCAGATCCCTCTCCCTCCTGAGCTGCTGTGATTGCTGGTTCTGCAGCCCGTTGCAGATAAAATGATGATTAAGGGGTCCCACCCTATAAGTGGACAGCCATGTTGACCTTATTTAGGCTCCTAATCAATTTGCCCCTGGTGTGATTAATTGAGATGCTTGCCATTGATTTTCTGTGAGACAGGAGTGGCTGGGGTGGGATTCAGTGAGATGCCTGCAGGGAGATCGCTGCGGCGGCTGTGCAAGGCTGAGCTGTGGAGTTCTCAGCCAGGCAGGATTATCCCAGCTCTCCTCGGCCGTGGCTCCCAGGGCAGCCTCCTGCTGCTGCCCCGGAAGGTGCGAGGGCTGCTCATGGAGCTCCAGGTGGGATTTGCATTCCCTGGGAGCCCTTCTGCATCCTGCAAATTGTGCCATGGATACGGGACCTGGGAAGGGCGTGGTGCTCTTCTGAGTGAGCCAATAGCTTGTGAAAGAGCCCCCACAGCCAACGCCCCTGTCAAACCCTCTGCAAGGGGTGCTGACCCCTCCACGAGGGGTGACCTCTCCCTGAGTGTCCCTGATGGAGATGTTCTGGGATCACCAGGCACCACAAACCCTGTATGTGCTGCCGGAGTGGGAAAGGCCCTGACCAGAGCCACCAGCTGGAGATAAAGGACCTGTAGCACAGATGATTGGAAAGGATTTTCTAGCTAAATTGCTGAGCAGATGGATTTACCCTGGACTGGTCCTTGTGGACTCTGGAACATTTTCTCTTCTGTCACAGTTCCTTTTTATGACCTGCCATTTGCTCCAGCAAGCGAGAAGTGAGCCCTTGGCAGCCAGCTCCTGCTCCAGCTGCGGTTTAGGAACGCAGCAGCTTTGCTGCTGGGAGCCACGACTCCTTTTCAGGAACGTGCTGGGGCCTGGCAGGACGCCCTTGCCCACTCTGGCTCCCTGGGCACGTGGGGGCTGACCAGGGCTGGAGGGGTGGGAAGGGGCAGCTGTCGGCACGGGGGGGATGCTGTACCAGAGATGCAGCTGAGGGTTTGTAATGAACGGCCACAGATCATTACAGTGACCACCTGCAGCGGGGCTCCAGGTGGGAGTCAGTGACACAGGAGAAGAGTGAAGCCACATCCCAGCTTGGGAGATCCCTCTGTGGTGGCAGCATGGGCAGAGGGACAGTGGTGGCTCCAGGGGGGACACTGGATTTTCCCCTTGCTCTGTGGTCACTGTTTCCGTGCGGTGATTCTGTCATCAGCACTTCCACATGGTGATTCCACCGGCTCTTTTGGCTTCTACTGTCCCAGCTGATGACTGATATTTCAGTTTCTTAGAAGAAGGGGAAGGACGACACAATCTTCCACCCAAAGCCCTTCCCCTTCCTCCAGCAGTGTTCCTGCCATTTACATTAAAGGCTATAATGGGTTGGAGTAAATGGAGCAGGCTTGCAATTAGTTTTCCAAGTACTTATCTCATTAAAGTAAATGAATTATTGATTTAGTGACACTCATGCTTTTAGTGAGCAGCACAGTGCCATCCCTGCTCTGTTGCTGGCTCCCCGCAGCCGGCCCTTGCACTCCTGCTCCCATGAGCACACGTGTGTAGGCGCAGTGACCACTCTGCCTCCTCCTTGGCTCTGGAGCCAGCACAGCCAGCGCTGGGCACGAGAGCCATGTCCGTGGGAGTAGGCACGTGGTTTTGTGAGGGACGCCGCTGAGGTGTGGGTGGGAGCAGAGCCCACAGAGAGGGATGCTGGCGCAGGACTACGCCCTGGAATGCTGCTGTGGACATGGCAGCTGTGCCGGGACACCTCCTGCCAACCCATCCGTGCTGTGCCAGGATGGCATGGGAGGGAGGAAGGCAGCTCACCCATGCCACTGACGCTTGGCTTGCTCTGGGTGTGTTAGTGCAGCACAGGGCTGGCATGGGGCTGCCACGCAGTGGGAGGAGCTGCATGTGGCTCTTCTGGCCACCCTAGCACTTATAAGGGCAGGGAACAGGGTGTGGGGGGTGCTCAGGACTAGCAATGTCTGGCAGAGTGTGGATGCAGGAGGATGAAGCACTGATGGGCTGTGCTGGAGCCAAATGCTCCTGGCTGGATCTGCCACCACCAGCTAGCTGCTGATTCAGCGCTTTTGCGCTTCTCTCTACAGAGATTTAATCTCTCCTGTAAGATAAAATACTCCATTAATGGAAACCTGCCTGCTTGGAGCAGCCCCTCTCCACTGCCCAGGCAGGAAGGGCTGCACTGCCCTGCTGAGGCTGTCGATGCTGGCAGCACAGGACACACTCCCCTGCAGCTCCTGTGCCCGTCTGAGCGGGGTGGGATGAGCGGCTGTGGGAGGGATGCCAGTGGGATGCCAGGAGTGCCAGACTCCTCTGGCGGTGCCTGCTGTGCCAGTGGGTGCCACGTGGCTCTTGGCAGGTTTCATGATCGATTCGGGCATGGGAAGCACTTTGATCTTGCCGGCAGGAAGGAGGTGGTGATGCCACAGGAGCCACAGTCACCGCACGGGAGGAGGTGCCACTGACCAGCAGAAATTGCAGGAAGGATTTTCACTGGGAGGTCAAAAGCTGTTCACAGCTGTTACTGAGGCAGAGTTTGGTGACCAGCAATGTTGACATGGGCTGTGCCAAGTGTGGTAGTGCCGCGCTCTGACCTCTGCCCCCTGAGGGACCTGTCCAGGAGCTGGTGCTCAGCCCCATGCCAGGACCCGGTGCTCAGCCCCATGCCAGGACCCTGCCGGGAGCAGAAAAGGGCTTCTCAGAGTGGGGGCAGAAGCATGTGTTGTCCCTGTCCCCAGGATGGGATGGCTCTTCCCAGAATTGAGCTACTGGTTGGAGGACTCTCCTGAGCAGTCCTGGAGCTGTCCTGCTGATGGCCCCTTACCCACCACACCAGGGCTCCTCCAAGCATCTCACATCTCAGCTCCTGGACAGCAATGTGGAACAGCCCTGGCTTGGCACTGGGCATGAGGGTAAACGTGTCCTGAGAGCTGCTGTGCAGGAGCCAGCCTCTGCCCCAGACCCAGCCCCTGCCCCTGCCTCCAACACTGCTGGGAACGGGATGTTTTATATTCCTCAGCTGGGGGAAAAAAAAAATCCCTTCTCATTTAATTAAAAATGTTGACATTGTGCCTGGCCATCCCACCCGCCGGAGAAGGTGGTTATAAATTAAACATTAAACCTTTAATGGCCCATAAAGAAATATTCGCTGCTGTTCTGTATATGGGGATATAAATAGAGAGGGCTGTGGGGGAGGGGTGGGACATTATTGTTCCTCAGCCAGATAATCTTTGCTAATGAATTTAATTAAAAGCAAAATTAATTTAGGATTTTTGGTGGAGGGAGTGGGGGGTACAATGTACTTTGAGAAACTACCAAGAAGTTTCCCAGCAGATCAGAGCCAGGCCTGCCTCAGGTTGCAGAGTGGGGATGAGGGATGATGAGGTGCAGCTTTCATGGGATCTGTGCAGCTGGGTGACACGGGTTGCATTTCTTGTGCAGACCCCCTGATTCTCATACGGGTGGTTTTAGCTGGGTTGTTCTGGCAACAGGTCCCTTTGAGGTTTTGCAAGGCTACAGGTAGAGTCGGTCAGCCTGGACCTCTGCCAGAAAAGGAGAGACTGGATCAAGATCCCCCCCCCAGATCCTGCCCAGAGCTGCTCCTGTCTGCCTCCCGTCACTGCTCTACCAGGCTTTCCCTCTCACACTTTGGCGCGTGGGACAGGGAGGCTCTGGCTGAGCATCTGCTCCCTGTGGTGCTGGGACCACCAGAGGCTTCTGCCCGGGCTGGGCGGCAATTCCCTGTCTGTGCCAGCAAGCGTGGCACATCCCAACTGAGTCACATCCTGTCTGGGGGGCCTCACGTTCCTGTGGGGAGCTTCTCAGAAGGAGCCTTTCTTGGGAAATGTGTTTGGGAAATGCAGCGTTACCCATCGCTGAGCCTCCCCCAGGAGTGTGTGGTGTCAATTATTCATTGCAGAACAGGCAGACTGGGCTCCCAGCACTCCCAGCACTCTCAGCACTCCCAGCACTCCCAGCCCTGCTGCTGGAGTGCTGTGGGCCTGCTGTGCCATCTCCTGATCCAGCCGGGATCCTGGTGGGCGCTTCCTTGGTGGAGCTATGGAAGAGCTCAGGAGTGGTTCCTGGGGGGCAGGTGAGTCTGCCAGGCCTGCAGGTGCAGGGTTGTCATCACGCTGCTGGGAACCAGGGAGTTCCCAACCATCTTTTTTAGGACACCCAGGTCCCACAGCTGGGTCTACCCTGGCCTGGGGGCAGGGGAGACCCCCAGCCTGGCGAATGCATCGTGCTGGGTGAGAGCGTTTGGAGGGTTTTTATCATAAGAGTGCTAATGGAAGTCAGCACCAGCCTAATGAGCTGTACTCCTCCATGAATCTGATTCATTGAGGCAGGAATTACCATAATTGATTATCCTGCTGAGCAGATGAGAACCATGTTTGCTAACACAAGTGCCTGGGAACAGTGTCTGTGCTTCCTGAGCCACCACCGGAGGGGCCTTGAGACCGTCCGTGGGCCATGTGCTCACTGGGATTGGCCGTGAGCCTGGAGCAGTGTCCAGGCATGGGGCCCCCGCACCCACCCTTGGGACCCTCACCTCAGGGTGCTGCCCCTGCCATGGGGGCTGAGCATCGCAGCTCCAGTGCTTGGGAGCAGGGCTATGGGGCAGGTGGGACTCGGCACTTGCAGGCCTCCAGAGCAGCGGGTGCAGACACACACAGCCCCTCCTCATTTTTTAACCATTCCTGGGATATACCAGCCATTCTCATTATTTCTGAGGGTCTAACATGATTGATGACTGTTTGTGTTGGCCATGCTGCAAAAGCCAATTAGTTGAAGTGCAGCTTTCAGGATGTTTTCTTTGAAATTTGGCTTAATTTCCAAGAAGTGCCCAGAGCCAGGACAGCAGCAGAGCCGTGTGCCACAGGAATTGCTCCTCACAGGAGCATGTTGCTGTGCTGATGTGGGCAGGAGGTTTGGGATGAACCAATCCAGATGTGCAGCCAGCACTTCGATGACAGCTGTGCCCTGTCCCACCCCTGGGGGTGTGTGGGGCTGTGCTTGCAGGGTTCTGGGGGAGCCGAGGATGGGGCCCATGGTCTGTGGGAGCTGGGTTGAGTTCGAGGTGCACTGGTGGGGCTGAAGGGGGGCAGTTCCTGTGCCAATCAGCCTGGGCATGGTGCTGGTGGGTGCTGATGCTGCTTGGCTGTGCTGGGGGAATAACCCTCACATCCATGCTCATGTCCCCACATTGTGCAGTTGATGAGCAGACGGCATTGACTGTAACAGGTTAGTGATGATGATCATTGATTTTAATTCTTCCTCCTCTTCCCTGTCTTTTTCTAGAGAGCCCAGTGCAAGCGCCACGGGAGGAGCTGGGCTGAATAAAAGGTATGGAGGGTTTGGATCCAGTGGCTGCATTGGGCTTGCAGCTTCCTTGGCTGCTCCTGGGGTCCCTCCTGCGCGCTGAACCTGCATGTGTGGGGCTGGCAATGGGTGCTTGGCGCGGGGCTGGCCAGGGCAGGGCAGCACCCTCAGCCTGTGGCTCAGGGATCAGGCAGGGGCTGGTGGGCACAGAGCCATGCTCAGGGGAGGGATGGGAGGAAGGCTGCCCACTCCCCTCTGCCAGCAGCCCCCAGCTCCCCCACGCAGGTGTGACATGAATTCTGCATGAGGAGAGCTGAGACTGACGTGCCTGTGAGTGTCCATGTGTGCTGACTTGCTGTCTGTCCATACTCTATGCTGCTCCCAGGAGCCATCCCTGGAGGAGCCAGGGACCCTGTCCTTACTGGGGGCAAAGAGCAGCCCACAGCCCCATTCTGACCCTGATCTGGCGGTTGCCCAGCACAGGAGGTGTTTGTCCCCAGGATTCTGGGAGGCATCACAACAGCTCACAGTGTCCCTGGGCTGGGGCAGGTCATGGCTGATGTATGTGGAACGTGGACCAGACCAGATGCCCTCTGCCAGCCTGGTGCCCGCTGGTCAGGTGTGGCTGGCTCTTTCCTGTCCTACTCTCACGTTACTGGACTTCACAGCAGTGGGAGGATCCCATCACAGAGGGGACACCACATTCCCCCAAGGTCCATCCCACTGAGTGCAGTGCTCCCCTGTCAAAGCCAGTGAAGCAGAGGAGGAAAGAAAGCTGAGGGGCTGGAGGGGATAAGTCTGGAGCATCCATTGCTCTGGGCCCTGGCATGGGCTGGAGGTGCCAGTGGGACCAGAGGTTGATGAGGGCCAAGCCAGTGGCACTGTCCTACAGGAGCTGTCAACATGCAGACCAAGAAAGAGATGTCTGGCAGAGGATCACTCCCATCCTTGGCACATACAGGACAAGGATGGAGGTAACCTGCTGGGAGGGGATTGTGATCTGGAAGGGTCTTGAGATCCTGTGGGAAATGTGGAAAAAGAGCTACTAGAAGGAACAGAAAGGCTGGGTGGAGCAGGGCTTGCAGGCAGCACGAGCCAGGCTGAATGGGACCGGGTCAGGCTGTGGCTGTGAGCTGGGGGACATGTGCTGGCCAGCCACAGCAGTGAGGGCTGTGGGGCCAAGCTGCCCCCACCTCTGCTACCTGTGTGTTTGCTGATGTCTTGGCAGTTTGATTCCTGTGCTGAGGAGGGGGCTTTGCCCCCTCCCAGTGTCCTTCAGTGTGTGGGATCGGAGGTCACAGGTCAGTCCTGGGGCTGCGGGGGCTGCTGGAACAGGCTGGGGTGTGTCCACTGGCTGTGTCCGGAGAGGTGTGTCCACGGCAGAGGGGAGGGCAGCGGGGTGGGTGTGCTGCAGCTGAGCTGCCCCGTGCCCAGTCTGCAATGGGCATCATGCCCAGAGGATCCGGGCTCTGTTTGTGCGGATGTGGCGAGCTGCAATGGGATGGGGTGGAATTATGCTGGGAAGAGCTGGGAAGGTGCTCCTGCTGCTGGCCCTGCCCTGGCTCCAGGACGGTTCTGTGCCCTGCCTGGTGTCCCCCCAAGTTTAGTCTGCTGATGATTGAGGGGTTTCATTCTGCTGCACTGGGCCCCTCTGTCTGTCCCATACAGCAGGGCTGGGGGATCTGGCAGGCTGGGGGGGACCTCAGTGACTAGCTGGGGCTGCATTTTCAGGGCGCAGAGAGAGAGGGAAAGGTTTGGATCACTGAGATATAAGAGGGAGCAGGGAGTTCCCCGCCCCAGCTGCCTGCAGTGGTGCCTCTGCTGCTTTATCACCCTCTCCTGGTGCTGAATTATTGAGAGTGTTGCTCTCGTTTATTGCCGTGCTGGAGGAGAGCTGCCTCCAGCGTGGTGCTGCTCTGAATATGATTATGGGGCTGTAGATGTCAGAACTAGCTAGGCCCCGGAGACCAATCTACTGCCCCCCTCACTCCTCTGCTTCCCTTATCCTTATTTATTCCCTTGCTACGACGCCTGGTTCAGTGCTTATGGTCCCCTTGCTCCTTCCACTGCACTGTGCCCCTGGCCGACAGAGATTTAGTATCTGAGGAGTAGCACTGCCTGGCTGCCAAATCTGCACTGTGTGCCAGGAGTGGCTGGGGCTTGTGTGCAGGACCCCCTGACTTATCCCCAGGAGCCACACCGTGGCCAGCTCTTTGCTGTGTCCCCTGTGCAGTCCTGCTGCTCTGTCCCAGGGGTCTCCTGGGTGGGCAGTGCTGGGGCTCAAGGAGGGAGTGGCTGCCCTGGCATTGGTTGGGATTTCCGGGTGCCCTCTCATGCAGTCCATGGTGGCCACATCCCGGGCTCCAAGGACTGTCCCCATGGCTCCCCATTGCACACAGGGGCTGGCGGATGCTGGCTCTGTCCCCCTGGGGCTGCTGCTCGGCTGCTCCAAAAAAGGGGGGGACGCAGAGCCTCCCAGGACAGATCATCCCAGCCGGACCACGGCTGAGCATCCCTGGGGCCAGGACCAGCGATGGGAGCAGGGGCTTCTGAAATCCGCTGCGGCCGGTGGGGGCCGGGAGCCGGCTGGCACCTCGCAGGTTAACTGTGAGCGGCGGATTCCCTTATTGACAGGGTAGCTTGAAAAATGCTGAGGCAGGACATCGGCTCCTCGGAGTGTCAGCGGGAGCCCACGCTGCGCCAGCAAGCGCCCAGACGGCCGCTGCCGTGCCCCCAACGCCCAGCCTGGTCCCGGACCCTCTCCCCAGCGCCCCTCTCACCCCTGGGCTTGGCGTCCCCTGACACGCTCGCCCTTCCCTTTGGTCCTCGAAGACACTGGAGAGGATTTAATCTTTTTCTTCCTCTCCCATTTTTCCCCGGGGTGGATAAAGCGCTGCCCGCCGGGGCTGCCCCGCGGCCGCCGTCCGGCCCCTGCCCTCCCCCGGCAGCTTGTCGGAGGCTGGACGCCGGCTCTGAACAGCGGCGAGCCCTGCCTCACGCCGCCAGGGAGGGAGGCGAGCGCAGGGCTCCGGGACCGCCGAAGGGGACCGAGCCCAGCCAGGAGGAGCGGGGGCCGGTGCAGCCCGCGTCGGGAGCAGCCCATCGCCCTCTCAGCGAGCCCCGCAGAGCGCCTCAGCCCCCGCCGCTGACACCATGATGTATTTTTGGGTAGGTACCGCTGCCAGGGGTGGGCATTTCCCTCCCTGTCTGCTGAGGTTTTGCTCAGGATCGGGGTGGTTTCGCACCGTTGCTGCTCCCTGGCTGTGCCATCGTCCAGGGACAGCTTCCCCTGTGGTCAGTGCTCTCTGCCCCCGGCAGGCAGGGGATGGACTGCAGTGCTGGAGACAGGCCTGGCCTTGGGAAAGACCAGGGCAGGGACAGGGGTCCCTGCCTGGACACTGCGGCCTCGTCCCTGCTGAGGGCACTCACAGCTGCCCTTCTGCTTCTGCACTGCCCTGTCCAAGCTCCGTGTGACGCTGGCCATGGGCAGAAGCTACCTCCCCTGCCCAGCGCCAAACCTTTGCCTCAGCTATACTTTGGTGGTCACTGGTGGGCTCTGGCACCTGCCCGGGGGCTGTCCTGGGAGAGGGCATGGGTCTGTGGTGACAGTGGGACATTCAGGTGAGGGTCTGTGCAGAACCCCCTCTCACAGTGCCCACCCAGGTTCTTGACAGATGCTTGTGGGGCAGCCCCCACATTTTATCCCAGGCCTGAAATTCCTGAGGCTACTGTGGGGACCCTGAGATCCCCTTGTGGACCCCAAAATCCCTCCACAGCAGTCTCTGCTCAGAGGTTTTGAGGCTTGGGGGGATGCATAGTTTTGTTCCCCTACTGAGCCCAGAGCGAGGGGCATGTCTGGGGAATGGGCTGAGCATGGGGGGCTCAGCTCTCCCTGTACTAGCAGAGCACCCAGGCAAGGGCTGGAGGGGGCACAGGCTGAGACCTACCAGGATCTCAGGAGCCTTTTGCAGGGATGGAGAGGAGGGGACATGACAGGGCCTGTCCAGGCCCTTTGCTTGGGGCTGGACATTGAATATGGGTGTGAGCCCCAGTCTGGGTACGGCTGGGACAGTGAGCAGAGGGCAAGGAGTTGGAGCCAGCAGTCCCCCATGGAGCTATACTCCCTCACCAGAGCTGCAAGAGCTGGGCTGTATTAGGCTTTACACTGTCTGAGGGTCTTCCCAGGCCATCCCAGCCCACCAACTGCGGCTGAAACCCAGTGGCACCAGCTCCTTCCACCTGCTCCCTCCTGCCCCCTCAGAGGTGGCGAGGGGCTGGGGGCCTGCAGCAGTCTTATGGGGCTTACATGCTCGGGGGAGTTGTGCTCCCCCGGATTTGGGAGCCGGGAACAGAGTGGGCAGAGGCAGGCCAAGTGGGGAAAGGAGCTTACAGGGAGGAGGAAGAGGATAATGCAAATTCATTGTTTCTCAGGGAAGCAGCTTTCAGGTGTAAGGTGCTTTGTCATGAAGGATGTCGGCGCTGCCACAGCTCCAGAGCCTGTCAGGGCTGGCAGAGCTCCTGCCTCTGTGCTAATTCTGCCCAGGGATGTAAGGACCCACCATGGCTGCGAGGGCAAAGCAGAGCTGTGTGGCTTTGCAGAGCTCGGCCGTGGGATGCCCGTTCCTGTGGGAGCTCCAGGCACAGCTTCCCACCCCGCACTGGCTGTGGGGCAGTGGCACTCCAAGGTCTCTGCTCCCTGTCCCATGCAGTGCACAGAGCCAGCCAGCCCAGGTCCCACACTGCATGGTGGCATCCCCAGCTCTGTTGGGAAGGGCAGGGCGAGGGCTGTGCTCCCAGCAGAGCAGTGAGCATCATTTCTTGGCATCAAGGGCGTCTCTCCGTCGCGGCGTGGGAGGAAGCAGAGGGTCTGGGATCCCTGCATGACAGGAACGCTGTGGTGGCTTGGTCATCAACACCTCAACGGGCTGAGATGCCTGAGCAAAATGTCTTCAAATGAACAGTAATTCCAGAGAAATTAAGAGTGTATGGGGCAAGGGGAAGAAGGGGTCTGTAAATACTATGATTTATAAAATGTGCCCTGGGTCACAGCGCCTGTTTAACACTGTTAATATCCTCTCTGTGCGTTTAAAAAATCTTATTATGAGGATGGAGTGTTTGCTTCTGGAGTACCTCTAGCCTGGTGTTTCCCTGTGCCCACCTCACCTGTCTGCTGCTCAGGTGGGTCCCAGCCCAATGCCGGTGCCCACTCTGGCAGTGCCACACGCACCCTTGCGTGGGGTGGCTTGGACCTCTCCTGTTGTGTCCCATGTGCTAGCATCCTGGTGGCTGCTGCTGCTAAAGGCCCCCGGCAGCCTGGGAGGCACAGTGGCAGGGCTGCTTTTTCTTGGGAACCCTTTGTCAGGCAGTGGAGCTGCTCTCAGGGCAGAGGGGTACCCTGGGAATGTGGCATTTCGGGTTCCTGGTCTGCAGTTGCTCCTTCCTTGCATCATCCTCCATCAGTCTTGAGTCACCCTCCATCATTCCTTCCTACTCCTCAATCTGTGTAGGTGGTGGTGTTGGCCCCGGCCTTGGTGGTGGCTCTGGCCCCAGCAGTGGTGGCTCTGGTCCTGGCCCCGGTGACCCTGCAAGCATGGTCCAGCTGTTTCCCCTGCTGTGGCCTCCTGGCACTGCCCACCTGGCCCGTAAGCTCGAGGTGCTCGGCAGCAGCTGCTCTGCCACGGTGTGTTGCTGCAGGTTAATTCTCATTAAATCCAGGGAACCTAATTGTCATTTCATGTAAATATTTTTTCAAGTGAAAGGCCTTCAGGAAAGGTGGCACAGGCAGGGGCGAGGAGCCAGGCACAGTGACAGGCTCTGGCTCATGCTGCCCAGCACAGAGTGTGAACTGTGTCCCCGTGGAGCTGCCGTGTCTCCTGCAGGGAGCCAGAGCTGGGACTGGCTGCTGCGGGTCCCTGTGCACCAGTTGTTCATGCTGGATGGTGGGGACATGGGATGGCTGCAAGTAGGTGCCATTTGTGGAGAGCACCAGGGCTCCTGTCCCTGCCCATGTGGCTCAAGGGCAGAGGAGGAGGGGTAACAAGGGAGGCCATGGAACATCCCCAGGTGCCAGCCCAGCTGCTCTCCTGTTCTGGACAGTGCTGGCAGCTCTGGCCAGAGGCTGACAGATCCCCAGGCCCCATCCTGTTCCCCCCACAGTGGGTCAGGAACATCTTAATAAGGTGTTTTTTTCCCTGGATCCCATTAAACTTCCACGTGCTTTCCCTGCATTCCTGCTCCCCTCCTACTGCCGCAGCTGTTGTCTCACAGACGCTGGCTGTGGTTTGGTCACAGTCCCCTCCTCACCTGGTGAGGTCATACCTGGGTGCTCCATCTTTGGGAATTCAGAGCAGGCAGTGTTTCCAGTGACCTCTGAGAGCTGCTGGAGGAGGAGGAGGAAGGAGCAGGGTAAGGAGGAGAGGTTTAACAGGGTGCCAAGGAGGCTTGTCGGTCCCTTCTCTCTGTCCTGGTCTGTGCCCCGAGTTGGGGCCATCCCTGTGGCCATGGTGCTGGGGACGTGGGACCTTCCTTGCCATACAGACATTCCTTGCCATGGGATGTTCCTTGTCACACAGCAGCTCAGATCCGTCAATGCCTTCATCTAATTGCTTGATGTCTTTGAATAACTACTAATGAGCTTTTAATTAATGAATGCCACAGCTTGGGGGCATTTTGGAGTGGGTGGGAGGAGAGGATTAGGTTGGTACCACTGTCCCTGGGTGCTGGGGGGCTGCCAGCACTGCACTCAGAGGATGACCCCATGGAGGCTGGAGCACCTGATCTCACCAGTCTAACCTCGACGGCCCTGGTGGCAGAGGTCCTTTCTTGCCTGATCTGCAGCCCTCCTTGGCAGCTCTCACAAGTATCAGCATTCGGCTTTGCCCTGTGGTAGAGTGCTGCAGGGACCATAGGGTCCTGTCAAACACTGGACCCTGGCAGCCCCTGGGACACCTAGTCCCCCCACGGCTGTGCATTGTGCCCCCACAGCAGGTCCATGGGCATTGCTCTGGGCTGGCAGCAGCTCTGACAGGTGCTCAGGTCTTGGTGCAGCACGTGCAGGGCCCTTGGCACCTGGATGTGCCGCAGTCGTGCTGCACCACTGGCCTGCGTGACACTGCGTGCTCAGTGGGGCTGGGGGCACAGGGCTGCAGGCAGACCTCTGGGCCTCATTCCTCGTGGATAAAGCCAAATGGTGGAGTGTCCCTTGGAGGAGGCCTGAGCTGTTCTGGCATTTCCCAAGGAGAACACAGCACCGCACTGGCTGCCTTGGGCACCTCCCAACAGCTCTCGACTGTGCACAGGTACATCCCGGTGCCTGGAGCAGCCACATGTGCTGCACTGTCCCTGGCAAGTTCCCTTAGTGGTTTGGGGGGCACATACCCACCAGTGCTCCCAGTGCAGGTTCTGTCCCTTGGCTCCAGCACCGCAACAGTAGCCAAGACCACTCCTGTCCCAGTGCCATGTTGTTCTCCCTCTTCCAGAAAACAAAAACAAGGAGCTCTGAAGGGTTCATTTAAAATAAATAAAAAACTGGGAATTGTGCTGATTTGAAGGAAAGGCAGCCCCATCCTGAGCGGAGGAGTGCAGTGCCAGCCCAGCCCCGAAGGGCAGAGAGAGATGTGCTGAGAACTGCAGCCCTGTGCAACTTCAGCCTTTGATCGTATATCTCACACGTGCCCTTTGCTTTCCCTCTGCTGATATTTATTAGGTTTAATTTTACTGGGACACGACTGTAAGTGAGACAGATGGAATGGGGTCTGTGCGCCTCGTGAACACTTCTTAATTAAACAGATAAATAAACTTTCATTCCAGGCAGCTTCAGTTTCTGAGGTGCTCCTCTGGGGCTGCGGCTCTGCGGGGCTGGGCACAGCCCTGGTGCCACCACCGGTGCTGTTGGCTGGGACTGTGGCACTGTGTCGCTGGGAACAGCGGGGTGAGGGAAACCAGCCAGTGGTGGCCAGCAAGGTGTTCCCCACTGGAGCTGACCAGGGGCTCGGTGTAGCCCTGCGCGGCCAGTGTCGCCTGGAGCTCCCCGCTGCAGAGGGGCATCTCTGCAGCCAAGCATGCGTTGGTGATGGCAGGAGAAGGGAGAGGGGAGACTCCAACACTCCTCAGCTCACAAAGCTGCGCCCATTTCGCTGCTGGCTCAGGACAGTGACAACACTTGTGGTGCTGCCACCGGCCAGGAATGCCTTTGAGTCACCCTGGCCGGAGCCGGCGCAGGGGAGGATGGGCAGATTACCTCATCCTGGAGCCAGTTCCTGCCTCACGTGGTTTGCTTAGTTGGGCACCGCAAGGCCAGTGTGCCAGGCAGTGCCCTGCCGTTGTCACCTCCAGGAGCTGCAGTGGAGCCAGGCCGGCCCAGGGCCTTTGGAACTGCCTGTTGGCTTGCACCAGGGTGCTTGGGTGTGTGCAGGTTCCTGGGGGAGCCCGTCTCCCCTCAACTGCACGAGGGGCTGTGGGAGGATGCACTTGTCCCTTTCAGAGCTGTCCCACCTCCTTCCCCAGGTGCTGGAGTGCACAGAAGGGCATGGCACCAGGGGCATGGGGGTCCCTGGGAAGGGAAGATGGAGACCAGCAGGAGTGTGGGGTCTGAGCACCACGGTATGCCAAAGGGGGCACTGCCTCTGTTGTGGAGCTGGAAAGGGAGCAACTGTGGTGGGGCACCCACAGGGAGCGGGGATGCCGGTGGCAGCAGATGTCACTGATGGACCTTTTTGGCACCCAGTACCTCAAGGTGATGGTGGTGACAAAGCCGCCCCCCTCCCTCCCCCCAGCCTGGCATCCCCTCCCTAATTTGGCTCCTTGTAGTCCCTTTGGAGTGTAGTCCCCCCAGTCTCAGGACTCCCTGGGAGGGGCTGGCCCCACATACCACTTTCTCAGGATGACTCTTCCGGAGCTGTTTGCAAGCAGGTTTTCCCTGTGGCTCTGGGCCGGCCATGCCACACACTGCTGCTCTGGAGTGTCTGCAGCAGAAGCGGTAACTGCTGTGAGTGTACCAGGACACTGCAGCATGTCACTCTGCCTGGGGATACTGTGGAAAATCCCAGCTCCAAACGGCTGGTCGTGTGCTGGAGGCTCCGGCAGAGACGGAGCATCAGCAGCTGCTGGCACAGCCCTGCCTTTGTGCATCACATTTGGCCAAGATGGAAACTGAGCGAGCCCAGGTTTCATTTCCTACATGCCCCAGCACAGTGCCATTATGGCAGCCTTGACACTGCCATGGCTCCGGAGCTGGGCATGATGCTGCCCCGAGGTGTAGGGCACCAGGGAGGGGCCCCGGTGCGTGGAGGCGCAAGGTGGGACGGGGACCCGAGCGAACACGTGTGCGCCCACGCCGGCTGTCCCTCGCGGGCACTGGCACGAAGGCCATTACCATGGCAGCTGTGACAGTGGTGAGTGTGGTGTGGATGCGTCAGGGCTGCTGGCAGCACCTTGGAAACACCAGAACACCTCTCAACCTCTGCCAGGGCTGACCTCTGCCCGCCAGCGGGTGGTTCTTGCGGCAGAGGGTCCCCATCGCTCTGGGGAGTGCAGGGAAGCCAGTGCCAGTGGGCAGGGCTCCTCATATCACCCCGAGGTGCAGGGGTCCCCGCAGCCCTCCATGCCTGTGGGGCTGGCAGGCGGGTGGGGGGCTCACATGGCCCTGCCTGGGGCTCTCACAGCTTGGCAGGGTTGAGCAGTGGTACCCAGGGCGTGCGGGCAGCGGTGAGGCTGCGGTCGGTCCGGCAGGGAACCCTGCGGGCCGCGGCCGCCCGTGGCTGCGGGGCCGTGCGGGGCGCGGGCCGGCGGCTCCGGGGAGGCGGAGCTGGGGCTGCTGCATGTCTCCCGCGGCCCGGCAGCGCCGGCGCCTCGCAGCGAGAGCGTGGCGGTGCCGTGTGCACGTGTGTGTGCATGGGGGAGTCCCGGGCAGCCCCGCCACCCCGGGGGCTGCGCGCTGCCATCGCCGCTGCCCGGGACCGCTTCCCGCGGCACCCGTGCTGCACCGCCCGGTAAGACCCTTCCTCCCCCGGGAGCCAGCGCCGGGAAGGGAGACGGCTCTGCCCGCTCGGCCCCATCCGGCCCGGCTGCTTCCCCAGCGTGTGGCCGGGGTGGAGAGGGCGGCGGGGAAGCCATCTGCAAAGCGGCGGCGGTGGAGGGGTTAAGTGCGGGATCAGCTGTTCTCATGTCATTACGGATTCTCTTCATTTTATACAGAGCTCTGTTTGATGTCTGAATGCACAGGGGACTCCCCCTCCTCCTCCAACTCCCACCCCTTTTATTTCGCTCCCGAGCCCTCTCTCCTTCCTCCTCCCCTTCCTTTCTCTCCCGCTCCGCTCTGGCTCACGCACACCCTTTGCAGACCGTGCGCTCAGTGCCAGTGTCTAATGGCCCCGAAGTGAAGAGCCAAGCGCTGCTCCGGCGGCGGCGCGGCCGGCCTGCCGCAGATGAACCCTCCTAACTAGCGCCGAGGGGTCGGGAGGGACGGCGAGGAGGGGAGAGCCCGAGGGGCCAGCCGGGAAGACGAGGATAGCGGTGGATAGCAGTGTGCGGAAGAGGACGGACCCGCGAACAGCTCCACGGCTACCTGTCGACACATGCTGTGCTCCATGGCTAACTCGGGCTGCCTCCTTGTCTCCAACTCAGGCATGCTTCCTCACTCTCTCCCCTGTCCTCCAGCCTTCCTCTACCTCCAACAGGTAAGCCACCCTCTCCGGAGGTTTTTTTTGCTTTCCGGTTCACACATGTTTCTGGCTGGTTCCCCCTCAGCAGAGGATAAGAGCTTGACAGCTTCCTCCCAGCCTCCCCGCTCCAGCCCTACGGCAGTCGGAGTTGTGCCACTGGGGCGGTTTGGGTCCTCGGCTGCAGCTTTTGGGGTTTCTATGGTTCCCACGCCGTGGTGGCAGGAGCACGGCCAGGGCAGAGGCGCGGGCAGTGCGGCAGGCAGAGCTGCCGGCGCGGGTCCAGCGCTTCCCCGCCTCAGTGCTGCTGCCACTTGGCGATGATGGATGCTCGGATGAAGGAACGAGGCTCCTGCATGGCCTGAGCAGCCTCCACAGAGGAGGGAAGGTGATGAGCTCGTGCGTGCACACACGTGTGCGCGTATGTGTGCGTGTGCTCATGCCGCGCGTGTCCATGTCTGGGCCGCACGGTCAAGCGTGCGTGGATTTGTCCCACTGTCACAGGAAGGTGCTGCAGAGGGACTGGGGGGACGTGGCACCCAGCAGGTGCCAGGCTTGGGCAGCCAGGACGGAGGGTGCTGAGGCTGTCAGTTTGGTCCTTCACCTGGGCCAAGGTTTTGTTGTCCCACAGGGCTGCCCTGACTCCTGTGCTGGACCTTGAGTGCCGGTTTCCAGGCGCGTCATCTCAGGGGAAGCGCAGCTTGGGAGAGGCCGCATCTTCTTCAAATGCCTCTGTGCTGTGTCGGAAATCCCATCTCCCAGCCCGGCAAACCACTCCATTTGTGCTTTCAGGAGTTTAAAAATTCATGGCATCCTCCCTGCACTTGGCATGGCCAGCGCGGTTCACCCAGCATCGTGGACGGGCACGCAGGTGCCAACCCTCCACCCCAGTGTGGAAGGCTCTGTAGCCTTTGGTCCCTTGGGATGTCTGTGGCTGGAGAGTGGAGTCGTGGCCAGAGCGTGGCCAGTGGTGGTGGGGATGGCGAGGTCCAGGGTGCTCTCTCCTGCACTGGCGGTGGGCTGGGGAGGCCGGGGCTGGTTACACAAGCGTGGGCACGGGGCACGCGGGGGCTGCGGCAGGGCTGCCGAGGCGGGCGCGTGATTTATTGCACCCTCCTGCGGGCAGAGCCCGAGGACAGCCAGAGCCCGGGGACAGCCAGGGCTGCGCTGGATTTTGCACTTGTCTTCTCAAAGCTGCACTTTGGTGTCTGTGGCTGCTACACATCTGACTGAGCAAAAACTGTTCCTGGAACCCCCACCCACATGCAGGGGGTGGTTTCTGTCCTTATGAAGGGAGCACATGGATGCTTTGGACTGGCAGCCAGTGCAGGGCCCAGAGCCTCTTTTGCAGCCTGGGGGATGTCCCTCTCCAGCTGGGATCCCCCTGTCCCTGGCCACACGAGGGGCTCAGCTGTGCTGCTCTCTTGCCCTGCGGAGCACTCTGGCATGAACTGGCCTGGGTCTGGCAGCATCGGGGGTGACAGCATGGCCAGACGGGTGCTCTCAGTGCCCGCAGGGCTGGGCAAAGGGAGCTGCAGGTCCCTGGGAAGCAGCAACTTTCCTGGGTGTGCGGCTCTGCACCTGGCAACTCCCAGTTCCCCAGTCACCCTGCCTGGTTTGATTTGACCGTTGTGTTCCGCATCTCTTCCTCCCTGCTCTCCCAGAAGCCTCCTGCTCCTTGGCAGCAGCTCTGGGCTTGCAAGCCAGGAGGAGGGTTTTATTACAGGATTTGGAGTTGGATTTTCACCCAGCTGATGAGAACGATGGAGGTGAAAATCTCCATCCTCTTCCTGGGGTTTATCCTGTGCTGAGGTTCTGCACTCTGCAGCACTTGGGGTCAGGTGTTCCTGATGCATGTCACATCGAGGTGTCAGGGAGAGGGGCATCCCTGGCTGCCATCACATGGAGCAGGGGCATGAGGCATGCACGGCTGATGGGCCCCTCACGGGTGTGCCTGGCACCTTCCATAGCTCCGTAGTTGCTCTGGATTTTAGACATGTCCACTTGTGCTGCCTGCACCCCAGGAGCACACAGGGAGCAATGCTGCTTCAGCCTGTGGGCACATGCCCATCCGAGAGCTGGCTCTGGCCAGCTGGCCTGGCTCACCTCTGTGTAGCACGGACACTGGAGAGGGTTCAGCTGATTCTCCCTGGGTTGGTTGTGCCATGGAGTCCGAGGGGCCTTCGTTTTCACCCCCTGGGTTGCAGATCCCTGTCCAAACCCTTTATGGGTTTGCAAAGAAGTGTACCATGATGGTGCCTGAGCCAGTGACCAGGACTGAGTCTGCTGGGTTGGCCAGTTGGTCAAGAGCTGGGGCATGCCAGGGTCTGCACACAGTAACTGCCCTCATCCCCTTCAGACAGTGCTCTCCCTACCGTGAGCCTGTGGCTGGATTGGTTCCCAAGGATGCTGCTGATGTTTTGTAGCTCCCAGCCCCAGCGTTTTCAACTGCGTTGGGATTTGAAGGAATGACCAAGTAATGAAGGTCTCAGCAAAACTTCAGTTCTTCCAGCACCCGGGAGGGCTCAGCAGTGCCAGTGGGACACCTTCAGGTGCTGTAGGTGTCTCTCAGCTCACTTTGCTCCACTCCCCCCATGTGGCCACCCTGGCCTGGCCATAGGAGCTGTAGTCCATGGCAAACTGGGTTCTGCAGCCACACTGTGCCCAGGAATTCCTCTGGCACTGCCGAGCTCCAAGAGCAGGACTTCTGGAGGGCAGGGACCACTGGAGGGTGAGTTCATGTCTGCAGCAGAGCAGCCTGGGCCAGTGAAACACTGCATCCTTTAGTGAGGCTTGGCTGGGACGTTTGGCTCTTGCTCAGTGAGGGTCTGGGTGTGGAAGGACACTTTGGTGGCTTCACTTTGTTAACAGAGGAATCAGCCACTGCTTGAAACACATCTCTGCTGTTGTTGTGAGTGAGCAAGTCATGGCTGCAGGACAATTCTCAGTTCTGACCTAGGGCAGGCCTGGACTCTGAGGCTCAGCATCAGTGCTCTTCCCTGGCACTGATGCAGCCCCAGCCACATTCAGGCCTGACCCCAGCACAGGTTGATGCACAGGTGTGCTGAAGCCCACTGCAGTGCTGCCCCTGACCTGCTCCTCACCGGGAACATCCCCGGTGCTCACAGTCACACCATGGCACAGGAGACTTGGCTGAGCAGCACCTGGCCCGCCGGGAAACAGCCTCTGCAAATCCTGCTTGGAAAATTCCTTTCCAAAAGGGCTGCTGCCAAGTTTAGCGTGTTATATTTTTAGGGAGCAGGTCTATTCCGAGCAGTGTTGTCTTGTGTTGCAGCAGCGGGTTTGTTTCAAACCGGGTTTTTCCCCCTGCTCGTGCGTCGCACGGATGCAAGACCTGCCACTGTGGCTCCCGACTCTGGCCATGCTGTGGTGGCTGCCCTGCTCACTGAGAACAGGCCCTAAAGCCCCAAAACCGTATTTTCTGCTTCATGTTCTTTTACATTGAAAACACTGACATTAATTTTAGCTTTGCAAAGCTGCTTTTCCCACAATAGCTTGATTTTGGCCCACACTGCCTGGCAATGCTCTTTTTATAGGTATATTCCTATTTTTATGCTATAGTGACGGGTGAATGAGTAGATTAAATTAGATTTAGTATCTGTCATTCTTTAAAGCATCACATGCAGTTGGGGGGNNGGGGGGGGGTGTAACAAAGAAAGGCTAATTAGGAGAGCGGGTGCAGGCCACCCCCACCAACTCCACCACCCCTGGCCCTGGGGCTGCCCCCGCTCACAGGCCAGCATACAAATAGGAAAATGCTTTTGAAACATGGTTTTCCTGTGCAGCCCCCAGCCCAGGTCAGCTCCATGGTCTGCAGCCAGGGCTGGGCAGGGTGCTGGGCACCCCAGGCACCTCCAGGAGCTTCATGGTCACTTGCCTGCCTGGCTGCTCTGCCCACGGGGATGGGGGCACTGTCTCTGTAAATAATGGGCCTCCATGGAGGAACCAGGGGCACCAAGGGGCACCGTAGCCCCTCCAGGAAGGGCATTAGTCACTTTGGTGCAGCTGGGTTTTGTAGGCAGCTATAGGGCTGGGTGCCAGGAGGGTGTGGGGAGCTGTGCCAGTGTTGGGAAGGCTGAGAAGGGTGCCTGGGCACAGGAGAACTAAATGTCCAAGGAAGGAGCTGGATCTTCCTGTGCTGGTGTGAGCCTACCAGCATGTAGTCAAGGGCTGTGCAGTCTTGGCCATGCTGTGGCTACTGACCCAGTGACATGCCTGTGCCATTGGGCAGGGTGGGAAATGTGGGTGGAGGGCTGGGGACTGCTACAGGGTTCACCCTCCACTGCCCATGGACAACCCCAGCAGGGCTTTAACCTGCACCACCTCCCTTGGCATTCCAGGGGCCAGGAGGAAGTAGGGGCCCCCTCACTCCCTGGAGCATCCCAGCAGGTGAAGAGTTTGTGGTGGCCACCACAGTGCTGTGGGCATTGCCTGCCAGGGGTTGGGTGCTGTTCCCAAATTCCATACAAGCCCTGCTGTGCCCAGCCAGGATCCACACCCGGTTTCTCATCACAGCCTTCAAACAGCTCCTGTGGAAAATCAGAACTGGAGAGAGAAGAGTGGGAGCAGGCGACAGTGGCAGCTTATTTGTGATCTGCATTGTGTGGGGAGCCCTTAATTAGAGGTAATTAGACTAATTAACTTGCAAATGAGAAACTCGTCTTTTTCTCCTTTTCTTTTACAAGAAAAAACAGAAAAGACGAACAAGATAAATATTGAGGCTAATTGCATTGTACCTGCCGCAGACCCCTCCAGCCCATGGGATGCCTCTCTCCCCACCAGCCTGGTGCTGTGCAATCCCTGTCCTGTGGTGCCTGTCCCCACTCAGGCCTGGTCACACCACCAGGCATGTGTCCCATGTCCCTACGGTCCCCACTGGCAGAAGGGGACCACCTGGCACCCTCTGCGCACCAGCGAGGGTGTGGCAGGCATGTGTCCAGGAGATGGTGGGGACAGTGGCCTCCATGGTACCGGCCACTGACAGCACCCAGTGGCCAGGCCCTGTCAGAGGCCAGTGCCACAGAGGGCATGGCTCCAGCATCATACCTGGCACACTCTCTGCCAAAGCCATCCCATCCCACCCCAGGACTGGGGCAGGGACATCCCCTTTATGACACCCCCAGGTGCCCGACTGTCTTCCAGCTCTTCCCTTGTGACATTTCTGCTTTCCCCTCACTCTGTGCTGCACACCCTGGGGGCTTCGTTAGCACAACCCGGTTCAAATGTCTGATTAGTCTTTAGGAGATCGAGGGGTCAATTTTCCACAGCTCCTTCCTCTCCATTTAACTAATTTAACTGCACAATTGTTACAAATTTCATTTTATTATAGCGCTGCTTCTCAGTCCAATTGAATTACCAAAATCTCATTTTCTCAGAAGTGCTGAATATGTAATTAGAGGAAAAATTATGCTCCTGGCTGCCTATTAGAGAGGGCTGCGTGCAAGCACTGTCCGGGCACACACTTGGGTCTGTGGTGCCATGAGTGCCCACACTGCCTGGGCGAGCAAGTGCCTGCCACATGCAGCTGTGCCAGAGCCCCAGCACGGCACACAACAGTGTGACAGTGACAGAGCCTGTGGGTGGGCTCTAAGGGTGAGGGGCCCTGCAGGTGCAGGACCCGGGGTTCAGCTGGGTTCCTGGAGTCCTCTGAGCTGTGGGGCCGGATGCAAGGCTGGCAGTGCAGCTGATGTGGGGCTTGTGGGAAGTCAGAGGCCAGTGGACGTGGCCGTTGATCCCAATGCTCACAGTGTCTGGAGCTGTCTGCGTGCAGCTGGGCTCTGGCAGCTCCACGTGAGGGCTCTAGACCCCCAGCCCTTTCCAGCAGGGGAAACACAGCAGCTGCCCCCAGGCCCACTGGAGCAGCAGACTGGTCAGCACTGAGCCATGCGATGTATGGGCATCTCCCTCTGACACTGGTGCCTGTAGAGCTCAGGAGGATGCTGATGAGCGCTCAAGTTGCCTCCATCCCACCCCTGGGCTCTGCAGCCTGGCTTGTACCTTGTGTGCCACCTGTCACAACCTTTTGGTGGCCACTGGGGATCAAACACTGCTAAGAATCTCAGCACACGCTGCGAGCGTTGACTCTCTCCAGTGTGCCTGGAGGCAGAGTTGTGCCAGGGATGCCACCAAGGACTCCTACAGGTGTGCCCTGGCACTGCTGGAAGTTCCAGGAGCTGCCATGGGTGAGCCCGGGCCCCACGGACGATCCGGGCTGTGTTCAGGAGGGAGGCAGAGGGCTGTGCATCCCGGAGCTTTGTTCCTCCCACTGCCGTGCCTGGTCCTGCCGTGTCCCCGGTGGTGCCGCAGCTGTCAGTCCCTCCCGGTGCAGCGGCACCAGTACATGGCGAGCTGAGAGCTGTCGGCCGTGCAGGCGGGGGTGGCCGGGAGCCCCCCCAAGCACCCCCGTCTCGCCTTGGTTACACAACATTATCATTTCATAATACTCTGAAATATACATGAAGTTGGCTGAATGCAGATGAAATTGCACCATTTACTTCATGAATATTTCATGAAGCCTCAGCTCTGAAGTTTCCAGCTGGCAGAGCCAGGAGCCGGGGCCGGACCGTGGCCCCTTCTGCCCCGTGCTGGAGGTGACAGGGACGCACGTGCTGGTGTGTGCCCAGGCCAGCATCTTGTGTCATCCCCACTCCTGGATGTCATGTGGCTGCCACCACTCCACCTGTCCTCCCCAGGCTGCTATGGCCAGAGGGGTAGCAGCATCCCTGGCTCTGTTAGCTGGAGCCCAGGGCAGGAGCAGGGTAGGGGCATGCATGGTGCCAGGATAGTGTGTGGCAGCCCAGAAGAATGGTGTTTCCCATGCCATCAGGCTGCTCTGCTTCCCCATGCCACTCCTCCTTCTCCTCCCCCCTCAGGTCCTGCCTGCTCCCTGGAGCCCGCCTTCCCACCACAGCATCCCTGGCAGATGTCATTACCAACCTCTCACCCCTCTCTGTGTGTCGGTGATGAAGACATTCAGTGCAGCAGCTGCTGCCACTGGTCCCTGCAGCTCCTCACTCCTTCACTGCTTCCTCCAGAGGGTCCATCCCCATCATGCCTCCCAGCTCTCTGTGGGATCACTGTGGCCCCACTCTGGGGGTGAGCAACCCACCACCATGGTGGGCAGGGCTCGTCCCCCCAGAGGCACCCTGACCCCACAGCCAGGAGCTCTGTGGCCAGTTCCTGCACAGCGCTGGGCACTGCTTTGTATGGATGGCACAGCTTTTGGGGTAATGAAATACTTACAGGTCAGTGGTTTCGTGAGAAATGACAGGGATCAGTCAATTCCTTTTCAGGGAGTAATTTTCTTCCCCTTCACGGCCTCTGTTCCATGTTGACAGTCATTAGCATGAGCGAGTGGCCGGATCAAAGGGTGAATGTTACATCTGTCACGCGGATGAGTCGTGCTGGGCACAGTGATGCCTTCATGGGCCCAGGATGCCTGAGGGCTTCCTTGGGCCATGCCAGGACCCTTCTGCCTCCACCGGGGCATTTCTTGAATCTGTCTCTGCTGCTCAGTACAGTGCCACACTGCCCTTCTCCAGGGCTCTGGGCATAAGGACAGATGGTCCCATCAGTCTGCCCGCTCCAGTTTCCTGCTGGTGGGCACAGCGGGTCCCCCACAGGAGACTTTTGGAATTGCTGAGCACCCTTCCCTGTGCCCAGCAGTGACCTCAGGCTCCCCCATCATGTGGCAAAGGTGTGCCCTGGCATTAGCAAGCAGGCAGGAGCCATTCCAGGTCACAGTAAAGTGCCTGCATTCCTTGCCTGCCCTGCCTGCAGGATATGCTTATTGAGGCTCTGCAGCTTGCAGGAGCACCCTGGGGGGGGCTCTGCGGGTGCTGTGGTGCTGAGGGCCCCTCTTTCCCCCCACAGCAGGTGTCTGGTTCCCACTGGGAGGAGCAGGACAGCCCCAGGCAGTGGGGACCGCTCTCAGGGTGTGGAGGTGTGTAGTGACAGGACTGTCTTCCCTCCAGCACTCCACATGTGGCTTCACCTAGCTGTACGTGCCGTGACCTAATAGTGCCATGACCAGGCAATGTGCCATGACCAGGCAATGCCATGCCATGATCGGGCAGTACCATGCTGTGGCTGGGCAGTGCCATGCTGTGACCAGGCAGTGTTGTGCTGTGCCACCCTGCACCATCAGCACCACGTGGCCCAGGAGGGGCACAGCCGTGGGCAGAGTTGACCGGTGGGAGTTGCCCTGGGCTGGAGGTGGGACTGGGGTCAGGCCAAGGCAGCAGGGTGGCCGTGAGGGTTGGAGGAAACTGGCACATCTGCGGCGGCTGCGGTGGCAGCAGGGGACAGGTGCTGGTGAGCAGCCTATAACCTCAGGGACTCCTACGTGGCATTGTCACACTGCTGGCAGGACGCCTGTCACAGCCGAGGTTTGGTGGCCCATTGCAAGTGCTTGTGGCTGGCAGCTGCCATATCATCAGTGCAGGGCTCTGCACTCGGCTGATTGCTCTGACCCGTCCTCTGCATCTGTGGGCTCCTGGCACGTTATTTTCTTTATTTTCTTAAAAAGGAGCAAATGTGGGAAACGGTGTCGTCAGCCCCAAGCTGACAGGCAGAATCACCAAAATGCGATGTCGGCAGGAACTGGCCCCACGCGCTAAATGACTTGAAAGGAAATGGCCGGGATTGTGCTGAGGAGGCAGTGTGGGGGGAGAAAGCAAGTGGAGCAAACAAAAAAACTTCATTAATTAAAGCAACTTGTTAATGAGGGACATTTAATCAGCTAAAGATGATATTTACCCCTTCCTTGCTGCGGCAGCCGCTGCGGAGGGCTGGTGGCATGAGACCAAGCTGTGGGCAGGGCAGAGGACTCTGCACAGGGGACGCCCGGCAGGGGACACGGGGCAGAGGACACCGTGTGGGGGATGCTGCACAGGGGAAACCAGGCAGGGGAACTTGGATTTCCTGTCCCAGCATCTCTGCTGCCATCCCTGGGGCAGTGGTGTTTCAGCACAGGGTCATGCCCCAGTCCTGCTGGTACCTGCCCGAGCAGGTGGGCCGCAGAGGTGCTGGGCTCGTGTCCGCTATGCTGCCTGCTTTGCTCCAGGCTCAGGCACTGAACTGACCTGTCTCAATTTAAACAAGGCCAAGAGCTGTTAAGGATCAGAATTTCTTTTGCTGCAAGTGTCGAAAGCGCCATGTGGGAGCGTCCCCGCATCCCAGGAGGGATGGGTGCTGGCAGAGCAAGGGATGTCTATCAGAGCCCCTGTCCCTGACACCCGCAGGCCAGCGCTGTGCCACGGGCTCCCTACATGGCCAGGCACCCTGCACTGGGAGCACCCAGGGTGCTTCTCATGGGCTGCAGAGGTGGGTCCCCAGCGACCTCCTGGGTGCTCAGTGCAGGGCGACACTCCAGAAGGGGCTCCAGCCACCTCCTGGGAGGAACAAAGGGACCCTCGCTGCTTGGGGCTGCCCAGGGATGGGGCTGTTCCAGTGGTGCGGGCAGCATGGGGTGTGGAACTTGAGTAGTGTGATGTCAATGGGCACCACACAGCCAAACCTGTTAGAGTTCCCTTCCCCATGGGACCCTCAGCCGCAGCAGCCCCAATCTAGCAGCTCTATCCCCAGAGGGGGTGGCCAGGCACTGGGAGAGAACAGGAAGCACTGGAAGCCTTGGATCTATGTCTCCTCAGCACCCGCAGTTCCAGTGCCATCAGCAGCAACCAGGGGAACCTAATGGTCCCTGAATGAAATAATACCCAGGCTGACAGGCATTGCGACAGTCCTAATTAATAACTGATACAAACGTGGCTGTTGGGACGGCTGATGAGGGGCCAGGAGGGCCCCAGACTTGGGCAGGTGGGGACAGTCCCTGTGTTCTGTCTGCCCGCTGACACCCTGGTACCTGCGTGGCTGTAGTGACAGCAAGGACGTACCCAGTGCAGAGCAGGCAGGAGTGACGTGGGCTGTTCCTGGTTTTGCACGTGCAGGCAGGGAGGGACGGGCACAGGGCGGCAGGGATCAGACAGGGAGGGATGGGCACCAGGCACTGGGGATGCAGGCAGGCACTGGGAGAGTGACCACGGTGCCTGTTGGTGTCTGCCTGCTCCCTGCAGAGGAGTTGGGAGCCGAGAGCCAGGTGAGCACAGGATGGAGCCCTCTGGCCTGCCAGGTGGAATTAGCACCTGTGGTGCAGGCAGGAGTGGCATGGGCAGTTCCCATCTGCCCGTCCTGGGGCAGGGCCGTCGATGGGCTCGGCTCCTGCAGCGGAACAGCCCCGGCCCACACAGGCAGGTGCATCAGGCTGGCGCGTCCCCGAGCAGCTGAGTCAGCGCGGGCAGGCGCTGCTGGTGCTGCCGATGACTTGCAGATCTGCAGCGGGTCTATTCCCGCTGGGTTTCCGTGTGTGCCCGGCGCGGCTCTGCTGCCACCCTCACAGCGCGACTGCCCTGCGGGCCGGGGACGGCAGCTGCCGGCGCATCCCCCCCGCCACCCCCACCCTGCCCCAACATAAATCGGCAACGCACGCAAAATTAAGGAGCTGGTCTCTGCGGGCTGAGCCACAGATGGATTTCACAGGCCAGGGGCTGCTGCAGCATGTTGTAAAGCATCCGAGGGGCTGTGGGCGCTGCCCCATGTGGCCCTGGGACTGCCTCTGGGGGCTGCAGCTGTGCCGGCCACAGGTGCAGCACACACGTGCGAGCGGGCACGGGCCATGGGTGTGTGCTGGGCTGTCAGGATGGACAGGAGGTGGATGGGTGGGTGTGCAGACCAGGCACAGCCTGGGAGCCCCACACTGCACTCCTAGCCCCACGCAAACCCCAGCAGCCCTTGGCACAGGTGCAGCTCACCCCGTTTGACCAAGGCGGCCAAGCCAGCTGCGTTAGAGCAAAGGGCCTAATCAAATATTTAGCAGTTAATTGATCCGTGTCTGGTGTTTGCCCAGGGGCCATCAGCATCCCTCCCTGATCCCCCTCCCAGCCTGCCCAGCCAGTGCCAGTGCTGTGCAGCTCCCAGCATGATGCTGCTGGTGGGGCTCTGCTTTGCCAAAACGGGGCCTTGACCAGGTCTCCCTTCCCAAGGAGAGGGATATGCCAGCTTCAGGAATTAAAACCAAAGTGGAGGCCTCCGGCCTCTTACCCAAGCCCCAGCGCACTGGGCAACATGACCCAAAAGCCACCACAGCACAGAGACAGTCTGGGGTGTAGTGGAGTGGATGGGACTGGGTCTGGCTGTGGAGATCAGAACCCCATCCTGGGGCGAGTGGCAGCCCAGGGATCCCAGCAGCTGAGGGGGATGGTGCTGCTCTCTTGGCAGGGTAACCAGGACGCCACGGCTCCGCCGGACGCGATGGCTCAGCCCTACCCCCCTGCCCAGTACCCCCCGCCCCCCCAGAACGGGATCCCTGCAGAGTACGCACCGCCGCACCCCCACCCCACGCAGGACTACTCGGGGCAGAGCACAGTACCGGAGCACGCCATGACCCTCTACACACCAGCACAGAGCCACAGCGAGCAGCCAGGCACCGACGCCAGCACACAGTCCATAGCAGGGACACAGACGGTACCGGTAAGGCAGTGCCTCGGGGGGTGTGGATGGGCTCAGGGCAGTGCCAGAGGCACTGGAGGGTGTTGGGGCAGTCCTGCTGCGGGGATCCACAGCACTGTCAGAGCTGCCAGGAGGGTTCTGGGGCAGTGGTGCTGCCTGGCCAAAGTCCCACAGGGTACCAGGCTGGGTGTTCGTAGCATTGCTCCCCCTCACTGCCCCCCATTATTTCTCATCACTCATAATCCACTTGCTTGGCTTTGCTCTACAGGATCGTGGCATTTACAGGGCTGGAATGCAGCACCAGGAAGGTGCTGAGCTCAGCACTTTCCAGTCCTTCCACATGGCCCCACGTGCAGTGTCTGCAGCCCCACCCCGAGCATCCCCATAGCCCCACCATTACCCCCCTGGCTCACCAGGAGGGAGGGCCACCCGTGGGGTACTGCCCAGAACCTGGGGACCGCAGGGCCTGGGGTGTCCCTGGGGGCAGACAGGGCCAAGCGCAGGGCAGGGGGACATTCCTGCTGGGGACACGGGGCTGGTATGGCCAGGGGCTGATGGCAGCAGTGCCTCCCACAGCAGACAGATGAGGCGGCACAGACAGACAGCCAGCAGCTACACTCCTCAGACAACACAGACAAGCAGCAGCCCAAGAGGTTACACGTCTCCAACATTCCCTTTCGATTCCGGGACCCTGACCTGCGGCAAATGTTTGGGGTGAGTACAGCTCTATCCAGCCATCACATCCTTGCTCCCTGCTCAGTGCTGACCCGTGGCACCATCGGGACCTTGGCACTGTCACCTCCCAAGGGCCTATCCTGCCCAGCCCCTGTGTGTGTGGAGCGGGGAGTGACACAGAGCCCTTGTTCCCTTCCACTGTCCCCTTCCCAGCCCTCATTAGGACTCAGAGCAGTCCCAGCTAATGAAATTTTGGATGGCACTCCCCAAGTCCTATCAGAGTGGGAGCCATAGGAGGGACAAGGGCTTTCCCTTGCATGACTCTGGGGGTCCCCAGGTCTGGCCCCCAAGGCAGCCCTCTGCCCATCCCTGGCCCAGAGCCCCATGCAAGCAGCTCTAGGTGCAGGGCCAGGGGCTTTGCAGGCACTCATCCCTGTGTTCTCTCCACTTGCAGCAATTTGGGAAAATCCTGGATGTGGAGATCATTTTCAATGAGCGGGGCTCCAAGGTGGGTGATGCCCATGGCCAACACCACACAGCGAGTCCTGGGGAGGGTGTCAGTGGAGCCAGCTTGCCCAGCAGTGTTGTAACCTGCTCTCCCCTCCTCTCCTGGCCCATGGGACCTTGGCATGCTGTGCCCTGTCGGGGCGCCAACTGGGGAAGTTGTGTGGGTCCCTGCACCCAGCACTGGAGGGAGGAGAGGGCTCGCTCTGTCCCGCCATGGGCAGCTTGTGTCCCTCTGTGTCTGGATGTCTCTGTTGTATCTTCCCCACTTTCTGTGCCCCTCTCCCAGACTCTTCTCCCAGCTCGTGGGCAGTTCTGGGGCAACCCCTGGCCCCTGCAGGGACCCCAGTCTGGGCTCTTCATCTCTGCACTGTGGCAGCCTCACCTCCTGCGTCAGCTCTCCTGATTCACCCCCTCTCTCTCTCTGTCCCCACACCCTCTCTCTGTCTCTCTCTGTCTCTTTCTTTCTCCTTTTCTCCTCTGCTCACAGGGTTTTGGGTTTGTAACTTTTGAAACTAGCACAGATGCCGACCGGGCACGGGAGAAGCTGAATGGCACCATCGTAGAGGGCCGGAAGATTGAGGTGCTCAGATAAGTGTGCTAGTGCCATGCCATGCCTGTGTGTGCGTGTCCCCTGCCCGGGCTATGGGACGCGTGGGGCAGCTCCGGGTCCCGGGTGCCTGGCCTGTGCATGTGTCCCTGAATGTGAAACGGGAGCATGTGTGTCAGCTGCCGGGAAGGTCATTGCTTGGCACAAGGAGTGTCTGGCCCAGAGGAACCTCCCGGGTACATAGAGCCAAGGTGTCAGCTGGGGCTGCATTCTGCCTGGTATAGACAAGCCTGGCAGATCCCCGTGCCCATAGCAGCCTCCCCAGGCTCTGCAGGGAGCTTTGGGACTCTGCCCCGCATGCCATCCCCCCTGCTCTGTGCTGGAGGGAGGATCCACGTGCAGCTCCACACCTGCAGTGCCAGCAACTGCCCAGCCCTGGAGGCTTTGATTTCTCCAAGCTTTGCACAGGGATCAGGCTCTGCCCATTTGCCAGCAGCTCCTCGCTGGTGGCTGGCGAGTGGTGGGAACCAGGGTGGCACATAGCAGAGGGAGTGGGACAAGATGTCCCCAGCAGTGCTGAGAGCAGAGAGGGAGCCTGGCAGGGCACAGCAATGCCCCATGGACAACGAAAACATCATCCAACAAAATCAGGCAGGAGCTCACAGGCAGCATGTCGGGGCTCAGCCTGAGCATGGCACCACAGCTCTTGGGGCACCAGCCGCCAGCCTGAGCCACACTCACAGCTGGAGCATGGAGGCCTGGGCTGGCTGGAGGCACAGGCAGCTCTGTGTCCGGTGGGGTGCTGCAGGCAGAGCCTTGTCTCGTGTCTCCGGTGCAGCTGGCATACTTTCCTTTGCTCCAGCATCCGAAGCAGCAGCAACACGTGCTGAGCACAGCTGAGCGGGCCCTGGACCACAGCCTTGCCAGCTCCATGTCCCTCAGGCACTGAGCCCCCATCCCTCTCTCTCCAGGTGAACAACGCCACAGCCCGTGTCATGACCAACAAGAAGGTGGCCAACCCCTACACCAACGGTAAGGGCCAGTGCCCAGAGAGCAGGGACTGCAGCAGGCAGGGGCATCTCCAGGCACCGGCACTGTCTGGCTGCCATGAGGCTCTGGCAGTGAATGCCCTCCACACCTGCAGGCAAATGGGAGAGCAACTGCTCCTACCCAGTGCAGGAGTGCAGCCCCCCCATGCCCTCTTCCTGCCTGAGGATGGGGCTACTGCCCCTCAGAGCACTATGGAGAGTGCCCTGTCCTCACCGGCTCTCCCTGCCCACAGGCTGGAAGCTGAACCCAGTGGTGGGAGCAGTCTACGGCCCCGAATTCTACGCAGGTAATGTTGGGCTGCAGCAGTACCTGCTGCAGGTTCCCCCCAAACGTCAGCTCTGCACTGTGCCACTGCTCTGTGCGGTGAGCAGCCCCTGGCCCCTTTCCCTGTCCTTCACACCTGCTTCGACCGTTCCCCCTATCCTATCCCCTTGCCCAGCATCCTCACAGGGCCATGTCCCTGCCAGGCTGAGGGTACAGGGATGGGCTCTGCCACAGATGCCCTGTGGGGGCTGTGTGGACCTGCTGTGGAAAGCCCACAGGTGTCCCCTGCCTCCTGCAGTAACGGGGTTCCCGTACCCCACCACGGGAACGGCCATGGCCTACCGAGGGGCACACCTACGGGGCCGAGGACGCGCCGTCTACAACACTTTCCGGGCTGCGCCGCCGCCACCACCCATCCCCACCTACGGCGCGTGAGTACCCGGGGGGCTGCTGGGCTGGGGGGGCCCGCGCTGCCCCAGGTCTGTATTGGCATTGCTGGGCTCTCACATGTCAGGAGCAGGCTGCGGCTCCTGCAGCGCCTGCCTGGCCGCAGGCTCTGTGCCAGCCCCAATCTGCTGCCCTGGGGGTGACCCACGCACTCACCAGCCTGTCTTACACCAAGGCACAGGACGTTATTCCAGCCAGGATGGTTGGTTTAATGGGAATTCTCTCCCAGTGCATGCAGTGGTGATGATGTTGGGCAGACACGGCCATGGCCATCTGTGGCTGCTTGGCTTCTCCCAGCAGTGATCCTGCCCTGGGAGCCTCCTCTGGCATGCCCTCATCTTAGCTGTTCCCCAAGTCCCTGTCCAGAATCCCAGCCCAGGTGTGCCTTTGGGGCCTGGACAGCCACTCCTTGCCAGTCAGCTGTGGGGCTGAGGCAGCTTCTCCCCTTCACTGTCCTCACCCCACTCCGCGCATCCAGGGGCACTTGCTGGGCTCTGATGCCTCCTCCTCATTTCCAGGGTTGTCTACCAGGATGGTTTCTACGGAGCTGAGATCTATGTAAGTGACACTGTGCACAGGGCTGGGCTGTGATGGGGACATGCCAGCACAGGGGGCAAGTGGCATCACACGAGTTCACAGTGGGCTCTGCCTCCTCAACCCCCTCCCCTGGGCTGCAGCAAGAGCGTGAACACAATACAGCTTCTCCAGAGCAATCTGGGTGGCACACACCACACAGGACCCTATGTCCAGTCCTGTGCCCCTGCCAACCCTCTTGCAGGGCTGGTGTGATGCGGGATTTATGGCCTCAGTTCCTTACACCCGTGTTTAACCTCCATGTCTGAGGAGCCAGCAGCGATATTTCAGGCAGGCACTGAAGGATTTATCTAATGTGACACCTCATTAAAGCGAGCGGGGAGGTGACAGTCTCTTCTCTGGAAATTTAATTTTTTAAGGTTAATGTTTGTGAAAGCCCCTGGGGAATGGTAATGAGGCTGATGCTTGCCCATTGGCACTGGCACCAGCTCACCGTGGGCCCCACACTATTCTGTGCAGTGCCATGGGGCACCAAGCTGCCCCCAAACCCCACCCCCCCAAGTGGGTGCAGCCCTTGACCAATCTCTCCTCCCTGCAGGGGGGCTATGCTGCCTACAGGTACGCCCAGCCCGCAGCAGCAGCGGCCGCATACAGTGACAGGTAAGCACTGACCATTGCACCTGGGGGAGCTCCATGTCACCTCTGCACTGCTCACTCTGACACCCCAAGCTTTTGAATGCTGTTGGACAGGACAGACAGCATGGGGGGGAGGGTGTCCTGCAAACAGGGAGCCCTTGCTCCCCTCAGGGCTAGGCTGGAAAGGGCTGGCACCACTGCAGGGGGAGCAGGGAGATCCCGGGGGGCTTCCAGGTGCAGTAGGAGGGAGGGCTCTGAGGGGAGACAGGACCCCAGCTGTTGTCACTAACACCCACCACTGTTTGCTCCTAGTTATGGCAGAGTGTACGCAGCGGCAGACCCCTACCACCACACCATCGGCCCCGCCGCCACGTACAGCATCGGCACCATGGTAAGAGCAGCCCCTTGGCCTTCCTCTGCTTCCCGGGGGGCTGCAGGCAGCCCAGGGAGGGGTCTGGCATGGTGGCCATGGGGCCGTGGGGCACAGGGCAGGTATGGGAGCTGTGGGAGGGGAGTGGGAACGGCACAGCCCCTGCCTGGCTCTGTCTGCAGGAGAGGAAACCCCCACCCTGCACCCTTGCCCCACCTTCCCCTCACACCCTGCACAGTACAGCCCACGCACGCCACTTCCCACGAGCCTGGCTGCCCCCCCACCGTCTGCCTGGTCAGGTTCCAGGACCCCATCTCTCATCCCAGTGCAGGACAGTGTCCCCAGGGCCCTGTGTGCAGCCACACACCGGGGGCACTGCAGTCCCTTAGGCGCCACAGCTCTTGGCCAGCTCTGACAGCATCAAAGATGAAAAATTGCACTCATGGCTGGGATTGCAAAGCCAACCTGCCTTTTTCTGCCTTTTTTTACTCCCTTGGCATCCCCAGCCCTGGCCAGCTGCTGGTGAGGGGCCATGGACACTAAATCCTAAGGGTTTTCAGCTCAGTGCCACAGCAGGGATGGGGGCAGGTCCTTGGCAGGCATGGCACAGCAATGCCACATTGGAGGCATATGGCAGCCCCTGCCCCCAGGGCCCATAGCTGCCACAGAGCCCAGGCAGCACTGGGCACCCTAGCCCTGCCTGCCCCTCACATCCCAAGGACAGCAGCAATTTGGTGTCATTTGAAAGAGGAGAAAAAAAAAAGAAGATAAAAAAGGGAAGATCTAGGCTTTGGCTCTCTCTGAATACTGATTGGCTTTTTTTTCATCTTTGATGTTGCAGGCTAGTCTATACCGAGGAGGGTACAGCCGCTTCACTCCCTACTAGCAAGACAGACCCAGCCCCCCCACCACTGCCCCCGATGCTCACTAGCACCAAACCAAACCAGGCAGACAGAGCCGAGGCCGAGCCTGCAGAGGAGCCGCGGGTGCTGCCCGGGTGGCCGGGGCTGGCGCCGGGCTCTGTGGGGCCACAGCACCCCACACTCATAGGGTTACCTGAGCCGCTCCATCCTGCTGCCTGCCGGCCTCTCATGCACCATCCGCCCGTCCCGGGGACAGCGGGGAGTGGGGCCAGCCCTCAGCCCCAACAGCACCCCATTCCCACAGCCAGGATGTGGGGTCCCCCCACTGCCCTGGCCGGGGTGCAGAGGGCTTATCCCCCCGTGAGGCAGGCGGGGGTGCTCGGCCTGCAGGAATGCTCGCTCCACAGGCGCTGGGGCTTGCGATGACAACAGCCCCCTGAGCAGCCCCTCTGCCCCCCTAGGACAGAGAGGAGCCAGCTGGGGTTGATGCCAGCTGTGGTGACTGACGAGGCTGGGGTGGGTTCAGGATCCTGTGAGGCAGCACGCCGGGCAGGAGCACTTCTCTGCCTGACCACGCTGCTCTCAGAGCTGAGTGCGATGGGCTGGGCTGGCTGCGGAGCAGAGTGTGATGGGCTGGGTTGGCTGCGCGGGACGGTGCCTGCGTGCTCCCGGCCAGCATCTCCGCCTGAGTGCTCCAGCGAAAGACCTGCCTCTCTTGTTTCTGTTGTAGTGAACCCGTGGCTGTTTCCTTCTGGGACCAGAAAGGGCAAAAATACCCACACACCACACACACAAAAAAGAACCCCAAAATATAAAAATTAAAAGCAAAGCAGAAAAAGAAAAAAAAAAAAAAGGAAAAAAAAATCAAACAAAAAAAAGAGAAACAAAGCCAAACGGCAGCAGCCAAGTGAGTCCCAACTGTCCACACACACCGAGTGAGAGAGTCCCAGAGGAGCCGCGGCGAGCACCGGCGGTTGGACGCGCCGGAAGGACCCCCAGCGCCCCGGCCCCACAGCCCACCAGGGAGGGAGCCAGTGCAGGCAGGCGTGAGGGTCCGCGGGGGTCCAGGGGGCCCTCACCCGCCCAGGTGCAGGGCCTGGGCGCCACGTCTTCCTTTCCCTGGTGCAGGAGCGCTGGGGGTGCCGGCAGAGCGCTGTGCCCTGCCTGGCTCGTGGGACCGGGTGACGGGGTGGGGACCTGGCTTCGTGCCACCCGCACCCTGGCGCTGACGGCCATCGGCGTGTCAAGTGTGCGGGGCCTCGGCTCCAGTGAAGAGCTGGGGTGGCGGCGCGGCTGCGGTGCTGAGGTATTGCAGGGGATGACCCTCTGCCTTTTAAAGGGAATTTTTGTTAAGAGGAGCTTGCAACTCGCTTGTGACCCCTTCCCCCTCTTCCTCCCTCCTTCCCTGACACCCGTGCTCCCACCCTGCCTGGACCAGCCCTGAGCAAAGCTGGGCCAGGCGCTTCCCCAGTCCCACTCCCCCTTGCTCTGCGGCACGGGACACGCTCATGGCCACCCGTCCCTGCCTGAGGCAGCGGGATGCCTCCAGCCCTGGGTGCGGGGTCTCGACCACTGTATCAGCCACAAGGGACCCCCGCAAGCCACAAGGCTGGGCTGCAGCCGCAGGCACACTGGGTGCAGTGCCCAGTGGCACG
>VYXF01005669.1:212272-276661 GCA_013397295.1 Polioptila caerulea
CTCCCTGGGCCCGCGGAGCGCCAGCGCTGCCGTGCGAGCCCCGAGGCCCGCTGCCCCCACGCCTGTCGGCGGCCACTCACACTTGCTCGGGTGCTCCCCGCGGCATTGTCGAGTCCCGGCACCGCAGAGCTCGGGGCAGGTTCGCCTCGATGGCGCCTGCTGAGTGTCACAAGCCCCCGGTTCGGGAGCTCCCGGCGTGTGCCCTGGGCCCGCTCCCAGGGCGCGCCACGGTGGTTCAGGGGTTGCAAGGTCTCCCCTCTCATGCCCGTGCATTTTCCTCTCGCTTCTTTCTGCCCTCCGTGCCCGCCGAGTGTTGCCTCCCGGTGCCGAGGACCGGGACTGGGCAGGAAGACCCTGCCTGTGGCTGGTCTCTTCCAGGCAGGTTCCCGTGTGTCGGTAGGAGCTTTTGCCTTGAGCAGGGACTTTGCTGAGGGGAGCCTGGATTCTGGCCGAGATCTGAGGCCATGGCCCCGATGCTGGAGCCGTGCTGGTGTCCATTCTTCCTGGTAGCAGCTGGTGCCCGCGAAGTGCCGCTGCCGGCAGTGCTGGTTCACGGGCCGGTTTCCTGCCCAGCTGTGCGACGCAGCCGATTAGAAGCTGCTGTTCCACCCCAGAAATGACTGTGCTTGGCTGCGAGGACTTCACTGTGTAAGATAAGGAAGATGTCGGCGGCTGCGGCCTGGCTCGGGTGTTGTCAGATAGAACCCATTAGCAGGAGAGCGCAGTAGGAGCGATCCTGCGAACAGTCTCTCATTGCTTCCCAGAATCACCTGGGAGATATCCCGGGTCATCTTTCAGCATTAGAAATGTCCCACTCATCCCACAGGGAGTGCACGGCCGCCTCCAACTCCTGCCACTGTTCCTGTGCAGGGGGCAGCACAGCCCACAGCTGCCCTGAAGCCCTTGAGCTGAGTTGGTTTAGCCAAGGACATTCTGCTGAGACTGGAGTGTGGTGGGAGCCGACGGGGAGTCTCTTCCTGGTGGGATTGTGCTGACGCCAGTGTCTGCCCCATGGCTCACAGCCTCTCTTCAGCCGTCTGCCTCAGCAGAGAGCAAATCCCAGGGCAAGCAGCTGGAGGCACAGATGTGTGCTCCCCCTGCTTTTGTCAGGGTGTGGGGCTGCACTCCCACCCCCTTCCCAGCATCTCCCCGTGGGGACAGTGGCAAGACTGAACCCATCCCAGACTGGAACTGACCGAGAGCCGTGGTGTGGGTCGAACGCCTCTGCACCGTGGGGAAGAGGTATCCTGATGGGGAGCCATCCTTGCCGAGCTGCAGCACCGGTGAGAGGATGAGGGGAGCACAGTCCTGTCCTGGCACCGTGTCCTGAGCTGGGCCCCATCACAGCTCAAGCCTGGCCCCAGGGAGAGGGGGATTGGGCAGTGCTGGTAATCCAACTGCACCCAAGGGATTACCGCTCACTCTGGCCTGGGGATTAAGGGATTTCTATAAGCGGGGTTGATGCAGCCTCCAGCAAAGCAGCTTGTGCCTGGGGGGCCTCGCTGTCTGGGGCAGGATGGGTGTGTGATGGCAGGGTGGCCTGTGCAAGGTGTGGGAGATCCCCAAAGGAGGGTGGGCTGCCAGGTCTGCAGCAGGCTGGCTGAGGGATTCCTGCCCTCCTCGCCACCCTTCTGCAAGTCCTGTTTTGCCAGTGGGTCCTGGCAGACTTTTGGCACAGGCTTAGCTGTTTGGGAAGCATCCTGGGACCATGGCATGTCCCTGGGCACCAGGGAACACTGCTGAGGGAGCTGCTGATGATGCCCCAGCCCCTTCTCTTGCACAGTGTGGGGTCTGGGCAAATTGCTGGGCCCAGCTTGAGGAGCAACTCTTCCACAGAGCTCAAGGATGGACCCTCAGATCAAAGGCAGAGAGATAGTGCAGGGCTAGCAACCAGCTTGGAGAGCAGAGCCAGGGGCTCAGGCAGAGGCAGTTGTCCAGTTCCTCTCCTGAGGTGTTTGGAGCAGAGAACAATCAGCCCTGCTGCTGACACTTGCAGTCATGTCAGGGCTGTAGCTATGGTTTGTAAACACCCCACCTCTCCTGGACAAGGTGCAAGGACCGAGCCAGGCATCCAGGTCACTCAGTGTGGGAGATGGCACCTGGCCCTGCCTCATCCCAGTCACAGCACCCATGTGCCTGTGTCACACAGGGGTTTTTCCAAATGCCAGTCCAGGCCTAGGCAGGTGCTTGTACAGCACATGCCCAGCTCAGCCTCCCCTGTGCCCCTGCTCCCTTCACCTGCCCTTTTGCCTCCTGGTGATGTGGCAACCACTGCTCTGGCCCCTGGGAAAGGGGAAGTGATGTTGAAAGAAGGTCAGTCACATCAGCAGTGAGTGCCTGGCTGCCCTTGCAGCCCTGTCAGCTGCCCTTCTCCACTGTCTCTCCTCCTCTCTGCAGTCACACTGCTCCTGGGATCAGGGGCTGCTCCTGCCTGCCAGGGTGCCCTTCCTTACTGCCCGCTCCATCTGGGCTTCTGCCTGCCCTACTCAAGTTACTCCTGGCTCAGCGATCCCAGTGGATGCAAGGACAGGTGAGCAGAGCTGTGGAGCTGCTCCTGCCCTGACAGGCCCTGGGGTTTATTACTCATGGCCATGCCCTGTGTTCAGGATCGCTCCTGCTTTGAGGAAAAGAGCTGTCAGTCCGGTTTGGGTTTGCTCAGTGCCTCTGGGGTTGGAGTGCGGGAGGGTTGCTCATTTCCCCAGCTCCACAGCTGTTCACCAGCCTGGGATCCCAGGGCAAGACCCCCAGTTCCTGCTGCAGGAGCCCCCCACACACCAGGGCTGAAGCAGAGTGGGCAGTGCCTCTGGGGCACGACCGGGGCTTGGTGTCTGCTCGTGCTGGCACATGGGGTTGGCTGAGCCTGTCAGGCTGGGTCGGGGCTGGGCCTCGGGCCCTGCACCCCAGGAGCAGGGGCCCTGGTGGCACCCCCACTCTTGCATCGCCGCGCTTCTCTGGGTGCACCTTCCTCCATGCGGCGCTCGTTGCTATGCGACCGCCGGCTCCTGATGCTTAATGCTCTAATACGGAGGGATAAAACCACTCTAAAAATACCCCGCTGCCAGCCCCCCGCGGGGTCAGGGGGGCTGCCGGGGGGCAGGTGGGCTGGGCAGGGGNCCAGAGCCAGCTCCAGCCAGAACTGGGAGTGCTCCGGCTCCCCTGCTTGCACCCTGCCCCACAGTACTGGGGAGCTGCCCTAGGTACTGGCTACCTGCCTGGGACTGGGAAGCCCACTGCTCAGCCACGCGCACCTGTCTGGCCTCTGTCTGCTCCTGCCTGACCTCTGCCTGTCCCTGCCTAACCATCCCGGAGCTGGTGGCATCCTGCGTGGGACCCCCCACGGCATGGGGACAGTCAGTGAGCTCTGCGCCTCCAGTTTCCAGGCATTCCTCTGCCCGTCGGTGGCTGCCAAGGCAGGTAGGCACTGCGTGCCCCCCTCCCCTCTGTGCCGCGGGGTTCCCATCCCCCAGCAGACACGACGGTGCCCATGGCTCCGGCTCCATATGACTCTGGCTCCATATGGCTCCTGCTGAAAGCAGCACAGTGTCCTCGCCGTCTCACTGCCTCCTTCCTCTGCCAGCCTTTTCAAACTTGGGCCTCTGCAAGGATGGACGGGCACTGGGCCCCTTGCCTGGCACTGCCCTGTGCAGAGCCTGTGCCATGCTGGGACTGAGGTGTTCAGGAGCCACCGGTGGTGGCTGGGAGGTCACAGGCAGCACAGCATGGCTGTGGCGTGTCCTGCCCTAGCCCCTCATAACCTGCCCTGCCCTGGAGGATGTTTGAGCACTCTGTTGCCCTCATCACAAGTGCTGGTGGTTACAGAGGGGGGGGTGGCACTCTCCAAAGGGAATTCTGTGTAGGAAAACCCAGCTCCTGCCACATCGTGGGTGTGCAGAAGGTCAGCCACCTGTGCGACCTGCTGCTGTCTGCTGGTTTCTGCCCAGATGTGGGACTGGGGGGCTGCGCAGTGGGGCTGGGGGTTGTGGGACCTCCTCGGCCAGCAGGAGGGCTGGCCGGTGGGCTCTGCTCCTCACTAGGCCTGGCACCATAAGCAGTGCTGGCAGCAGGTGAGGTGCCTGCCTGGCTGTATTCCTTGCACATGCCCAGTGTCTGTAGACACAGCTGAGCTGGTGCTCACCCAGCCATGCTGGAGGCCGGAGGTCCGTGCATGGGGACATTGGAGCCTTGAGCCACTGGGAGCGAGGTAGTGGCTGTGGAGGGGGTTCCTTGATGGGCTCAGGGTCAGAGAAGTGGGATTGGTGGTGTGGTGGGCAGGGCTGCACAAAAGCAGGAGAGTCCAGCAGCCTAGGAGGGCCTTTCCTGGAGCTGCCTGTCCCCAAACCCTCCTCCTGAGGCACCTCAGCTGTCGGTGGGGAAGGATGGGGCTGACACAACCCAGGGTGTGCACATGGCTATGGTGAAAACAGGATGTGGTATGAGGAGACAGGCAGGATGTTTCTGGGGGCCCCACGGGACCCCAGCAAAGGGGCACTGTGGGTAGCAGCGTTTGCAGCAGCACACAGAGACCTTGGGCTCATCCCCATGGTCTGCCTGACCCCAGGGCTGTTGCCCTCTGATGTGGTACAGTGTGGGCCGGCAGCTCAGGGGGCCGAAGAACACCCCAAGGCTTCTGAAGCCCACCCTCCCCTTAGTCCATAGCTGGCATTCTGGGTACCGTGTCTCCATCTCGTGCTGCTAAATAGGATTTAGCTGAGTCAAGGCAGCCGAAGCTGATGCGGCCTCTTCAGGCGACTGACAGGGACGTGCTGGGGTCGCTCCCACTGCAGGCATGGCCCCACAGTGCCCGGACTTGCCACAGAGGGGTCCTGCACGGAGCAGTGGGGTCCCTACAGACACCCCTTAGCAAGGGGGCAAGACAGTGGGGAACAACGTCCCGTGGGGACTGGCACGGCTCCTAGTCCTTCTCCTGATTCCTGTTCTTGTCCCAGCGAGCTGTGGGAAATGCCATGGAGCCTGTGGCAGGGAGTGGGCACCAGTGGTCCCCATGGCCAGCACAGGACATGGATCTGTAGTGTAGAGGTCTGGCAGAGACAGGGGGTGCTGCAGGGCTGAGGGGTCTGCTGGCATGTGGGGGCCCAGCTGGTGGAGAGGAAGGGAGGGGACCCCGGCGCTGCTCAGTGAGCTCAAGATGTGTGGGGCCGAGTGTCCTGGCAGGCCCCGAGGAAGGAAGGGCTGGGCCAGGCCAGGGCCTGCTTGGCTGAGACCGCAGCACATCGCGTCCACCGGCCCCGAGCCAAGGAGGGGGAGCAGGGCCCTGGCGCCCCATTTCCCAGCCAGTCGGGAGCACAGGAGTTAAGGTGCTGACGGTTCTGGCTCATGGCGGCAGGAACAGGGTGTTGCTGGTGCTGGCTCTTGAAGGCCGGGATGACGCCCAAGAGGCCCCGGAGCTCATTGGTACAGGGGCCCTGAGTCACCGCGGAAGCACCGAGGCTGCAGGTGTCGGCACCCGGCACGGCAGTACCGCTGCAGAGCCCCCGGCAGCTCGGGCACGGCCAGCGGGGCCGGGGGAAGGCCCTGGCACGATGGTGTTCAGAGCAGAGGGCAACGGTGAGCCGGGCCGGGACGTGGGGGGCTGGGTGAGGGTGACCCATGGCTCCGTGTCTGCCCTGCTGCCCTCGGGCAGCGCTAGAGGCCGGCAGAGCCTTGTGCCGCGGGGCTCGGCTTCGGGGGCATGTACTGCAGTTGTTGCTCCGCGGCGCCGCAGGCCCCGCTGAGCCCCGAGACACATGGACAGGTCCTGCTGTGGGAGCCCCCGGCTTTCCGTGCTGGTGGGAGCCTAACCATGCTGGGATCCTGCAGTGTGGTCAGTCCCTGTGCGACTTCTGTGCCAGGCTGAAGCCAGTGGAAGTGTCCGTTCCAGACTCTCGTCCCCCAGCACTGCTTTGCCTGCGGCCAGGCTCACTGGGGCTCTCCAGGGCAGTTGCTCTGCAGAGTCAGGGAAGGGTTAATGCCGCCTTCCTTCCCCAGAAAAGCTCCTGCGTCTGGGGTTTCTCTTCCTCTGGCTGCTGCTGACATGGCTGGGCTGCTTGTCACGAGTGCTCAGCCTCCGCCGGGGAGGGACCTTCCGGGGCTCTGGAGCAGTTCTGCCGTCCCGGCAGCGTCTCATCCGTGCCTATCCCGGGGCCACTGGGACCGCGGCTCGAATCCCTGTCTTCTCCCAGGTGGGCAGGAAGAGGCAGAGCTGAGGGCTTGCCTGAGGCCAGCTCCAGCCCTGGCATGAATTTGGCTTTCCCTACAGCCGAGCTGGGGGGTCTGGCGACTGGACAAGAGGGTTCTGCAGCTAGGCAGGAGGGTCCTGTGGCACATGCAGCAGCCCAGGGATTCGGGCGTTTCTGTGACTGATGAGTGGGTGTGATGCAGCTCGCCCCTCCTCTGGCGAGCCTGGGCTTGCTGGGTGCCCTGGGGCCTGGCAGTGGGGGGCTGGTGCTGATGGGAATGGCGCTGGGGCATGCAGAAGGTGCTGGGATGCATCAACGCTGCTCTGGTACTGTAAGTAACTTTTAACCTGGTGCTACGAGCCAACTTGTCTGGCTCAGGCTTCCTGACATGGGAGACTGAAAGTATTGGGAAGTGTTGGCATTGGTGTCTGACTGAGGGATGATGTCGCAAGCTGAGGCACCTCGGCCTTGGCAACAAGGGGTTGTGAAGGAGGAAGCTCATCAGACCCCAGAGCAGAGCTGGGGAAGTGCTGAGCTCAGACATTCAGGGTGCAGGGTTGCCGTCACCCAGGGAGCTCCCACTGAGGCAGCAGCAGTGTGGGGACAACTGATGCCCAGTTGAGGACAGTGCTGGTCCAAAGGCATGTGGTGTCTTTGGGCAGTGGCATGGGGCAGTGACCACATTGGGGACACTGTGGTGAGTCTGGACTGGTGGCAGCGGTGGCTGTGTACGTGGTGGAACATGGGACCTCAGCGGGTCAGGAAGTAATGCTTGGGGCAGGGGAGGATGGTGACAATCCTGCAGCTGCCTGTTCCCAGCCCCCCGGGGGGGGGGGCAGTGACAGAAGAGCTGAGCTGGCAGGTCCTGCTGCCACCTCCCTTGGGGACGAAGCTCTAGAGGGATGGTGTTTTGGTGTCCTTACTTGTGACCTTGGTGCAATGTACAGAACCCACTGGCAGAGGTGGGAGACATGGGCATTGTAGGAGGGCTGGGAGTACTCTTGAAGGAGCAGGTGACCTTGGGGACTGGAGGGAACAAGAATGGGATACCTTGTCACCATGAAGCAAGGAGTTCATGTGCCAAGGAGCGCTAGGAATGTTCCTGGAGCAACGGGATTATGTGGTGGCCCTGGGCTTGAGCCTCAGAGATGATGTTGGAGAGGGGATATCTGGCTCCCCAGGGTGACAGGAAGGGGTATATGTCATGGTGTGCAGATGAGGTCTTTCTGGAGGGTGCACTAGCTCCAGACTGCCCCAGAATAATGAATCCACTGTAGAGGGAGCTGCAAGGGTGGCCAGGAGCTGATTTATGTTTGGGG
The DNA here is from genome assembly GCA_013397295.1 of Polioptila caerulea. Classification (NCBI taxonomy): domain Eukaryota; kingdom Metazoa; phylum Chordata; class Aves; order Passeriformes; family Certhiidae; genus Polioptila; species Polioptila caerulea. Next base: position 219,768 of record VYXF01005669.1, read on the forward strand.
CTGACCTGCCACGGCAGAACAACCTGCAGGGCTGCATGTTGGTGTGGAGCCTGTGCTGCAGGGCACAGCAGAGCTGCCCAGCCATGGGGAGTGGAATGGGTACCCACACCAGCCCAGCAAGGGTAGAGCAGAGTGGAATGGGACTTGGGGGGCAGCAGGGCCGGGACTGGCAGAAGCAGTGCTGGAGGTGATCTGGGGGCCCATGTTGGTTCTCCCTCTGCAGCTACCATAGTCTGAAGGAGCAGATGCCCTGGCCCTCAAATTCCTTTCATGCCACTGGTGCCACTTGGCCTCTGTGTGGGGCTGGGGACACTGCTTGACAGCCCAGCTCCTCCTGCTACTCAGCACCTTCACGTGCTGCCTCCACCCAGGCCCACAGCTCCTGGCTGGGAGCAGAGGCAGTGCCAGGAGCTTGGCAGACTGATTCCCAGGACCACACATGCTGACCTGATCGTGTCTCTGCTCAGTGCCCAGTGACCTGACCCCAGAGGAGTGCCAGGAGCTGGAGAACATCCGCCGCCGAAAGCAGGAGCTGCTGGCTGACATACAGGTGTGATGCCAAGGGGCCCACACAATCCCCCTGTCCCAGAGACAGCAGTCTGGGTGGCAGGGGACAGGGTCCCTGGAGCCCCATCCATGATCCCTCATGCTGCTGCCCCACAGCTCTTCCTCCAAGGGGCTCTGGGGACTGGGGGTCCCAGCTGGGATGTGATCCCAGGTGGCAGCCAGCCGTCCCTGCCCTGCCAAACTAGCCATGCCTCTTCCTGCACCCCGCAGAGCTCCAGGCTGTGCAGTTGTGCCAGTCTGTAACAGCCCCTGCCTGGCATGGGTAGGACCATGTCTCTGGGCCAGGCCACTGCCCTGGCAAGTGTCTGTGAGGTCGGGGCTTATCTGGGACACTGTCAGTTGTGTCCCTGATTAAGGCAGCAGAGGCTAATTACTGCCATATGCTGGGCATGATCTGAAGGGATTAGGGATGATTTTGTTAACCTCCAAATCTCTTCCTTCCTGCATGCTGGGAGCGTGGCAATGCTGCAGGGATTAGCAGCAAGGGACAGCCAGCACCACTGCCAGTGCCCTCTGAGCTGGTGCAGCTCCTGGGCAGCACTTGGGGATGGGAGGAGGAAGGAAGGAATGGAGAGAGGGACTATGGGGCCTCCTGAGGGAATGGGGCTGTCTCCAGGGCTGGGGGCTGAAGGGTTTGTGGGGGAGGCACCTCCTTGTCTCAGTGCCCTCTCTCCCCACAGCGCCTGAAGGATGAGATAGCAGAAGTGACAAATGAGATTGAGAACCTGGGCTCCACGGAGGAGAGGTGAGTCCCCAGCATCATGGAACCCCCTCGGGCTCGCCTACCATGTGCAGGAGCTGGGGGCAGCTGAGCCCTGGCCCATGAGTGCTGGTGTGAGCAGCTTTCCCAGGCACTCTGAGCTCCTGAGAGCGGAATCCTAGGCTGATTTGCTGCTCCTAGGTCTGTTTTTCCAAGCCCCAGCCCCTCTGTGGCCACAGCCACTGGCAGCCTTTGTTATTCTGAGCTGGTGCAGTCAGTGCCAGCTAGGATTAGGGGAGTCGTGGCAGCTGGTGAGAGCTGACTCCCAGCATCATTCCCAATTACCTGCTGGGGTATGAAGACTGTCCCCTTTTGCCAGCCCCACTGCTCTCCCCAGAGGAAGACAGCTTGCCCAAGCCTGCCTGTGTCTGGGTGACCTGACAGGTGCTGTGCCTGCACCCCCTCTGCTCAGGGTGACCCCAAGGATGCAGTGCAGAAAAGGCAGCTCCGCTCTGTTCTAGGGCCTGGCAGGCCAAGAGCAGCCCCATGGCATGGGGCAGACACGGAGCCTTTGTTCTCTGTGGGTCCTGCATAGGGGCCTGTGTCCCCTTGGTCCAGGCTGATCCTCCCCTGCCCCAGGGGCTGTACAGAGGCAGTGGGGCCCTGCTGGGTGCTCAAAGCTGCTTCATGCCTTGCAGGAAAAACATGCAGAGGAACAAGCAGGTGGCCATGGGCAGGAAGAAGTTCAACATGGATCCCAAGAAGGTACTGTGGGATGGGGAACAGGGCTGGTTACCTGCCTCTGGGGATGTGCACAGCTCTGAACCAGTTCAGGTTCCTGGGGCTGGGGCAGAGCAGGACAGGGGCTGGCGGTCAGGGGTCAGGCTGGGGGGGGGGAAGCCACAGACCTCCAAACACCTCTTTTGCACCCCTCCAGGGCATCCAGTTCCTGATCGAGAATGACCTGCTGAAGAACACATGCGAGGACATCGCTCAGTTCCTGTACAAGGGAGAGGGCCTCAACAAGACAGCCATTGGCGACTACCTGGGCGAGAGGTGCACTGGTCCTGGGTTTCCTGGGGGAGTTCTGGGCTCCTGCCACCTGAGAGATGGGACACTGCAGCTCTGAGCTCACAGGGCAGCTGTGAGCTGGGGGTTCCCGGGGTGCTGGGAGGTATTCGATTCATGGCTGGCACTTGCAGACCAGTGGCTGATTCATGCAGACCAGACCAGGGATCAAGCAAGGGGTAGCTGCAGCTACCCCATGAATGAGTAGAGTCTGGAGAAGGGCAGGGACAGTGGAGCCACTCAGCAGTCACAGGATTGCTGATCATGCATCCCTCATGCTCTGGCTTTGTTCCCACAGGGATGAATTCAACATCCAAGTCCTGCATGCCTTTGTGGAGCTGCATGAATTCACTGACCTCAACCTTGTGCAGGCCCTGCGGTGAGTAAGGGGCTGGGAGCTGAGTGTGGCCTGTTGAGGGTGGTGGGGAGCATGGAGCCCCCATATCAGCCCCACAACTCACTCTCCACAGGCAGTTCCTGTGGAGCTTCCGGCTGCCAGGGGAGGCACAGAAGATTGACCGGATGATGGAGGCCTTTGCCCAGCGGTACTGCCAGTGCAACCCTGGTGTCTTCCAGTCTACAGGTGAGCACCTGTCCCACACGGTCTCCCTGGCATCCTGCTCCACAGTTGACTTTCCCCTCTGCCCCTGCAGACACCTGCTACGTGCTGTCCTTTGCCATCATCATGCTGAACACGAGCCTGCACAATCCCAACGTGAAGGACAAGCCCACGGCAGAGCGATTCATCGCCATGAACCGCGGCATCAACGACGGGGGGGACCTGCCTGAGGAGCTGCTCCAGGTGAGGGCTGGGCTGTGGGAGGGCCAGGGCCAGGCTGTAAAGCTCGCCCAGAGCAGGGCCCACCACGAGGCTCCTGGGCAAAGCAGAGCTGATTCCATGTCATTGTACCAGAATCTGTACGAGAGCATCAAGAATGAGCCCTTCAAAATCCCTGAGGATGACGGCAATGACCTCACCCACACCTTCTTCAACCCTGACCGGGAGGGCTGGCTCCTGAAGCTCGGTGAGTACCAGCAGCAAGGGAGGGCAGGGTGTCGCCAGGGTGCAATGCCCCTGTGCTTCCCACACCTCTGCTGGCCTGGCTCTTCAGAGCATGAGGAGGCTGCAGAGACAGGCACAGCCATCACAGGAAAGGCATCTATACGTCCAGCCCTCCATCTTCCCTTTGCTGGGCAGTGGGAGCAGACTCAGAGCTGATGAGGCCCTGCAGAGCAGCTGGGTGGGTGTCCTGGAGAATTCTGCCTCTAGGCTCAGCAAGCCCCTGGGGTGCAGAGATGGTACCAGGGTCTGGTGTCAGAGCACAGAGACTTCGAGGCCCTTCAGGTCACCGAGTCACAGCAGGATGTGTCAGAGCAGGCCCCTGGGAGCAAGCGGCGAGCTGCCCCAGGCTGCGTGCATCCCCCCTCCATACCACAGACAAGCCCCTGCCTCACCTTCCCACAGCATTATCACCTCCACATCCCGCTCCACATGCAGGCAGCATGCATGGCATCCCTGCTGCACCGCCCAGCTCCACAGCCGGAGCCCTCCGCGCCCTGGCTCCTGTGGCTTCTCTTCTTGGCACCTCTGGGGAATTCTCTACCCGGGTTTAGCAAGGGGAAATGGGTGTTGGCAGGATCGGGGTCCTGTGGGCCTTTCCCTAGGGTTCTGGCTAGGGTCAGCACTCCTGATACATGGCCAACCCCTTGGGAGGGGAGAGCAAGAACTGCCTGCTCCCTGCCCTGGGACTGGGGGGGACACAGGACAGCCCCAGGCTCTCCTGTCCCTGATTGGAGGGGCCCTGCGCACCCAGGTTCAGGTTGTCACCAGCAATGGGGTGGCAGAGAGGCAGCAGAGTGGCCATAGACCCCAGCTGTCTTGAGGGGCAGGGAGGGGTCAGCTGTGGGGTGGAGGGAGCCAATCCTGTCCCCAGCAGCCAAGAAGCCCCATCCCAGAGAGCCACAGAGAGCCAGAGCAGTCAAGCCCCCACGGCCCTGCTGCTGGCCGAACCCCTCACAGCTTCCCTGCTACAGCCCAGCCCCACTGACCCACAGGGCAAGGTGGGGCTTTGGGGTTCCTCTTTTTATTTTTTCCCTTTTTTTTTTTTAATTTTCTTTTCTCCCTCATTTATATGTTTCCATGATTTTGGCTCTTCCTTTCCTTGCCCCCAACTCCAGGAGGTACGTACCCCTCTTCCCTGCTCTGCTCACACTGCTGGGGCTTCGTTTCCTTTGCGTTTTTAATTGCTGGTGATGAGTCTTATTGCTGCTGCTGTTGCTGCTAACCCAACATGCCTGGGGACCTCGCCTGCTGCAGGACAGCCCCTCTCCACCTCCAGGCAGGGACATGGGGTGCCAGCCCAGCCAATGCTGCACGTTCCCCAAGGCCTGTAGCCTCCTCTGCCACCCTGGGGGAGGACGGGACCACCGTGGCACCTTGCCACCCTCCCAGCTGTACACTGCCATGTCCACAAACAGCTCAGCCTGGCCAATGGGTCTTGGCCTCCGGTGACACAAGGGATGGGGACAGATTTGGGGTCTCCTTGGGAGGGGCCCCAGCCTGTGCATGGGTGATTAGGGCATGCCAAGTGGCTGGAGCTGGATGGGAGCAGGAAGGATGCGAGTGCCCTGTGCTGTGCTAAGGGCTCACAGCCGTCCCCATGAGGCACCAGCACTGCTCCAATGCCTGCACCCCAAGGTGTCAGGGAGCATTGGTGCTGGCCTTCGGAACTGCTCTGGGGCAGGGACGGGGTGGGCTGTCAGCTGGCACAGGGGAGCAGGGGCCACAGGGCCTTCCTGGCAGGGGAGGGAGATGAGCAGGACCCCCAGTGTACATTGTGGCTCCTCGTGTCCGTGCCGGATCCAGCCTGCAAGGGTTGGTGCTCGTCCCACATTCAGCACTGCTGCAGTGGCTGCAGTGGAGGGGAGCTGAGCCCGGGGGGAGTGGGGCCTGTGCCTAGGGACCAGCTTCTGCCGCTGTGCTGGCAGCTGTGGAGCTCGGCCATGGCCTTGCCCGGGGTCCAGGACAAGTGGGACTGTGGTCAGTGTGGACAGAAAGTCCCTGTGTCCTCCCAGGGAGCTGCCTGGCCACAGTTTCCTCTAGCTGTGCTGTATCTGTGTTTGGGTGGGAGCGGTCAGCACTCCCCACCCTCGCCTTCATCCTCATCCTTGCGCTTCCTGCTCTGGCTCAGGGCGGTGTGCGCTGCCTGCTGCTGCTGCCCGCCGCTGCCTGGCTCTGCTTGGCTCTGTGTGCCCGCCCGGCTCTGCACTGCTGGAGCCTCTGTGTGCCCGGCCGTGCTCTGCAGGGCTGTGCCCGACTGCCCCTCTCTGCTCCCAGGAGGCAGGGTGAAGACGTGGAAGCGGCGTTGGTTCATCCTGACTGACAACTGCCTTTACTACTTTGAGTACACAACGGTGAGTGGGCTCCATGCAGGGCTCCTGCTCCTGAGCTGGGGCAGGGAAGGGGCTGGACTGGGGGTGTCCACCCCTCAGCTAAATCTCTGCTTGGCCGCACCAGGATAAGGAGCCCCGTGGCATCATCCCCCTGGAGAACCTGAGCATCCGTGAGGTGGAGGATTCGAAGAAGCCCGTGAGTGCTGCGGCAGTGTCTTCCGGGGTTTGGGGGCAGCTTTGGCTTGGGCAGGAAAAGCTGGGAGGTGTTGCAGTACCCTGAGATGTCCCCAGGAGAGGCAGGGGGCCCCAGAGCAGTCATTGCTTTCACCATCAAAGTGGCTGGGTGCAGACCTGGGGCTGGTCACCACAGGGGCACATGCAGAGCCAGGGGGTGACAATCATGATGTGTCTGTCCCCCTCTGCCATGCTGGGGTGACTGTGGCAGGGGTATGTGGCTCTGCTTTTTCCTCCCAGTCTGGGGTCCCCTTTGGGAGTGGGGGCTGCCTCTGACCAGTGTCTCCCTCCCAGAACTGCTTTGAGCTCTACATCCCTGACAACAAGGATCAGGTGATCAAGGCCTGCAAGACAGAGGCAGATGGGCGTGTCGTGGAGGGGAACCACACGGTGTATCGCATCTCTGCCCCCACGCCTGAGGAGAAGGAGGAGTGGATCAAGTGCATCAAGTGAGTGCCTGGAGGAGCACGTGGGGGCATGGCACTGGGCAGGGGCACAGCAGGGACCTGCCTGCTGTCCTCAAAGGGGACAGTGCTTCCCAGGGCACCCTGCAAGGATGGGGGAAGAAAACTTGCCCAGGGATATAAAGGGACCTGCGCCAGGCCAGGCAGGTCACACCCATCACTGCAGTGGTTTGGCCTGACCCAGCCCTTGTTCCCCTGCCAGGGCAGCCATCAGCCGGGACCCCTTCTACGAGATGCTGGCTGCCAGGAAGAAGAAGGTCTCCTCCACCAAGAGGCACTAGCAGCCAGACTGGCCCTGCGAGGCCAGCGTGCCCCTGTAGAGCCGAAGTGTCCCCCTGTCGTGGAGGCATGTGGGGCAGGGGCCATGCTGCAGGCTGGCCCTCAAGGCCCAGGGCCCAGCTTCAGCTTAGCCATTTCTTTACTGTGGGGGGAGGGAAGGGGCACAGGCATCTCAGTGACTCTGGCCCCCCATCACTGCCTCATCACCGGACAGCGTCTTCACAGGCTCAAGCTGAAACACAGCACCTCTGTGCACCCCTGGGGGCCCTGGCCTCAGCACCACAGGCACCCTCCCTGCCTCTGGCCCCCAGGTCACTGGGTACCACCAGCACCTGTGTTTAGACGCTCTTGGGGTGTTCTGTCAGGAGAGGGAGCAGCTGTAGGTGAACAGCAGTGGTTTTGAGGTGCCACAAGTGCTGGCGTGCAGGGTGTCAGCTCCAGACGGGCCCTGCAGATTCAGCTCCCAGCCCTCGTTGTAGCGGGCCTGGGTCTGTCCTGGGCATCCCCACACTACTGCCTTGGACCCTCCCAGCCACCCCCTGCACTGGAATGGTCCCCACAGACACAGGAAGGACAAAGGGCAGGGACTGTTGATAAGCAGTGGTGCCACATAGGGCAGAGATGTGGGAGTTGTGGCTTAGATGTGGTGGCGCTGGGTGGCATAGCCCCCACACATCCTTGTGTCATGGCCCTCGTGCCAGGGTGGCGTGGTGCCATGGTGGGACATGCTCAGAGCTGGAGCCTGTCCTCGGGGTGGCTGCTGGTGGGGATCTGGCTGGATGGGGACTGTGGCCCCCACCTCTCTGCCTCACAATTGCCTGTGTCGTGTCCTGTCCCCATCCCCATACACGGTCCGGAGGCGCCTGAATCAGTATTAGTCTATTTATCAGAGGTGTAAATACTCCTGTATAGTTTTCTCCTTGTAGATTATTTTGTATGTGGGTGGTTCAGTGCAGAGGCCTCACAGGAGTGGGGTGGGGGGACAGGATTTTTTATTCTAACCTCTTTTTTTTTTTTTTTTTTTTTTATAGTTTCTTGTTTTTGTAAGAGTTTATTTTGAAGGCAAATNTTTTTTTTTTTTTTTTTTTTTTTTTTAAATTTGCCATGGCCTTGTAAACTAGTGCTGAAGATCAGCAACAAATAAATAATTGCACCACGCTTCTCTTGGCCTCCTGTGCTCTGTGAAGGACTGGGCAGGAGTCCCCTTGCTCCTCCCTGTCCGAGGTCTTGGTGTGCTGGAGGTGTTTGTGAGCCTTTGACCAGCTGCCCCTGGCTACCAGGACAGTGCCTGGGGTACCTCACTGCAGAACACAGGGTGGCTGTTCCAGGCGGGGACAGCTCTTGGTCCTGCATCCTGCTGAGGGCACCAAGCTTGGCTGGGCAGGGGCATGGTTACCCACAGCAGTGGTATTCACTGCACTGTGGAGGATGTGGGCTAGTGGGGGTGTGGGGTACCCACACAATGGGACTGGGGGATTCAGACCCAGCTGGTACCAGCTGTGAATGGGATCAAAGCCAGGTCGGGGCTGAGGGCAAGCTGGGAGCGCCAAGCCTGTGCCAGCTGTGTTGGTGCCATTCGGGCTGGAGCAGGGGTTGTCCAGTCATACACACTTGTGCCGTGGGTGGGATCTGCCAGAGCATTCCCTGCTGCAGTTCCTGCCCATCCTGTGCCTCGGAGGGTGCCTTTGGCACTGCAGCCTGAGTGGGGCCAGGGTGGGCACGCAGCTCTTGCTGAGGGATGGGGGCAGTGTGGGCTGTGGAGGGGGAAGGGCAGCCCTGCAGCTGGGCTGGTGCCAGTTCCCGTTGGGCTGGTGCCAGGGTCGGTTGGGGCACAGACTGTTGGTTGAACGGCTGACAGTATCAGTTGGGGCACAGAGTGCCTGGAGGCTGTTGGAGGGCTGAGGAGTGCAACAGGGAAGCAGCAGAGCCAGGTAAGATTGGGGTGAGCCAGGGCAGCAACAGGACCAGTCAGGGATGGAGCAGGTTGGGGGCAATAGGCCGGGTGGTGGTGGGGCCAGGCAGGGGTGGACAGGTCAGGGAGTGATGGGGCCAGTCAGGGATGGGGTAGGCTTGGGGTCACTGGGACCAGGCAGGGATGGCAGCTTCCCCTAAGACTGCATGTGCAGAGGGAAGGCTGAGGGCAGCGGAGGGTTGGGATGGGCAGTGTCAGGAGGTCAGGGTGTGGGGCCTGCACAACCCCTCGCTGAGCAGGGTTTTGCCCACTGGACCACCCCAGGTGCTGGGGAGCTGCAGCCGAGCCCGGTGCTGGCACAATGACAACCACGCAGGACGAGCGGTTAGGCCTCCTCGAGGGCTTGGCCACAGCGCTGCTGCGTGTCCGCCCAGACAAGTGGGGCAAGTTTGTGGCCAGCGAGGAGACCTCAGTCATGCTGGACAAGTTCTTCAAGCAACCAGAAATGCTGGAGCTGGTGCTGGCGCTGAACCCTGCTGGGCAGATCCTGCCCACTACCTGCTTCCCACCTGCCCTAAAGGGCAAGGGACTCTACTGTGTAAAGAAGGGGGGGGACAACATCACGGGGGAGAACTGTCGGAGCGCTCTGCTGGTGGGAGACATTGGCCCCTCACCCGTGGAGCAGCTCATCACCGTGCTGCTGGAGGTGGGTTACCCGTAAAGGCACAGGCTTGGGGCGAGACGAGTGAGCTGGGCTCCCTGGGTACACTGCTGTGCTGGGACCCCTGCTGTGGGCTGCTCTAGCCAAATTTCCAGGTGGGCTCCAAAAAAAACTAAAATTCATAGAAGAAAACTTGTCCCAGGCCCTCACCCTGACCTTATGGTGGCTCCTATCCTACACTGAACAAGCCCCACAGGGACAAGAACTGGGTGAAGGTCACCAACGTGGTTTTCTTCTGGCCCCAACTGGATCACTTCCTCCCTGTAATTTTAGAAACTTATAACCATGCCCACTTACCCCTACCCTGCAGCTGGGAAATGTCTAAGTGGATTTCTCTCAAACTTCCCACAAATATTCCTGCTGCCAGTCAAGAGCACCCAAAAGCTGCATCAGCTCCAGGAAGCCCCCACTATTCCCCCTCACTGCTGGGGGCTTTTGCTCATGTGCCAGCCCCTGACTCCACTAGATTCATTCACTGTGCTACTTCCTGCACTTCCCAGGCCATGAGAGCTGGAAACCCAGAGCAAGGGGCCTTTTGGTCACACTTATGAGACAAATATCAGCAAAACCCATCTGTGGCCAACAGAGCCGTGACTGCGCTGAGATTGTGCTTCAGTGGGCAGCAAGAGGGAACACTGGGATGCCCCTTGCCCTGTGTACAGGAGGTCATGACCAAGAGCCTGACCTAGCCCTGCCTCGTAGGTTGTGTCCCCTCTGCTCCTGAGCCAGGATGAGAAGCTGGGCTGGCCCAGCATTGTGGTGGATGACATTGTGCGACACACTCACCAGCTGCAGAACAAGATGTTCGTGATGAGTGGGAAGATACAGGGAAAGCCACTGCTCCCACTGCCCGAGCACCTGATCAGCTGGGAAGACTCAGGTGCTGCCCTGGACTAGTAAGTGCTGCTGGCACCACTTGGTGCCAGAAAAGCCTGGCAGGGGCCCAGGACAACATAGATTGCTCGGGGAGGGATGAGAGCTGGGACACTGGCTTGGTCCCTGCACAGCCCGGGGCACAGCCATACCCTGCAGCAGTGTTTGAGGATGGCAGAGATGGCCACAAGCAGGCGTGACGGGCTTCCCTAGGGTGGTTTGGGGTTCCCCTGGGGCAGTTCAGGCCTCCCAGGGGGCATAAGCCATCTGCCTTTCAGCCTGGTGGAGCCCATAGATGGTTCAGTGCTGCACACCATCGAGACCGTCGTCATCGAGTGGTTCCAGCAGGTTGAAGAGATCTTTAGCCAAGACCCAGCGCAACAACTGCTGGAGGGGCTGCACCCCCTGCCCAGGGTCGAGTTTGATTTCTGGCAGACCAGGGTGACCAGCCTGGAGTGCATCAGTGAACAGGTACTGTCTCATCCATGGTGGCCACACGCCCTCATGCTGAGCACCCCGTGCTGAGCCACCCACGCTGATCCTGATGCCTCTCCCTTACCAGCTGCGCTCACCTCAAGTGACAGTGCTGGCCAAGACACTGGAGAAGGCTGACAGCTGCTACTGGCCATCCTTGCAGAACATGTTCAGGGCTGTCAGTGGTGGTGAGTTCCCATGACATGGTGTTGGCTGCCTCCAACAAGGTGTACTCCTCCCAACACAGACTTTCTCCATGTCCTAGGTCTGGAGGAAGCCAATGATGTCAGCCTCCACCTGCAGCCACTGCAGGCGCTGGTGGAGGAGATGGAGCAAGCAGATTACTCCTTGGTAAGTGATGTATGGCAAAATAAACAGGCACAGCTTGGTGGCCTCATCTGGGAAGCGGCAGAGCCCCAGAGACTTTGGGGGGACACATCCCCCGGCTCTGCTGGAGCCCTGCACTGACCAGGCTCTGCTCCTGCAGCTGCGGCCCTTCGTGCCCAAGGTGCTCTGCACTGTCTGCCTGCTCCGGGCTCACTGCGTGCACTACCACTCACCTGCCCACATAGCCCGTGTCCTGCAGGAGATCTGCAACTTCTTCATCAGCCTGGTAAAGCCCCAGGGCCAGCACTGACCCACCCCTGTGCCCTCCAGTTGCCTCTCCAGGGCACATGCAGAGAGTCCAGTCGCGGTGATGCAGAGGCACCCTAGACAATGGAACAGCAGAGCCCCGCACAGAGCTGGGGAGAGTCTGGGGCAGGCACGGGCTGCAGGCAACCACCAGCAAGGCTATGGGGGTGAAGGGGGCAGGAGGAGCTTCCATGTCCTCCTGACAATGGCCCCTGCCTGTGTCTGACCCAGACCTATAAATTCCTGAACCCGGAGGACATGCTGAAGGCGCTGCAAGGAGAACCCCAGGAGACCCTGGAGGGACTCAAACTAGCCATCTCAACCACAGAGAAGTTCTTCCAGTCCTACAGCACTTACTGCTCTGACCTCATGCCCACATTGCTCCCGGTGGGTGCAGGGATGGTGCAGGAACATCTGACCCCCTGCACACCAGCACCAGACTGACAGCCCCTCTCTCCTCCCAGGAGCAGCCAGAGCTCTGGGAGTTTCCCCCCACACAGCTCTTTGGGAGGATGGACGCCTTCTTGCACAGGCTCAAGACCATCAAGGTGACAGCACAGCATTTCAGGGCACAGTGCCAGCCTCAGTCAGGCCTTCCCTGCCCTGAGGATCCTGGGGTGAGGGTGGCACAGGGTGAACTCAGCTGCAGCCTGGGGGGGGCTGGGGCTGCTGGCAAGTGGGACATCACTGGGAGCTCAGTGGCACCATTCCCAGCAGTTTCCCTCCCATCCCTGAGACCCTATGCATGCCCCAGGATGGGCACACCCTAGCCAGGCCATCCCCAGTGGGGATGCTCCTCAGGACTGCTGAACTGGCAGGATGCAGCCCTATGCTGGTGCTGCAGCTCCTGTACCTGCAACCTGGGATGGGGGAAGCCAAGTCAAAGGGGGTTTATGGTTGCCAGGAGCTGTTCCAAGCAGCTATCAACTTTCTGAAGCTGGAGAAGATGGTGCTGGGAGGGGTGCGAGGAAACTTTCTGGTGACCTGGGTGTTGCGGATCTCTGAGGATGTCTGTGACGCCACCAAAGCTTTTGCCGAAAGCAAATATGATCCCTTGGATCCCGATGAAGAGGTGAGCAGATGCTGGAGAGGAAATGTAATGGATGCTGGAATGGAGGTGTTGACATTGGCTAAGTGAAAAGATAAAAATCTCTTGTGAGAACATGCTGCAGAGGGAAACATGGGACTGTCCCCCAGCAGCACAGGGCTGGCTCTGGAGCAGGTCTCATAGCTCTGGACCCTTTGGGTTCAGCAAATCCTTCCTGAAGGATTTGGGAAGGAGGCACAGGGGCTGTGCCACTTTAAACCATTTTGCTCTCAATGGCAGCAATGGAACAGAGATTTTGCAGAGTTCCAGAAGAAGGTTGAGGATGCAAACAAGCAGCTGGCTGCCATCTTCTGCCAGGGCTTTAATGACTGTAACCGCCTGACAGCTGCTGTGAAGGTACCTGTGCCCCAGCCCAGCAGCCTGACATGCAGGGCACCTGGGGTCTTGCCCATCCCGGTACTGCTCCAGGGTGCAGGAACCAGTGCCTGCCTCTCTCTCCTGCAGCTGGTGCACATGTTTGCCTCCGTGCTGGAGCAACCCCTGATCAGGGCTGAGGCTTCCCCCTGCTTCCTGGCCCTGATGGAAATGTTTGAGGCCGAACTCGAGAGTGTGAAGGCGCTGTATGACACCAGGATGGTGTCCCCACCACCCCACGGGGGGGCCCCAGCCATCCACAAGAACCTGCCACAGGTGGCCGGACAGCTGAAGTGGGCTCTGGAGCTGCAGCAGCGGCTAGAGGGGCCACACAAGGACTTGCTGGCCATCGACCACCCGTAGGTGCAAGTTCCCCGTCATCCCACGGGGACATGGGGCAGCAGTAGGGCAGGATCCAGCTTGGAGTGGGTCCCCTCCCATGTCCTGCTGCAGCAGCTTTGTTGTGGCTCTGACAGTGCCATGGCGGGTGCTGAGGCTAAGCTGGTGTCCGGGAAGTACGAGGAAATGATGGGGATGCTGCAACGTTACAGCAAGAGGATCTACGAGGAATGGGCACGCGGGCCTGGCAAGGACTGCCACTTCAGCCTGGAGCAGCCTCTGCTCCAGAGGGACCCTGAGTCTGGCCTCCTCAGCGTGAACTTCAGCAGAGAGGTTGGTGCTGGCACGGGCGACACCAGCACCCCCTGCCCCAGGGTGACCCTGCGGCCCTGGGGGCTGCCCGAGCTGCAGTGGGTGCTGCTAATGACCCTTCCTGGCCCCGGTGCCTCGCAGCTCTCTGCCGTCCTGCGGGAGGTGAAGTACCTGCACATCCAGCAGCAGCCAGACATCCCAAGCAATGCTGAGATCCTCTTTGCCCAAAATGAGACTTTTCAAAAGATAGGGGACAACTTGGAGCTCATTGTGGGCTGGTACAATGAGGCAAGTTCTGAAGGAGAGACAACCCAGCTGCTTTTCCAGGCTGAAAGGGGCTGGGGGTTTGGGTACCACAGGCACATCACTGGCACCTCAGGTCCCTGCCCATCCTGTGGCTAAGCCAAGCCATGGCTGCTGCCATCCACCTCCTGCCCCCCACCACTGTGTTGGTGGGGTGGGGACCCTGTTCCTCGGTGCTCACCGAGGACATGTTTGTTGGCTCAGGTAAAGCAGCAGCTGATGCCAGTGGAGAAGCCGCTGCTGGCAGAAGAGATGAAGGCCCTGGACATCCGTCTGGCCAGTGCTGAGAAGTCTCTGTTCTGGAACCATGAAGGTACAAACCCACACCTTGGCCATCCAAAGTGGGGGATCCTCCTTGTGCATTTTGGGGATTCCTGGTCCTCAGCACCAGCCGACCTCCCACTGCCCCAGAGGTGTGTCCACAACATGCTTGTGTGCCCGTTTCCCTCCCAGGTGTCATGGAATACATCCAGGAGATGAGGGAGACCCTGCATGACCTGCAGAAACGGGTCCAGAGAGCAAAGCTGAACCTACAGAAGATCACCCAGCTGATAGAGGTAATGGTTGCTGGCACTTCACAAGCATCTTTCTAGGACACACCAAGCTGGGATTGTCCTTTTCCTGGCTCAGCAGATCGGCCCCATTCTCTCCTCCCTGCAGGACTGTTCAGCCACTCCCTTGTTTGGAAGAAAGGACAACAAGGAAACCGCACTCCTGGACCTCGATGGGAAAGAAAATGCCTTAGCTCAGCGTCGCGCTGTCATCGAGAGTACAGGCGAGAAGATCCAGGGGATGATGAAGGTGAGACATGGCCCTGGAGCACTAGATGGCTCACAGGGGCATGAGGAAGGACTAGAAGCAATGTCATGCCTTTGCTGGGTGTTCACTGACAAACACCAGCTGGTTTTCTCCTGGCAGGAGAATGCAGATCTGTTTAAGGCTGACTCGTCCTCGCGGATATGGCGGAACTACGTGGTATACATAGACAGAATTGTGTTGGATGGGCTCTGCAGACTTGTTCACAAAACCCTGCAGCTGCTGCTCACCAACATGGAACCTGATGTAGGTCCCATTGTCCTGGCAGCGGGTGTCCCTGTGCTGGGCTCAGGGTGTCCCACTGCTCACTGTCAGTTTCATCAGTGGCCAAAGGCGACTGTCCCTGTGCTCCCTGCAGCTTGCAGGGCTGTGGGATGTGAAGCCCCACACCAGTCACTGACCTGTTTCAGGCCCAGGTGTCCCCCCTGTTTGAGGTGCACATGGAGCTGTCCGAGGGCCGGGTGCAGTACCAGCCCTCACTGGAGGCAGGGGCTGGTGACAGCTTCTTAGTGCTGGTGGAGGGGCTGCTCGGGGACACAGAGGCGGTGGCAGCCTCCATGCCACGGCTGCTGGAGGGGGCAGTCAGTTACAAGGTGAGTGCATCACAGGCAGCAGCTCACAGCTCAGCAGGAAGTGGGTGAGGGTGGCCGGTGTCCCCGGCCAGCCCCTGAGCTCTGCCTGCCCCCTCAGACTGCACTGGAGGAGCAAGCGGATCTCCTGAGGATGCAGGAGAGGCTGATGTCACTGGTGGTCAGCACCATGGCAGCAGGGGAAGAATTCAGCGCCAGCTTTGAGGAGCACTCCCACCTGTGGCAGGAGAGCCCTGAGGAGTTCCTGCAGCGCTTCCTCACCTTGGGCAGTGCCCCTGTAGAGGGGGAGACAGAGCAACAGCCAGAGAAGCCCTTGGCACCTGGGCTACCGCCCCTCCAGCTCTTTCAACAGGAGGTGTGGGATGGGTGCCTTGAAATGGGCTGGGTTCTTGGGGTGCCCTAGAAGACACTGGGTGCCCAGGGAGGTGCCAGCCACCGACTATGACCCATTCTTGTCCCCAGATTGACATACTCGAGGCACTGCATGAAGAGGTGTTGGGGTTTGAGGAAACCAAGGTGTTTGCGGGGTGGCTGCAGAGTGACTGCCGCCCTTTCAAGAAGGCTCTGCTGGCTGCCATCAAGGGCCAGAGCCTGGTGCTGCGGCAGTACCTCGCCCACCATGTCACCAGCAGGTAAGGCCTGGCCAGCCCTGGCCTAGGGACGGGGTGCTTTCAGTGACTGAAGCCCAGCTAAGGTGTGGCAGAGGCACCACTGTGTGCCAGGGCAGGGCTGACCCAGGGAGACAGCCCTGACAGTGCAGGTTCCAGGTGAAGGCTCCAGGCACCTTCAGGGGTGAGTTTCTGGGGGGTCATGTCCTGCAGAGTGAGCCCCAAGCCCCAGGGACACCTGGTGAGTGCTGTTGTCCTCTCAGTCTTCAGGAATTGCAGGATTTCATCCAACAGTCCACTGCTGGCTTGAGTAAACCTCTGGAGGAGGGAGACTATGAAGGACTGGTGGCAGTGATGGGACACCTGGCGAGGGTCAGGGAGAGGCAGGAGGTGACTGACACGATGTTTGAGCCCTTGAAGGAGACAGTCGCGCTGCTCAGGACGTACGGGGACAAGATGCCAGAGGAGATCCACCTGCAGCTCCAGGTACACTGCTTAGGGTGCGGGGGGCTGGGCAAAGGCTTCCTGGGGCCAGGCTGGTGAGCCCACATGGTGTCCACTGCAGAAACTGCCCGAGCTCTGGGACAACAACAAGAAGCTGTGCCTGCGGGTGGCGGAGAACGCGGCACCCCTGCAAGCCGCCGAGGCTGCCATCCTCCGCGACAAGTGCCAGGACTTCGAGGTGCCTGCCTGGGGGCCACGGGCAGGGAGGCAGCTCCTCGGCAGCCTTGGCAAGGCTCGACTGCTCTTCCCAACTGCCAGTTCCTGGCTGCCCGCATGAGCCCCATCCTCCCACACAGGTCCAACAACTCGCCTTCCGGGAGAGTTTCCAGGGAAAAGCTCCTTTCCTGTACACGGACCCAGACCCTTACAACTCACTGAACAGGGTAAAGAAGGGGAGGACACTGGGACCTCTGCTGTCCCCACTGGCACTGCCTGGCCACCCCTGACACTGGATGCTGGGGAGAGTCTGGTTCCAGCTCCCAGGCTGACAGGGAGTGTGTGGCCCTGCAGCAGGGATGGAGCCACTGCTGGAACAGAGACATGTCCCTGGCACACAGTCCCTGGCTGATATATTTTCCTTTCCTCCATCCAGCAACATAAGAGCATCACGGCCTTGGAGAAAGAAATGGCAGCCCTGGCCACCTCAGCTGCGCTGTTTGAGGTGACGCTCCCAGACTACAAACAGCTTAAATTGTGTCGCAAGGAGCTGCGCCTGCTGAAGGAGCTCTGGGACATGGTCACCCTGGTATGTGCCGTGGTCTGGGAGCCAGGGCACAGCGCCCAACGCTGCTTCCAGGCAAGGGCTGGGCAGCAGGCTGCTCTTGGCTGGCATGGGCATGTATCACAGGCACCTGGTGCAGGTACCTGGCACAGGCATCCAGTGCCAGCTGGCCATGGCCAGCCAAAGGTGCAGAGCCGTTGCAACTTCTCAGAGAGCTCATTGCCAGCAGAGGGAGGATGAGACATGGAGCAGGTTGTTACACTTAGAGCAGGTCTGCATGATGTGTGCATGTGTAGAGGTCCCAGTGGGCGCACAGCGTGTGTGGGCACCAGGTATGCTGCTGCTTTTCCTGGGCAGGGACACTTCTGCTAATCATATGTTGTGAAAATGTATCCTGGGTCTAGGTGAACTTGAACATCGCCACCTGGAAGACAACCAAGTGGGCAGAGCTTAATGTTGAGGATATGGATATTGAGTGCAAGAAATTTGCTAAGGACATCCGGAGTTTGGACAAGGAGGTGAAGAGCTGGGACACATTCATAGGGCTGGACAGCAGCATGAAGAACATGATGACATCCCTGCGCGCCGTGAGCGAGCTGCAGAACCCAGCCATCAGGGACCGGCACTGGCAGGAGCTTGTGCAGACAACCAAGGTGCTCCCAAGTCCTCCTGCCCATCCCTGGCACAGGAGGCTCCAGCCCCTGGTCCAGGAGGCTCACAAGATCCTCACCCAGCAAGGGAAGGGTGCCATTAGGTTTGAATCTGGCCACATGCAAATATTTGTGTAGGGTCTCTAAATGTGGGTGATAATGAGCTCGTTTGGGTGAGCTGCTGGTCTGCCTCTCTGTGGAGGGGAGTGCCTGGCCCAACCATGCCGATTCTGCTCCAGGTGCAATTCACCATGTCCGAGGACACCACCCTGGCAGATCTGCTGCAGCTGAACCTACACAAGTTTGAGGAGGAGGTTCGCGGCATTGTGGACAAAGCGTCAAAGGAGGCTGGGATGGAGAAGGTAAATGGGGCTCAGCTCCCCCAGCTTTGCTGAGACCCCTGTGCCAGTGTGACTCTGTGGCTGTCAAGGGCTTGTGTTCTGGTTCCTGGGGCTGGAGCCTGCAAGGAGCACACAGAGCTTGTGGAGCTCATGACTGCAGCAGGTGCTCCTCTGTCCTCCTGCTTCACCACAGAGGCTGGGCCCAGTACCATGGCATCCAGCTCATCCTCATGCCCCAACTGCAGGTGCTGAATGCCCTGGACACGACTTGGGCAACAATGGAGTTTGAGTATGAGCCCCACAACAGGACCCAGCTCCCACTGCTCAAGATGGATGAGTTGCTCATTGAGACGCTGGAGGACAACCAAATGCAGCTGCAGAACGTGTTGGCCTCCAAGTACCGAGCCTTCTTCCTTCAGAGGGCACAGGACTGGCAGCAGAAGCTGTCAACCACCGACATTGTTATCAACACCTGGTTTGAGGTGCAGAGGAAGTGGAGTCACCTGGAAACAATCTTCATAGCATCTGAAGACACACGAAGTCAACTGCCAGAGGAGTCGAAGAAATTTGACACCATTGATGAGGATTTCCGAGTGCGAAGCCCATTCCCCCTCTCCTTTTCCCGGCAGCTCTCTGCCAGTTCGGGTTGGCTGAAGTGTTTTTCCTCTTCAGGAACTAATGGCTGACGCAGTACAAACTCCCAACGTGATTGAATGCACCAACAAACCCGGGCTGCACACACGGCTGGAAGCACTGCAGGACAGGTAAGGATCAAGTCATCCTGGTTAAACATTCGGGAGGTCAAAGGAAGGAGGTGATTCCTCCAAAGCAAGACAAGGACTGAGCAAAGAGTAAAACTGATATATGGGCATTAATGGCAGGTTTTCCTGTTTTCTCTAGGCTGGCAGTCTGTGAGAAGGCCTTGGCTGAATACCTTGAGACCAAAAGATTAGCTTTTCCCCGGTTCTATTTTGTTTCCTCTGCGGACCTACTGGATATTTTATCGAAGGGGACCGAGCCCCTTGAGGTATAGGCTATATGTGAGCATGGGGGTGAGTCCTGTGCCATTTCTCTGCACTTGTTCGAGCAGTTTTAGAACATTTTTC
Organism: Polioptila caerulea; assembly: GCA_013397295.1. Taxonomy (NCBI): domain Eukaryota; kingdom Metazoa; phylum Chordata; class Aves; order Passeriformes; family Certhiidae; genus Polioptila; species Polioptila caerulea. The sequence goes on from VYXF01005669.1 coordinate 238,838, forward strand.
ACTCCTATGGGCAGAACACCTCACCTGATGCCCCTTCCTGGGGGTGCAGTGCCCAGGGAGCACCTGGGGGTAGATCCAATTGTTGATCACACCTCCGCATGTGATGGGGGTCCTGACAGTGGCTGTGCCTCTGATCTCAGGTGTCCCGGCACTTGACGAAGCTGTTCGACAGTTTGGCCAAGCTGAAGTTCCAGCAGGGCTCAGACAACAAGCCTCAGAAGGTGGCCCATGGGATGTTCAGCCGGGATGGGGAGTATGTGGCCTTCGATGCAGACTGTGACCTGTCTGGCCAGGTCAGCTGAGCTTCATGGAGACTCTGCATGCTGAGGCGAGGGGCAGGCTGAGGATGGGGATGGGCCTTTTTTGCTGGTTGTGCTCTAACAGCCTGGCAGGACTAGAAAATGTAATTACAAAGATTTTTGGCCAAAAACCCCAGAAAATATGCCTGCATTATAGGTACAGAGCAGCACAGTCATGTGAACCTGCTCAGCCTCACAGTCCCTCGAGGGCTGCAGGGTGGTTACTCCTTGGCTGTTTGCCCTCTGACCACCCCTCACCACATCCTGTGGGATGTGCCCTGCAGGACCAGCATCAGACTCTCCCCTGTGGCATGTTGCGGTGTGCAGGGAGGGGTTTGTGCAGCCTGAGTGGGCTGGGAGCCGCCAGCTCAGCTCTGCTGGATGTGACCCTCCAGGTTGAGGTTTGGCTGAACCGGCTGCTGGTGTGCATGCGCTCGACACTGCGAAGCCTCATCCCGCAGGCCCTGGGCACCTACGAAGACAAACCACGGGAGCAGTGGGTGTTTGACTACCCAGCACAGGTGGGTGCTGCCGCACACGGCCAGGCTGAGCCAGCTCTGAGAGGGACAGGACGAGGAGCCAGAGAGCCCTGTGAGGCACAGGCACCCACTCTGAGCCATGGCAGGCTACTCTTTATGGCCATGTTGTCCCCATGGTTTGCTGCAGGTCGCACTCACGTGCACCCAGATCTGCTGGACTACAGAGGTTGGTGTTGCCTTTGCGAGTCTGGAGAAAGGTTATGAGAATGCCCTGAAGGATTATAACAAAAAACAGGTTGGCATCATGTGCACCTGACCTGGAGCCCGCCCGAGCCTCTCTGTCAGGCCAGAGGTCATTGAGAGGTGGGCAGATCAGGGCACCACCTCTGTGTCCATTATTTCTGTCCCTCCCCAGATCGCCCGGCTGAATGCCCTGATTTCCCTGCTTCTTGGGAACCTGAGTGCTGGAGACAGAATGAAGATCATGACAATCTGTACTATTGATGTCCATGCAAGGGATGTTGTGGCCAAAATGATCCAAACAAAGGTATTTGGTACATGAGGGAATTTTTGCTGCACAGATTTCCTGTCATTCCATTACTTTCAGGCCAGGCACCCCTGTTGGCGGCTGTAGCCTAGGATGGGCTGTGAGGAGGGGTGATCCTCACCCACCACAGCATGGCCCTGGAACCACTTTGCACACTGTCCTTTCACTGGGAGGCAGTGCCAGTGCCCAGCTGCCTTCCACAGCTAGCTGCTCCACAGGTGGAGAACTCCCAGGCATTTGCCTGGCAGTCCCAGCTCCGGCACCGCTGGGATGATGGGAAGAGGCACTGCTTTGCCAACATCTGCGATGCTCAGCTCCAGTATGCCTACGAGTACCTGGGCAACACCCCCCGGCTGGTCATCACCCCCCTGACAGACAGGTTGGGGCTTGGCTCCCACACCTCCCACTGCCCCTGGCACTGTGGCCATGCCACAGGCCTCGCCAGGGCCCTTTGTCCTCCCTCCACAGGTGCTACATCACCCTGACACAGTCCCTTCACCTCTACATGGGGGGGGCCCCTGCTGGCCCTGCAGGCACTGGGAAGACAGAGACCACCAAGGACCTGGGCCGGGCTGTGGGGATGATGGTCTACGTGTTCAACTGCTCTGAGCAGATGGACTACAAGGTAGGACACGAGGCAACAGGATGACGGCACTGAGGTGAGAACCACGGGGTGTCCAAGACAAGGGGACCCTGGTTTTGGGTCTCTGGGAGCCCAGGGGAGCCTCGGCAGGTGGGCTTTATCACTATGGGGAATTTCCCTAATTTCCCTAGGGAAGAGTATAATCTGTAAGGCACGAGCAGCTCTCAGCACTTGGGTGCTGTCACCAAAGCCCCCATAGCAGCTCCTGTGAGGGGTCGCAGTGCCTGAACCGTAACCCACTGCTCTGTTTCTCTCCAGTCCTGTGGGAACATCTACAAAGGACTTGCCCAGACAGGCGCCTGGGGCTGCTTCGACGAGTTCAATCGCATTTTGGTGGAGGTCCTGTCTGTCATTGCGGTGCAGGTGCGCACTGTCCCCACAACCCACTGGGTGCCAAAGAGACTTCCCAGCTCACATCCTGGATGCTGCCCCAGTTAAACCTGACTTGAAGGACAGTTTGACACTGTTCTCTCCACTATGTCCTGTTTGGACACAGGGTGGGAGGTAGAAGCACAGCGGTGCAGGGGATTCGGGCACAGTTAAACCTCACAGCCCAGCTGTGTCCCATCCTGGTGACCTGTCACCCCCCAGCTCTGCCATCACCTGGGAGAGGGAGTTGGGGTGATTAGGAAGGAGCTGGTTTAAGGCCAGCTCTCCTGCGGCTTCAGCTAGATCTCAGTATTATTCCTGGGACAGCCAAACCCTCAGGCTCACCTTGAGGAGCAGTCAGGGCCAGACAGAGCACTGGGCAGGGAGCTGGGAATTGCCAGCACCAACACTTCTGCTCACCTGGCAGGTAAAAAGTATTCAAGATGCAATCCGTGCCAAGAAGAAAAAATTCAACTTCCTTGGGGAGACCATCTCCCTGGTGCCATCGGTTGGGCTGTTCATCACCATGAACCCCGGTTATGCTGGGCGCACAGAGCTGCCTGAGAATCTGAAAGCTCTGTTCAGGTGGGTCGGTGTCACTGCAGCACTTTCCTCCGTGCTGGCACACACATGCCACATCCACAGTGTGACCTAAGCCAAGGGTGTTTGTGTGCACTGGTGGCCCTGATGTGAGGGAGCCCTTGGCACTGTGGGACAGTCCTGTCACTCCCCAGAGGTGGCCGGGCAGAGTGAGCTGGGCTGCTCAGCAAGGAGAGAGGATGCTCAGGTGGGTCGCCATTCTCAACTAAAAATCCAGTTGAGAGTAGGACAAAAAAATGGTGAAGCACTGGAAGGGGAGGCACAGAGATGCTGTGTGACCCCTGTGCTTGGTGAAACTCAAACTGTGACTGCAGAGGGGCTGCTGTGCCCCAGTGTGGTGGGACATGGGCCCCGCTTGGAGAAGGAGTCTGGGCAGGAGACCCCTGCAAGTGTAACTGCAGCAACTGACTGTTTGTTACACTGGAAACTTGGGGGCAAACCTCAGGAGCTGTGGGAGGGTAAGGACGTGGGAAGCAGCCCTGACAACTGCAGCTCCTCCCCTCTAGACCCTGTGCTATGGTGGTCCCTGATTTTGAACTGATCTGCGAAATCATGCTTGTGGCAGAGGGATTTCTCGATGCCAGGCTCCTGGCAAGAAAGTTCATCACTCTCTACACGCTCTGCAAAGAGCTGCTGTCCAAACAGGTAATTAACAATGTTACATAGTGCTGGCTGTGAGAGCAAAGAGTCCATTTGATCATCAAACCTGACACAATCTAGTGGGATTGCTGGTGGTAATACACGGAGTGACAGTTCTGCACAGCTCAGGTCTATGGCTGGACAGAATCCACTTCTACCTGGCAAATCCTTAAGGTACCTTTCTGCCTTAAGGAAGAAATCAAGAAGCCCAAAAGTAGAATAGCATGGAATTAGAATTAGAATTAGAATTAGAATTAGAATTAGAATTAGAATTAGAATTAGAATTAGAATTAGAATTAATTAGAATTAGGCCAGTTAAGGTGACAGCATTCAGATATTATTCATCTCAAGAGAGGTGAATTATATAAACCTGTCCCCAAGAAGGAAGTCAGATTCCCAGTTCCAAACCACCCCTATAACTGACAGAGGCTTCTCCTGTAAATAAGCTCAGTTTAGGTCCAGCCCACTGGGTGCCATGTGCATAACCTTGCCGAAGGACAGGGTGTTCCTCTGCAGTGCTGTTTGAGGCAGTTCTTCCTCACCAAAGTGAAATGGTGATTCTCTGCTTCCTGTCACAGGACCACTACGACTGGGGGCTGCGGGCCATCAAGTCCGTGCTGGTGGTGGCAGGCTCCTTGAAGAGGGGGGACCCTGGCTCTGCAGAGGACCAGGTTCTGATGAGAGCTTTACGAGACTTCAATATCCCCAAGATTGTGACTGATGACTTGCCTGTGTTCTTGGGGCTGATTGGAGACCTGTTTCCAGCACTGGATGTTCCCAGGAAGAGAGACCTCAACTTTGAGAAGGTGCAAGCCCAAGCACGGCACCATTGCCGGCAATGTCCCAGCCCTGGCAGGATCCAGAGGCTGATGGTCTATTCAGAGCTCCTGGGGGCGGCCAGCTCATCTCCGGGGTCTTTCCAAGGCTGCTGGTGGTCAGTGCCTGCTCTCCCTCCCAGGTCATCCGTGAGTCCGTGCTGGAGCTAAAGCTGCAGGCGGAGGAGAATTTTGTGCTGAAGGTGGTACAGCTGGAGGAATTGCTGCAAGTGCGACACTCCGTCTTCGTTGTCGGCAACGCCGGCTGTGGCAAGTCCCAGGTAGGGGCCAAACCATGCTGAGGACACAGGGCAAACCATGCTCTGGCTTCGGCCAAGCACATCCCATGGCCTCCCACAGCTTCTTGGTGAGGGCCGCACAGACCCCAGCTCTGCCAGAGCAGAGTTTGGGTGGAGGACAACAGTGCAGCATGGCCATGCCAGGCCCTTGGGCACTGTGTGTGCCAGACTGAGCCCATGCAGCTGAGCACATTTGGGATGCAGAGCTCAGGGGCTGCCCAAGACACCCATGAGCAGAGCAGAGACAAAGACAGAGAGCAGACAGGAGCACACTCTCACGATTGATCCTGTGGTGTGGTGCTGGCAGGATGAAAGGACAGTGCTGGCTTCAGGGCTTGGGCTTCCACAATGCCCTGTCTGGGGGCTCGCTCTGCAGAGCGAGTTTGGGTGCTTTCCCAGAAAGTCCAGTCCAGGTGGGAGCAGGGCTCCATGCCCCCTCACTGCAGGCTACTGAAGGCTGTGGTTGTCCCAATGGCATCAGCACCTATGGCTGCACCATCCTCTCTTAACAGGTGCTGAAGTCACTCAACAAGACATACAAAACGCTAAAGAGGAGGCCAGTCACTGTGGACCTCGACCCTAAGGCTGTGACCTGCGATGAGCTGTTTGGGATCATTCATCCAGCCACACGGGAATGGAAGGACGGTGAGACACCAGTGCTGTGAGCTCAGTTTATGGGATGTGAGATGGAATGGGAAGACTTTTCTTTGGGGCTCTTTCCTGGATTAGGAGGAGTATGTTTCATGGGAGCACCAATCCCATGTGTCCTCCAGCAAATGGTTGTGTGTGGAGAGGAACAACCCAAGTCTCTCTGTGGGACAGGTCTGTTCTCCACAGCAATGCGTGACCTGGCCAACATCACGCATGATGGGCCCAAATGGATCATCCTTGATGGAGACATTGATCCAATGTGGATTGAGTCCCTGAACACAGTCATGGATGACAATAAGGTTGGTGCCATCACACTCCAGGGGCTTTGCTCACTAGTTATCTTGGGGGTACCAACTCCAGACATCCCCCACAATGAGCCACTTCCCCCAGGTTCTCACCTTGGCCAGCAACGAGCGCATCCCCCTCACTCCCACCATGCGGCTTATCTTCGAGATCAGCCACCTGCGGACAGCCACGCCGGCCACCGTGTCCCGGGCTGGAATCCTCTACATCAATCCTGCAGACCTGGGCTGGAACCCGTGAGCTGGGCAGGGAGAGGGATGGGATGGGATGGGATGGGATGGGATGGGATGGGATGGGATGGGATGGGATACTTGCGGCAGCCCTGCTTGTCTCTCCCACAGCATTGTGACCAGCTGGATTGAGACAAGGACAGTGAAGTCTGAGAAGGCCGCTCTGATGATCCTCTTCGACAAGTACCTGCCACAATGCCTGGAGAAGCTCAGGTCTGGGTTCAAGACAATCACCCCTGTTCCTGAGGTCACGGCCATACAGACCATTCTGTCCCTGTTAGAATGTTTCCTGACACCGAAGAATGTCCCACCAGACTCACCCCGGGAGCAATATGAGCTCTTCTTTGTCTTCGCCTGTGCCTGGGCCTTCGGTGGGGCCTTGTTCCAGGACCAGGTACAACCACAGGACTATCCAGCACCTGCCACCCCTCTCTGCATCCCACCATGTGGCTGGGATCTGACTGTCTCTGTTTTGTCCTCCAGCTGGTGGATTATCGCCAGCAGTTCAGCAAGTGGTGGCTGACAGAATTTAAAACCATCAAGTTTCCTAATCAGGGGACAATTTTTGACTATTACATTCATCCAGAAACGAAGACATTCAATCCCTGGGATGAAAGAGTGTCAGAGTTTGAGCTTGACCCCGACATCCCCTTACAGGTATTTTCCCCAAGCGCTGTGTTTAAATGGTTTGTTTGACTATCACTCCACAGTCTTCCCCTCAGCAAGGCGTGGAGCATCATCAGGATTTGGACTGGTAGCACCCATCAAACCCAACAGCTTCCTATGGTTCTCTTTACCCCACAGAAGCCTCAGGCAAGGGCTGTGAGTTCCATGCCTCCTTTACCTTCAGATTAACCTGCAGCTTCAGGGAGTCTCGCAAAGTATCTGTGACAATTGCCTGAGTGCAAATTGTACTTTAGCACTTAATTTCTGTTTCCTACAGTGGCATCTTGGGGCGGGGGGGTGTTATCTAAGCTGTCAGGGAAAAGGTAGAGGAGCTGTGGCTGTGTGGCAGTTTCAGGAACTGTCCATGTTGTTCTGTGTAATAACTTGGTTTTGGTCAGAAAGTCTTTAGAATAATAGAGCACCCAAGACGTGTTGCTTTGGAGAGGGACCAAGTTTGCATGCAGAGAGCACCAGGAGTGCTGTGCAGGGCTGTGGCACGCTGCCTGCTGCCCCGGCAGAGGATCCTGCCTCTGGCAGTGCCAGGGCAATGCAGGCACTGACAGTGCCTCTCCCCAGGCTGCCGTGGTGCACACCACAGAGACCATTCGCCTCCGCTACTTCATGGACCTGCTGATGGAGAAGCAGCGGCCGGTGATGCTGGTGGGGAACGCAGGGACAGGAAAGTCAGTCCTGATGTGGGACAAGCTGGAAGCACTCGGCACAGATGAATATCTGGTGCAATCTGTGCCCCTCAACTTCTACACAACCTCAGCCATGCTGCAGGGTAAGGCTCACAGAGCCAGCAGCTGGCCCCACATTGGGCTGTGCTGCAGGGTCCTGCAGTGCTGAACCCCCACCCACCTACTCCTCTTGCTGCAGCTGTCCTTGAGAAACCCCTGGAGAAGAAATCAGGGAGAATTTATGGCCCACCTGGCACCAGAAGGCTGATCTACTTCATTGATGACATGAACATGCCAGAGGTGGACAAGTATGGCACTGTGGCACCACACACGCTTATTCGGCAGCACCTGGACCACGGGCACTGGTGGGTGGGTGGGTGCTGGAGGGGCACAGCATGATGGAGGGAACCTGTCCCCATCCCTGGGGAAAGTGTCATGGTGCTGGTCCCTGCACAGGTATGACAGGAACAAACTGACCCTGAAGGACATCCGCAACTGCCAGTACGTGGCCTGCATGAATCCGACCGCGGGGTCCTTCACCATCGACTCACGGCTGCAGGTGTGCAGGACCTGGGGGCAGGGCTCTGATGAGGCAGGAGACCCTGCAGTGCCAGTTGGCTGCATCAGCCCCTTGTGGGGCAAAGTGCCCATGTCAATTTCTGCCCCTTTCTGCAGCGCCACTTCTGTGTCCTCGCCGTGTGCTTTCCCAGCCGCGAGGCTCTGCACACCGTGTACGGCACCATCCTGCAGCAGCACCTGGCACGGCAGAACATGCCACTTCTTCTCCAGAAGATGCAGCCCCAGCTGGTAGCAGCAGCACTGGGTGAGTCTCTGCCACACTGGGGTGGGGCAAGCCCCTGGGGAATGCACTGTTGGGGAGCCAGGGTCAGGGGTCTCGGGACCTGGAGCCCACTCACTCCACCGTGTCCTGCCAACAGCCCTGCACCAGAAGGTTGCCTCCAACTATCTGCCAACAGCCATCAAGTTCCACTACATCTTCAACCTGCGGGACCTCTCCAACATATTCCAGGTATTGGAAGAGTTGTTTCTTCTAAAATATCCTTATTCCTCCCTTTCCTAATCTCACATCCTTGCAGCATACCATGTCCCTGGAAAGGACCTTGGCCTCTTCCCAGAGCAAACCTTTGCAATCAGCTCTGAGCAGCACTAAAATAACCCTAAGGGCTGTGGGATTTGTTTGTCAGGGGCTGCTGTTCTCCACCCCCGAATGCCTGAAAACCCCCGTGGACTTGGTGCGTCTCTGGCTTCACGAAGCAGAGAGGGTGTATGGAGACAAGCTTGTCGATGAAGAGGATCAGTACAGCTTCAAGAAGCTGATGGGGGACATCTGCAAAGCCTCCTTTCAAGTAAGCTGTGCTGAAAAGTAGAGTGCTCCAGCCCAGTGGTGCCCCCAAGTGCCCCACAGCTGAGCCCTATGGCTGGAATTGCCTCTCCCAGGAGCTCAATGAAGACCTGGTGTTTGCCAAGCCCAACATCTACTGCCACTTCGCCCAGGGCATGGATGAGTCCAAGTACATGCCAGTGACAAGCTGGGCAACTCTGAGTGACCTGCTTGGGGAAGCCCTGGACAGCTACAATGAAGTGAATGCAGTGATGAATCTGGTGAGTGCCTGTGGCAGGCAGCTCTGCCCTGAAAAGATGGGACTGCAGCTGCATTGCACTGCTTGGTTGGGTTGGTGCTTTATGGGGCACTCACTGCTCTTTCTGCCCTGACCCAGAACACTGAACCTTCCCCTCCTGTTTTCTTCAGGTGCTCTTCGAAGATGCAGTGTCTCACATTTGCAGAATTAGCCGGATCTTGGAGTCTCCTCGGGGCAATGCACTGCTGGTGGGGGTGGGAGGCAGTGGAAAGCAGAGCCTGGCACGCCTGGCAGCTCACATCAGCAACCTGAGCGTGTTCCAGATCACACTGAGGAAAGGCTACGGCATCCCGGACCTGAAGGTAAGAGCAGCTTTGGAGCCTGGCTCAGTGCAACCTGCTTGGGGATGGGTCCTGCACCTGCAGCAATGGTGCCTGGGGTGAGCTCACGAGGCTCTGCTCTCCTTGTGACACCACGCTTGCTCACGAGGATCTGCTCACAGGTGACATCCATGAGTCCTGCCCCAAGGGGCCACAGTGCTTCCACAGCCAGGCATGGGCAGGATCTACTGGTCACAGCAGGGGTGGTGGTGTGAACAGCCCCCATGCTGGACCTGTGCCTGGGCAGAACACCTGGCATCAGCTCCTTCCCAAAGGCTCCCTTCCAGCTTTCTGGGGCAGCCCAGGGCTGCTACAAACTGGTCACTATGGAGTGATGGGGTGACCCCCTCATGGGGGTTGAACTGTGGGGTGACAGTTTCTCTCTGTCCCAGACGGACCTTGCCTCCCAGTACATCAAAGCAGCTGTGAAGAACATCCCTGCCGTGTTCCTGATGACAGACTCCCAGGTGGCTGAAGAATCATTCCTGGTTGTGATCAATGACTTCTTGGCGTCTGGGGAGGTGCCAGGCCTCTTTCAGGATACTGACTTGGAAACCATCATCGGGTCCATGAGGCCTCAAGTGAAGTCCCTTGGAATGGAGGATACAAAGGAAAACTGCTGGAAATTATTTATAGAAAAAGTCAGACGCCAGTTAAAGGTGAATGTTTGCCCTCCAGGTTGGTTTGTCTGTGCCCCTGATTTGCCTCATCCAAAACCTCTTTGCAACAGGCCACAGAACACCAAGGTTTCATCCCAGGATGGTGGGTTTAGGCAAAAGGTGTTTTCAGAGACTCCCCAGGTGCCCCCAGCCTCAGAGGCACAGGGCAGAACAGCCCTGTGTTGACCTTCCTGGGGGCAGAGGGTGTCAATAGCTTCCACAGCCCCACACCATGCTGGGCACTTCCAGGGACAGCCACACGAGCACTTTGCTCAGCTGCTGACTGCAGCCGCCAAAGGGGACCCAGTTCTAGCCCTGGTGAGAGGCACAGGGTGCACAATCTGAGACCACCTCACGCATACCGGGAGTTAATGGGAAGGCAGCAAATCTCAGGTCTGCAGCAGAATCCTTGCAGTCATGTGGAGCCCCTGGAGACACTGCCCTGACCCTGACAGAGAGGACACCCCACTCAGCCACTGCGGTTCTGCCCCAGGTTGTCCTCTGCTTCTCCCCCGTGGGCTCAACCCTGCGTGTGCGGGCCAGGAGGTTCCCAGCTGTAGTCAACTGCACGGCCATCGACTGGTTCCACGAGTGGCCAGAGGATGCTCTCGTGTCCGTCAGCAGCAGGTTCCTGGAGGAAACACCAGACATTGAGGTGAGCTGCAACCCTGGCTCAGCTGCTGTCCTAGGGCACTGGGAATCCTGGGCTGAACTGGGCAATGAACTGCAGCTCTGCTACTGGGCTGCACCTCACTTCTGTGTTTAGTCCTCACTTCTGTATTTAGTGTGCCCAGGGATGAGAGTCTGGCATGACCCAGAGGGCTGGGAACAGCAGGCTGGGAATAGGGCTGGGATAAGTTTGCAGTTGGTTCCAGCATCGGAAGCTGTAGCCCTGCACTGTGCTGGTGAGGACAAACCTTCCCTTTCCATTCTGTCCTTAAAACACCCCTACAGGCAACAGGCTGGGGACAGAAGCTCCTCCCCACACAGGGATGTCAGGGACAGAGTTGGGCATGGGAACCAGCTCCAGTGCCTTTACCACCAACATCTCAGGCCTCCACTGTGCTGCTGATGAAAAGGGTCACTTTGCTCTGGCCTCTGAGGCTGGACACAGAGCCAACTCTGCAGGAGGGCTCAGTGCAGCTGCCTGCTGCAGCAGCTCCCTGTCTGTGCTCTCTGTGCAGCCAGAGGTCAAGGCCTCCATCAGCCAGTTCATGTCCTTCGTCCACACAAGCTCAAAGGAGATGTCCAAGATCTACCTGGCCGTGGAGAGACGCTATAATTATACCACGCCAAAGACCTTCCTGGAGCAGATAAAGCTCTACCAAAACCTGCTGGCAGATAAAAGGAGCAAGCTTTCTGCCAGCATCGATAGGCTGGAGAAGGGGCTGTTGAAGCTGCAGAGCACGGCCTCACAGGTGCCTGCCCATAGCCTGTCTTGTGCATCGTGCCTATACTGGGTCTGGCACAGGGGGAGAGAGCAGGCACATCCCTGCAGGATGGTCACAGTGTCTGTGAGGTCTTCAAGACATACCAAGACACTGCTGCTCCACCAGGCAGGGCCTGGCAGGATCAGCCCTTTTATCTGCTCTGTTTCTTCCCTCACTGAGGTGGACGACCTGAAAGCCATGCTGGCAGTCCAGGAGATAGAGCTGAAGAAGAAGAATGAGGACACAGACAAATTGATACACGTGGTGGGTGTTGAGACAGAGAAGGTCAGCAAGGAGAAAGCCATTGCTGATGAGGAAGAGCTGAAGGTTGAGGCCATCAACAAGGTGCAAAGTGCTGAGCTGGTGTCCAGCATGGGACAGGGCAGCATGAGCTCTATGGTAACAGCCACTTAGCCCATCCCATGTCCTCCCTCCCCAGATGGTGGCTGAGAAGCAACGAGCCTGTGCAAGCGACCTGGCAGAAGCAGAGGTGGTGCTCTCCGCCGCCCGCGAGGCCCTCGACACACTCAACAAGGTGGGTGGTTTCTCAGTGGGAAGCAGGTGCCCAGCCTAGTGCAGGCAGCCCTGGCCTGGGTGATGCTCAGTGGCCCTGTGGTCCCTCCCCAGTACAACCTGACGGAGCTGAAGTCCTTTGGGGCCCCACCACCAGAGGTAGTGAATGTGATGGCAGCTGTGTTGATTCTGACGGCCGAAAATGGCAAGATTCCAAAGGACAAGAGCTGGACAGCAGGAAAAGTCAAGATAGGAAAAGCAGACACTTTCCTTGCAAGCTTAAAAAACTATGATGGGGAAAACATCCCTGAGGCCTGTCTCAAGGCATTTGAGTGAGTCCATGGCTGGTTCCTGCCCCTTCACAGCCCTGAGCATGGAGGCCAAGGGGGCCTGCACCCCAGAGCACAGCAGGGTTCAGGGACAGGAGTGGGATCCAGGTGTTGGCCCTGCTCTCCCACCCTGCCACCCAGAGGCAGACCAAGCCCCGGGAGGGGTGGGACATGCTGCCAGCAGTTGCAGCGCAGTGCCACAGCAGGGTGTGTCCTCCTGTTCCAGGCCATACCGGAAAGACCCCGGGTTTAATCCAGAGTTCATCAAGTCCAAGTCAACAGCCGCAGCAGGGCTGTGCTCCTGGTGCCTGAACATGGTCCGCTTCTACGAGGTGCACTGCACGGTGAAGCCCAAGAGACAGGCAGTGGCTGATGCTGATGCCGAGCTGGCAGAGGCACAGCAGAGGCTGAGTCGCATTAAGAACAAAATTGTTGTAAGTGTGTGTCCCCATAGACCCCAGCCACAAGCCCCCCAGTTACCAAATGAGCAGAAGAACTCTGTGAACCCAGAGCCCAGCCCAAGCACTGTGCTGGGATGGAGATGCTGCAGAGCTCTGGAACCATGGAGCTTCCCATCTGGGCAGGAAATAACTCTGGGGCTGTTCTCTTCCAAAGGCTCTGAATGCAAATCTGGCGACTCTCACTGCTCAGTTTGAGAAAGCCACAGCAGAAAAGATCAAATGTCAGCAGGAGGCTGATGAAACCAACAAAGTCATCACCTTGGCAAACAGGTACCATGCAAACGCTGGCTCTCAAGCATCAGGGCAGACTGATGCTCCCTGGCATTGCCTGTTGGCCCTGACACCAGGGTCATGGGAACAGTAGAGCCCCCCTTCCCTCCCCAGATTAAAAAATTCTGGGATGAATTGGGCCAGACATTCATAGGGGGAGACAGTCATGGATGTGTTTGGTGACAATGCCCCAGTTCACTGTGCCTGAGTCCCCATTCACCCTCCGCCCAGGCCACACCACCAGCACCACTGCAGCCAGCCTCCCCTCTAACCCTGTAGGCTTGTTGGGGGCCTGGCATCTGAAAATGTCCGCTGGGCTGAATCAGTGGAGCAGCTGAGAGAGCAGGAGAAGACGCTGTGTGGGGACGTGCTGCTGGTCTCCGCCTTCGTGTCCTACATCGGCTACTTTACCAAGAAGTACAGGGCTGAGCTTCTGGAAAAGCACTGGGTTCCCTTCCTCCATGGGCAGACGGTGAGAGGCCACAGGTTCCACTCCAGAGTGCCTTCCCCCAAGCCCACCAGCACCAGGGGCCCCCATGCCTCTGCGGCCAGGCACCCAACAGCCCCTCCCTGCAGGTACCCATCCCCATCACTCCAGACCTGGACCCCCTCAGCCTCCTCACGGACTCTGCCGATGTGGCTGCCTGGAACAACCAGGGCCTGCCCAGCGACCGCACTTCTACTGAGAATGCTGCCATCCTCTGCAGCACACAGCGGTGGCCACTGCTCGTGGACGCCCAGCTGCAGGGCAGCAAGTGGATCAAGAACAAATATGGGGAGGACCTGCAGATCGTCCGCCTGGGCCAGCGAAGGTGGGCCAGGAGCTGCGGGGTGGGCACAGGCTCAGGCTGCACCAGCCCCCCTTTTCCCTACCATTAATGGGTGCAGACTCAGGGCAATCATGTCCCCAGTCAGATTCAGGGCACCCAAGGGCAGCAGCCCTGATGGTGTACCTGACACCTCCAAAAGCTCTGTGGGGGTTGAGACTGGCAGAGCACAATGGGGTCACAATAGGGCACAGTGGGTGGAAAGCACTCTGTGAGCCTCCCACAGCAGCCCGAGCCCCAAACAGTGCACAGACCTGCCATACATGCCTCCCCTCTCTCCCCCTCAGATACCTGGACATTATTGCCCAGGCAGTCTCTGAAGGACAGACACTGCTGATCGAGGACATCGGTGAGACGGTGGAGGCAGTGCTGGACCCACTGCTGGGCAGGACTGCCAAGGGCAGGTCAGCACACCCCAATGCTGAGGGGTTTCACCTGCCCCAAACAGCCCCTCCTACCCCAAAATGCTGGTAGATGCACCTTTACTGTGGGCTGCTTGGGAGCCTGATCCTTCTTTTGCTTTGGCCACATCCCCCAGTGCTCTCCAGTATGTCCCACGGAGGACACCTGTACTGAATGTTGCCTTTCTGGCTGCTCTGGTCCTTGGTATTTAGTTCATTTAGTGATTCAAGGACATGTTCCTTGGGACACCTGCCATATGGCATGATAAGATGGAAGGGGAACTCCACCCCAGAGGCCATGGGGGGCTGTGGCAGGGCAGTCTCCAGCTCCTATTCCTCCATCCTTGCACTGCCAAGTCTGGTTTGGTACTTCTGCCCTTGCTGTGCCTTTTCCCAACCAAAAAAATTCATCCCAAGTGGCCAGGAACAGCACATAGACTGAGGGCATATGTCTGTGATAAGTTACTGTCCAGGCTGTGGGGATTGATTTGTTTAATTAACTGAACAGATACATTAGAATTGGAGATAAAGAAGTAGAGTATAACCAGCAGTTCCGCCTAATCCTGCATACCCGATGTTTCAACCCACACTACAAGCCAGAGGTGCAGGCTCAGTGCACTCTCATCAACTTCTTGGTGACACGGGAGGGCCTGGAGGACCAGCTACTGGCTGCTGTGGTAGCCCGGGAGCGGCCGGACCTGGAGGCCCTGAAGGTACAGAGGTTGTACCAGGGTGGGTGGGAGGGGTGGGTGAGGCCGGGGAACTGTGGAGGTTTTGGGCAGGGAGCATGAGAGCTCCCCTCCGTGTGCCGACTGCCGCTTGTGGAGAGCCAAGGAAGTCCCGACCAGACCCTGCAGCGGCAAGTTCCCTGCTGCCCTCTGCAGCCAGCGCTGCCTGGGCGTCCTCATCACCTCACCCTGAGGGTGATGGTGGGACCCAGGAGGGGCCACATCCACCGTGCCCTCACACCAGCACGCTGGTAGCCATATGACAGAGGGACTGGTGCCAGCACTCCGTTTGGTGCCAGCACTCTGTTGTGATCTCTTGAACAACACATCCCTGGGCGCTGCTGTCACAGGCAAACCTCACCAAGAGCCAGAATGAGTTCAAGATCAAGCTGAAGGAGCTGGAGGACTCGCTGCTCGCCCGGCTTTCGGCTGCCGGTGGAGACTTCCTGCGGGACACAGCACTGGTAGAGAATCTGGAGATAACAAAGCGCACAGCCAAGGAAATTGAGGAAAAAGTAAATGTGCTCCCTGGAGCTGGTGACACAGGCAGAGGGACAGCTTGGTGGGGCACCCAGCAGGAGGGGGGGCACCGCTTTGACGTGTGATGGGGTAGGGGTAACACCCACTCCCCTGCACCTCCAGGTAAAAGAAGCTAAAGTCACTGAAGTACAAATAAACGTTGCGAGAGAGAACTACCGGCCGGCAGCAGAGCGCGCATCCCTTCTGTACTTCATCCTGAGTGACCTTTGCAAGATCAACCCCATGTACCAGTTCTCTCTCAAGGTACATGGGGAGTGAGAAGGGACAGAGATGTCTCTGGGTGGGACAGAGATTCAGCGTTTCAGCTTTGATGCTGCTGACAAGACTCCAGCAGCCACATGCTGATGCCTGCTGGGATCTTCCTCAGGCCTTCAATGGGGTCTTTGATAAAGCCATCCAACGTGCAATCCCCAGCGAAGACACCCGGCAAAGGGTGATCAACCTGACAGACCAGATCACATACTCAGTCTATGTGTACACTGCACAGGGCCTCTTTGAAAGAGACAAACTCATCTTCCTGGCCCAGGTCGCCTTCCAGGTAATCCCTACAAATGTATGGGGCTCCTGCTGTAAAACACGCATTTGTGTGGCTTTTAGACAGCTTATTCTCTTACTCTGGTGCTGCTGTGGATGCTCAGAGCCTCTCGCCCCTCACACTGGGGCTGTGAGCTCTGGGTGGCTGTGACACTGCACTCCCAACTTTCAGGTCCTGGCCCTCAAGAAAGAAGTGAACCCAGCAGAGCTGGACTTTCTCCTGCGCTTCCCTTCCAAGGCTGGTGTCACATCCCCCGTGGACTTCCTGCAGCACCAGGGCTGGGGTGCTGTCAAGGTGCGTCCGTGCAGTCGCCCCCTGTGCCAAGGCAATGCCAGCACAGCCCCTAGTGCAGAGGGTCCAGGGTCACCTGCAGGGTGTCCCTGAGGATGAGCAGAGCCCAGGAGTGATTCAGTCATTCTCTGTGGGACCTCAAGGCACTCTCAGAAATGGAAGAGTTCAGCAGCCTGGAGAGTGACATTGAGGGCTCTGCAAAGCGATGGAAAAGGTTTGTGGAGATGGAGGCGCCAGAGAATGAGGTGTTCCCCATGGACTGGAAGAACAAGTCAGCCATGCAGAAGCTGTGTGTGCTGCGGTGCCTGCGCCCTGACAGGATGACCTATGCCATCAGGTATCTGGTGCCTAGCACAAGGCTCTCCTGTAAGAGCCTCAGAGTGTCACCACTCCAGGTGCAACCAGTGACTGTTCCCATCTCACAGGATGGCTCTATTTTTCTGTAGGAAATTTGTAGAAGAGAAGATGGGAAGCAAGTATGTGAAAGGAAGGAGCATTGACCTCTCTGAGGTGTACAAGGAGAGCAGCCCCTCCACGCCCCTGTTCTTCATCCTCTCCCCCGGTGTTGACCCGCTGAAGGACCTGGAGGCACTGGGTGAGGCGCTGCCCACCCGACTGGCACCAGCCCCACTGGCCAAGCAGCCAGAACTGCATGGCCCCAGCTCAGTGCTGATACTGACAGCAGACATTCCCCTCCCAGGCACGAGGCTGGGTTTCACCATTGACAACGGGAAGATCCACAATGTATCACTGGGGCAAGGCCAGGAGGTTGTGGCAGAGCGTGCCATGGAGGTCGCAGCTGCAGAGGGCCACTGGGTCATCCTGCAGGTGGGTGGGGGCAGTAGGACACACCACAGGGTGCACAGCCCTGACAGCAACTGGACACACCAGGGCACAAAGTCCTGCCAGCATCCGGGCACACCATGCATGGTCACCCCACTGGCGATGGCAGTGACACTGCCTGGGCTAGCTGGCTGCGCCCAGCCCAAGCTGGGTCGTGTTGTACTGCACCTTCTCCCTGTGGAGCCACAGTAGGAATCAGGGTGGGGGGAAGTGAGATTCCCAAGGTCCAGAGAGTTTCTTTTGCAGAACATCCACCTGGTGGCCCGGTGGCTGGACACGCTGGAGAAGCTGGTGGAGCACCACAGCCTGGAAAGTCACCCCGACTACCGACTGTTCATGAGCGCCGAGCCAAGCCCCACCCCCGAGTCGCACATCATCCCGCAGGGGCTGCTGGACAACTCCATCAAGATCACCAGCGAGCCGCCGACAGGCATGCGAGCCAACCTGCACGGAGCCCTCGACCTCTTCACCCAGGTACCCCCTGTGCCACCCCCGCCCTGCCACAGGTGCCTCCTCGGGGCCGTTCCAGTCAACAGGTACGGCTCATCCCCTCCCAGGGTTCCATAGGCTGAGCACCTCGGGGGTGTCACCACTGCCAGGGACACTGCACCTGGAGCCAGCCCTCACCAGCAAATCCTCATGGAGTGCCCAGAGTCCCCCTCTGGCAGGGGTTTAGGGATAACCAGAGCTGCCCGAGGGTTTCCAACACAAGTGTCAGGTTGTCAGTGCCTTTCCTGAAGCTGAACCTGGAGCTGCTGCAGCTTTGCCATGAACAAGCTGTTTCAGCTGTCAGCAGGGCATTGGAGTGTGAACTCCTAATTCCTTCATAAACAAATGAGTACAAAAATTACCAACTGGTAAACCATTAAAATACAATTGTATGCCTTTTTTTTTTCTAATTAACACTTTCAGTTCTCTTTTGCCTCTGAATGTTCTTTACTAGAGTGGCGTCTGATAGCAGTATTCAGCTGCAACCCACCCTCACTGTTCCTCCACAGGAAACACTGGAGCAGTGCAGCAAAGAAACCGAGTTCAGGTGCATCCTGTTTTCACTTTGCTACTTCCATGCAGCGGTGGCTGAGCGGCGCAGGTTTGGTACCCAGGGCTGGAACAGGCCATACCCCTTCAACAACGGTGACCTGACCGTCTCCGTCAATGTCCTGCACAACTATCTGGAGGCCAACCTCAAGGTGAGGGATGAGAAAGGTGACTGCTCTTCAGCACAGCACACAATGCAACAACTGGCCTTTCTTAGAACATTCACCAGTTTGCAGCATAAATGCTGTCTCATGAAGAAGCCCAGGGCGAGGAGCAGTTCCTCCCCTGCTCCCTGCACACTCAGGCAGGGGAAGGGGATGAGTACTTGCCCTGACTGAGATGGGTGGAAGAAGCACCAGGCACCAGCCAGGGCAAGTGCCTGCCCTGGCCCATGTGTCTGCCCTGGCCCATGCCTTGGTAATTAGTGAGTGGTTCCACCTAAAAAGGAAAGCCTGCCTCAAGAATACAGGTGCAGTGAGCAGGGCTGAAGTCTCACCTTTAGACCTGCCCTCCCAGACATGATCAGTCCTGGGTGGAAAAAAGATGGGATTCAAACCACAGATGACTGTGTTCATACAAGGAGAAATCTGTGGGTGAACAAGAGACATCCCTCTTCCCAAGCCTCTGTGGGTCCAGGGACTATCACCTCCCTGCACAGGTCAATCCTGGAGCCATCACTCTGTGGTTGCATGGGGAACTCCTGGGGAGCTGCTCAGGAGCCCCAGCTTGAGCCTCTCCCTGCAGGTACCGTGGGATGACCTCCGGTACCTCTTTGGTGAGATCATGTACGGGGGGCACATCACTGATGACTGGGACCGCCGGCTCTGCCGCACGTACCTGAGCGAGTATATCCAGCCTGAGATGCTGGATGGGGAGGTGTCCTTGGCTCCAGGGTTTATGATCCCTCCCCGCATGGATTACGAGGTAAGAAACATTGCAATTTGATGTAGCAAATCCTTGCTCTGGATAAATGTGTATGAGTCCACATTCCCTCTCTCACCAAGGGGAACATAGGGAGAGTGTCAACCCCCTGGGAATGTGCACAATTGCTGCAAAAGTAATTCCTGTGGTTGAGACGGAAAGGGAAACACTTGGCTGAGACACAAATTAAAAGAGTCTTCGTGTGCACGGGCAGGTGCTGCGAAGGGCCCCAAGAGTGGTGACAGGTTTTCAAGGTTGCAGGGAACTTTGGGCTTCTTTGCCTGTACTTCCAAGCTAACGCTGTCCCTGACCCTGCGCTCAGGCCTACCACCAGTACATCGATGACAACCTGCCAGGAGAGAGCCCCCATCTGTATGGCCTGCACCCCAATGCAGAGATGGGTTTCCTGACCGTCACCTCGGAGAGGCTCTTCCGCACAGTGCTGGAACTGCAGCCCAAGGAATCCGAGGCTGCTGGAGGCTCAGGTGCCTCCCGAGAGGAACAGGCAAGCCCAGTCCTGTCTCTTCATGGTAGAAATTAACAGATTTTTTTTAAGGTGGGAGGAAGTAATTGCAGTAGGAAAAAAACCTCTTAAGAGTGACAACTGAGAGGCTAGAGAGGGGAGAGAAATATCCTGAGACAGAACTGAGAGAGTAGGTCCCACAGCAGTAAGGAAGGGATGGCAGAGGGAGGCAGTTCCAGCCAAGCCTCGCTGTGATCACGGTGCAGAGGCAGCATGGCCAGGAACCTCACGCCCTGATGGGGCTCCAGATGCACCACTGGCAACAAGTGGCTTACATGGGGTTACTCAGCAGATGGAGCTGGCTCAGGAACCTCCATTCATCGGAGCAACTACTAAAAACAAAGATTAAAAGTAATTCCTTTTAAAAGTCTTCTTCCTGACTGCCTGGACTTCACGCTTGAGTTTCACAGCCTCCATGGCCTCAGGTCTCTTACCTTGGCTATCAAAAAAGAAGTACAGCTTTTTAAGACCCAAGAGCAGTTAGTAAGAGAATGGAGCATTAGTAACAGAGAAGGAGGTACAAAGAAATACCAGGGAAGAAAAAGGAAAAAATCTTACCAATCTTAATTAAATGGAACCTGCAGCATTTTTCTCTGGGCAAGGGCAGTTTATGGCATTCTCATTTCAGGTGAAGTCAGTCCTGGATGAAATCCTTGGGCAGCTGCCGGAGACGTTCAACATGGAGGAGATGATGGCAAAGGCAAAGGAAAAAACCCCATACACTGTTGTAGCCCTCCAGGAATGTGAAAGGATGAACATCCTGACCAATGAGATCAGGCGCTCGCTGAAGGAGCTGGACCTGGGACTGCAGGTACATAGCAGGCAGCTGCCTGGATCATCCCAGTACTCCCAAAGCACTCTCTGCCTTTGCTGCAGCTCTCACCCATCAAGCTGTGTCAGGCACAGCCAGGCAGCCCCAGCCTTCTTCTCCCTGAGCCCATGCACATCTCTCGGGCTGTCCCACCACTGGCTGCAGGGGACACTGCCTGGACTTTTCTCTTTTTCAAAGGGAGAGCTGACGATTACATCTGAGATGGAAGAGCTGGCAAATGCTCTCTTCTATGACAGCGTCCCAGAATCATGGACACGCTATGCCTATCCCTCCCTCCTCAACTTGGCAACCTGGTATGCAGACCTGCTCCTGCGGATCAGGGTGAGCAGAGTGTGTGTGACAGTCAGAACTTGGGGTGCCCCAGGACTCTCCCCACCACTGCACTGGTTTATTGGTAACTGGTTTATTTCTCAGTATCAATTTAACCAGGCTGAAGTACCTGAAAAGGGCTGTTACTCCAGGAATGAGAGCACAAGTCTGACCAGGGCTCCCATTACAGTACATCACTGTAGCAAAAGACGATCAGTTCCGCCCCCATTACCAACTCTGGGTGTCCCATAAAAAAAATTAATAAAACTGGCTTTGTAAAAAATAAATGAAATTGGCTCTGTTAAAAAATAACAGCAGTATTTTCTGCACTATGAATTCAAGGTTTCAGCTTCACTGCCGTAGGGGAATCTGCTGCTTATTCCTCCCACACCACCTCCATCCAGTCCCCATTCTGCAAGATCAGCTGAAGCTTGGGTTACGCACAGCAAAGCATCAGCTCTGTTACAGTGTCCTGCAGCTCACAGCACATCCTGCACCCTAAAGGACTCTGCTGGTTTATTTTCCAGGAACTAGAAGTCTGGGCAACAGATTTTGTGCTACCTGCATCAGTGTGGCTGGCGGGATTCTTCAACCCTCAGTCCTTCCTCACAGCCATCATGCAGTCCACAGCCAGGAAAAAGCAGTGGCCACTGGATAAGATGTGTCTGGCAGTGGATGTGACCAAGAAAACCCGCGAGGAGATAACATTTCCCCCTAGAGAAGGCTCCTACGTGCACGGGCTGTTCATGGAAGGTAAAAACTGCATCTCTGAGATCTCAGACATGGAGCAGGCCCAGCTCAGCCCTTCTCCCTCGTGCAGCTGAGCAGTGTCAGCACTTACTGGCCAGTCTGCCCTGCCCCTTGCTGGTGACAGCTCTGAGCAGGGAGCCCTGGATAGCCCTGGGTCCCCCTGGGTCCAGGCTCAGCCACCAGCTGAGGGCAGCATTGCCTGGATCACACAGCCTTTCCAAACCAGAAATTTGTGTTTTAGCAATTCAGGCTCCAGCTCATGAACCCCAGGGCTCCTGGAGTTACATACAGGGCTCTCATGAATACATATGTCACAATCTTGGTTAATGCTCAAGTAAGACAAATTGAGAAACTTAAATCCACGATAATAACTGCTAATGAGAGGGAAGGAGGCAGCTCAGCAGAGCAACTGAGGGACCCATTTGGACAAAAGCAGACAGCACATGGGACAGCATGTGATAGATCCCACCAAGGCCAGTTCACCTTAAACCCATATAAAGCTGTGCTGAAGGGAGGGGTGGGGACAGAATTTATTCAGACATCCCACACACAGTAAGGCAAATGCAGTCCTGGGTCACAGTGAGATGAGATGGGATCATGTCAGACCTAACCACCATTGAGCCACTCTACCCAACCTCAACCTTTGAGCTCCCACCCCCTGGCAGCCGTGAGGGAAGCCCAGGGAGGTGTTGGGGTGCACTGACGCGCTGTCACGCTGCAGGTGCACGCTGGGACATCCCCTCAGGCTCCATCGCTGACGCGCGGATGAAGGAGCTGACGCCCACGATGCCAGTCATCCTGCTCAGAGCCATCCCCGTGGACCGCATGGACACCATCAACGTCTACGAATGTCCCGTCTACAAGACACGGATGCGAGGGCCAACCTACGTCTGGACCTTCAACCTGAAGACAAAAGAAAAAGCTGCCAAGTGGGTTCTGGCTGGTGTGGCTCTGCTCCTAGAGGCTTAGACTTTCATGACAACAGAAACCAGCAATACTTTTACTTGTAAAAACCTCCAAGCTGTGTAAGTCAGTCTGTGTTTGTACCAGAACCATTTTAGCAAAGTATCAATAAAACCAGTGCTGGAAGCGCTGCCGTGTGGAGCCTGCTCTCGCAACACACGGGGCTCTCAGGGCAGATACTGGTTTTCCACTGGTGGTTTCTGATGTGGCGCTGGTGGGGAGCCAGACCACCATGGGAAGCCAGATAGGACAACTGCACACAAGTGCCTGACTCCTTTCCCTCTTCTGGCTCTCCATCTTCCCACAGCCCTTTGTGTGATGGCTCAGTGCGAACTGAGCAGAAACCCCTCACGCTCCTGCATGGAGCATGTGTCTGGCTGGAGCAGACGGGAGAAGAAAGCTGTAGGTTTCGTGCAGTTCACCCACACCCAACCTGCACAGCCCAGAGAAAGTCCAGCTGCAAACACGTTCCTCTCTGAAATATGCTGTTTGTATTTCTAGGGTACAGAACTTACTCAGCCCTTTCTTCACAACAAATAATTTGTATCAGCATTAACACACATTAAGGTGAGTAGATCTGCCAAGGCTGGTCCCTTTGGCATAAAACAATTCACCAAAATCCCATCCTGTGACATATTTGAACAATTAATTCTAAAATAATTACCTCAAACTTCCCTCGCAGCTCACAGTCAGACAAGCCCCGAGGGCAGGCACAGAGAGCAGTTCATTTCTTTATAGAGCAGCAGTATTTATAATCAGTTACAACTGAGTTTCACACTTACCATCAGCTTTTCTCAGGTGCCCAAAGTCCTGTTTGTGGCACTGCCAGATCAGAAACTCTTGCTCACACCCTACCCTGCACTCACACACCTTTTTACCTAACTACCAAACACCTTCTTTGCAGGATGTTAGTAGTTCAAGCCTCCTACTTCCAGCAAGTAACATCCCAAATCCACACCAGCACCAAAAGTCTTCTCCTGCCCTTCCACAACTCATGAAAGATGCTTGTAACATATCTGAATGTGAAGGAGCCAGGCAAACCCTGCTGAGGGGGAGGCCATAGTTAGGTAAATAAAGGGGATATGGGAAGATGCAGCACCCTGAACACAGTACAGTGGGGCCAACTGCAAGGCACAGGAACAGGCAAGAGCGATCTCCTGAAGCTCACAAGGGCTCAAGTCATGGGGCAGTGGAATCACCCGGAACCCCAGGACCCCACAAAACAGAAAAGCAAAACCAACTGCCCCTGCTAACCAGCACTACAGGGGCAAAGCAAAGCCACAACTGGACACAAAGACAAAATATTTTAAGTATTCCAGCAATGCTGTCTACTAGCCGGTCAAAGATAACACAAATACAGTCTCTCTGCAAAACTCTGACAGCGACCTTTCAGAAACGGGAGTTTTATTTCCATGCGAGGAAACCACCATTGTATGGGTCCTCTGTCAATGGCCCTTCCAGAAATTCTAGTAGACAAAACCCAGTCAGGACCTGAGCACTGACCCCAGTCCATGGCAGCCAGTACCCCAGAGGAATCGAGGAGTGCCTGGTTTTCCCCACATCATTTGCACTTCCATCGTCCTTCCTTCATGACAGAGCACTGCAACTATGCACTGCAGTCTGTGTAATATAATTCCCCATAACGGAAGCAAACTCACCCAAAGCAGCAACTTTTCTTCTTTTAAAAGAAATTCTTGATCAGAGGTGTCACCAGCTTCACCCAGAGTTTCACATAACGATTTGGCTGCTCAAACGTTGATGTTGAGACCACACCTGAGCAGAGGTAAAGCTGTTCTTGCTCCTGAACAGGGAAAGAAACATCATCTCAGTAAATCCCAAGTGTTAAATTATATAATGGTCTTTCAGAGAAGCAAATTCTCAGATAAAGCTGACCAGGGATGATCTTGCCACAAGTATGCACCATTTCTCCTCAAGAATTTGCAATTTAAACTCTACAGAGAATAAGGGTAGATGGTTTTGCCTTTTTGTGCTTCACAGTTGCATGAGCTGAGCTACAGTTTCAGAAAACTCCTCAACGCCAGGCTGTAATTGCCAGAAAAGGAAACCTCACCCAAACCTCATGGGACTGGCTCTTTCTAGACACAGCTCAGGCGCCGTGTTTGCAGATGAATGTGCAGTCATGATCTCAGCTAAATTACCAGAAACACAGCGTGCACCCAGCTGCTGAGGGAGGAAATGAACCACCCTGCTGATAACACGCTCACAGCACGTGAGAGCAGCACTTTGATCACAGGTAAGTGGGGTTTTTAGCACAAACAGTCAGGTTTCAGAATCTGCAGGCAAACAAGGAGCAGAAGAGCTCCTGGAAGATTGTTCATCATCTTTTTTTATAATCGAAGCTTTCACAAACAGCAGAAAATACTCTGCACTTTTTAAATTCAGGGTGGAATAGGGAAGCAGGAACCAAGTACTGGAAAGTAACACCAAAAACATGAACCAAGACATTCATCTCCCAATTCACTCCAACTTAAGAGCCCCCAAATGCTCCAAGAGCTATAGTCAGCCCTGCCGTGAGGATTCTGCTCCACGACCATCCAATACGGTGAGATCTGAGCACCAAAGGCAACGCCAGTTCCCTGAATCAATCTTAGTTCATTCACAGAAGCACCCAAAGACACCCAGACCACTCACATTTCTTCCCAAATCTCAGCACACATTTTTAAAATGGAACTGAACATTACATAGGCAAAGTGATTTCATGGCAGCATCCCAGGAATGGATTAAGTCTTCTAAAAAAGACCACAGAAAGTAAACACCCAGCCCATCTCAGAATCAGCTTCCAGCAATCGGGAATGGTTTAAAGCCTTTTGAATGAGATCACTGCAGCCCTGTGTGAGAAAATTCCTTTGTGTCACATTTCCATTGATTTTCCCCTTCCATTAGAAACAAGCAGAGGCAAGATATGAATTTAAATACTCAAGCAACTCTTCCAGTAATAGAATTGTTTTTGATTAGATACACTCTGACTCATCCCAGGGAAGAGCCCTGATGCAAGAGGGCAATTCCCATTGATCTTGCAGACAACTCTGCCAGCACCTGCCTCACGCAGTGCATTTCTGAGGTCTCCAAGTCACACAGAGGCACCAAACTGATCTGCTTTGAAACAGAATACTGCAGGAGAAATAACTTGGGACAGTCAGTTCCAGCAGAAGATTCAGTCAAGACAGCTGGAGAGCCAGGCAGGATTCAGAGCAGCAGCAGAACTGCTGAGCATTCCAAGTTGCCTAATTAAAACAAACACAGCGCAGAAAAACCCTGGGACATTGAATATCAAAGCACTTACTTTGTGTCAAGATTATATAATGTCATATTATTATTCAAGATAAGGATTTTGTCATAGAACTTCATGGGCCATCCTAGGCAGTCCAGATACCCTCTTCTAGTCGAAGCTCAAACATTCCAAGGGCCCAGCCTCATTACCCCAGAGCCTGTCATGCCCTGGGCAATGTCCAGATGCTGGGGGTAAGGCTCAGAAGTGCAGCATGGCTGGTGAGCAGAGAAGCCAGCAGGTCCTCCAAACGCTCTCCTCCAGCACTGAGCACGCCCGGTACCCGCGGTCACTGGGGACACACATTGCTTCCCATTATGGCCTCATTTCCCAGCACTGGGCACTTGCAGCAGGCAGCTCATCACTTCACTGACAGCTCCTCAGGACTCCCCATGCTCCAGCAGCTTTTGAGTTATTGTAGCTGGAGGCTTTTATTGCCACTGCATCATCAGCATTCCCTGTGTGACCCAGAAGTCCAACATCCCCACTGCATCCCCAGAATCTGCTGCTTACCTGATGGAGCTGCTGCTGCAAGGCTTTATTTTCTGTCACTATGGCAACCTGAGCTTCCAAGTCACGATGAACTGATCGATATCCGAAATTTGGAGAACCAATCAGGGTCAGGCAGGGCAGGTCGCTCCCTGCCAGGTACAGCCAGAGGCCTGCAGGAAAAATGAGGAAGAGAGGCAGCGTGACAGCCACAAAAACAGCCAGGGTGGGCTCATATGGTTCCTTCACTCAGCGTGAATTAAATGCATTAAATGTGGTTTACAGATTCTGTACAGGACCTCGAGAGCAGAGAGCAGCCAGCAGCACCCTCACAGGGTGCCCTGGCCCAAATCAGAGTGCAGCACCCCCAGGAACACACTGCCTCAAAACAGCCCAGAGCAAGTCTTGTCACTGCATTAGAGGCTGTTTTGCACCACAGGGAACTCAGAAATGCTGAGAGAAGACAAATAGATTTTCAGTGAAGGAACCAGCCCCAAAGCTCCAGGTAGACAGACTAGGTCTGTCCAACCTGTCCCAGGGCCAGGGACTAACCCCCATCCTGGGACCATGACAGGAAGAGGCATCTCTCAGCTCTGACAGGTGAATTCACATGCCACTGTGAAGAAACACAGAAGTGCAAATTATTTCACTCCCTCACTTCCAGAGAAGTCATCAGGGATAAGATCAGACTCTTGCCAGGGCACCTGGCCCCCTCCACCACTCACCAGCACAGCTCCAACAGCTCTTGCCAGCACAGAGAGCAGGCGGGACAGAGCCCAGGACAGGTCTTCAAGGGAAAGATGGAAATATCACATTATTCTCACGCACACCACTGCAGCAGGGCAAGAAACAACAGCCACAGGAGACTTAGGACTGCTGCCAAAGGGAGCCTGTGTGGCCACTCCGCACAAATGGAGCCAAAAGTCTTTGCTCTCCTCAGCAGAGCCCTGGGTGAGTCCCTGGTAGAGGCTTATTCCCATAGCTGGTCACACACAGACGACAACAAAGAACCTGCAGTATAAAAACCACCTCAGCCTTAAAATAGCAGCAGGTTTCCCAACTCAGCCCCAGAGCAGTTCCAAGAACGCCTTGAGTAAGATGCTGCCGATTCACTGCCAGTTCCTGTAACCTACTCCCCGCCCCCACAGTACACACTCACAGAGCTGGCACTGTTCTAATGCCGTGGCACCTCCAGCCCCTGCAGGCTCACCCACCACAGCAGGGCTGGACAGCCCACCATGGGCTCCAAGAGCCACAGGAAAGCATCCACACAGCACAGACTTTTGTCACGTCCTGCCACCAAACAGGACCCTGCCAGGGGCTGGCTGGTGCCTCATCAGCCAAAGGCTGGACCTCTGCCCAAGCAGCAGCCATGAGGAAGAGATTCCTCGCCTTCCCAAGTGTCCTGTGGCAGTCCCACAGCCTTTACAGGTCTCTGGTTTCATGGCCATCTGGCAGGATCTGCTCTAACAGTGACTCACCTTCCAGCAAGGGGAAGCACAGCTTCCCAGCGCCAGTCAATAGCAGTAGGAGGGTTTATCTCGCAGCACACAGCCACCTTCAGCACCCTGCCACCAGAACTTGCTTGGAAGGGACCCTGATCCCAAGAGGATCCCAAGGGGATCCCCCAACACTACACCCAGGAAAGTGGCAGGTAGGCTTTGGGATGTCACACCAGGACAGCTGCTGGCAGTCCTGCTCAGATGTGCACCACATCTGTGCAGTGCACTGCTACACCTCATGGTGCTGAATGCACCCAGGAGGGACATCCCTGGGTACACCACAGGCAGATACAGACATTTTAAGGGGAGGGGAATGCAACATAGCCTCAGTGTTTGGGGTATGTCAGCAAGATCCCATGGGGGACTAAAGGGTGTTTCATGTCTCAGCCCAGAGAGGAAGCACCAACAGGCACTATTTGCTGCTGGGAATCTCATGTCCTCAGTCAGGAGCTGAGCTCCATGGTCTCCTTGTGCACATGCCCTTCACATTTCTTCCTCCCTAACCGGTCCTTGTCCTCTCTGCCACACCACATGACTCCTGCAGAAGGAAACTAAGTGAATCCAATGTGTGCCAAGGGCAGCGCACGCCAGAGGAGGAGCTGCATGCTGATCCTCCCAGCACTCTGAAGGGGAACGGAAACAAGGCAGAAAATGTCTCCAACTCTCCCTCCTGCTAGGCACAGGAGCTGCTAAACTCCAAGCCCTGCATCTCTCTCCAAGCAAACACCACAAGGTACAAAGCCCAAAGCACTGTCCCATGAGGCCTGGCTGGCCCAAACAGGACCGATGACCATCTGCACTTTGGTAGCTGGGAAAAGCAGCCCTTGTTTCTGGGCTCAATTTATGCCAAACCACATCCCACTGGGAGCAGTGCTCAACAAAGGCAGAACCTGTGAACCACAGATCGCTCAAGCTCGTGCATCCTGAAAGACACTCCAGGCAGGCACGCAGGCAGGCAGGCAGGCAGGCAGGCAGACTGGCAGGGCCCTCCTTCACACTGCCCCGTGTGAGATTAAGGGTTTTCCCTGCATTCCCAACTGCGCTGAGGAGGGGCACCCTGAGATCTGTTTGTCGTTTCAACACAGAGGCAGCCAATAGCACCCAGGGATTTTCAACAGTCAAGAGAAGGCCAACTCTGCAGCTTACCCTCCCCACCACCTCTGAGCCTCCCTCTGAGCACCCCTGGGAGAAGCAGGGAGATGGAGCTATACCCACTAACAGCTCTCTTCAAAACAGGAACGGCCAGAGCCCCAGTGTTCCAACCACAGCCCAAATGCTCCGGCTGCAGCACCGTGCTCAGCCTGTGGGAGCTGGGCATAGTGTATCCAGCAGGAATCCAGGGTCTCCCAGAGAAGACCTCGAGGGCAGCATTCATTAACTCACTGTATGTTAGTCCCTATTCCTTCCTCAGCCCCTTGCCCTCTGGCTGCCTTGACTCCCATGAGCTCATGCTGCAGCTCCTCATGCACCGCATCCCCTGTGAGCTGTGAACAGGAGCTGGTGCAAATCCCCCCACAATCACACTGTCCCCATATAGACCAGCTGCTGGGAAGGCCCTGGGAGCAGCTTCCCTCTGGCACCTGCCCCAGACACTGCTGCAGTTGACTTTCCC
The DNA here is from genome assembly GCA_013397295.1 of Polioptila caerulea. NCBI lineage: Eukaryota > Metazoa > Chordata > Aves > Passeriformes > Certhiidae > Polioptila > Polioptila caerulea. The sequence goes on from VYXF01005669.1 coordinate 268,094, forward strand.
CAGCAGAGTCAGCACCTCTGTCTGCCAAAATCAGCCCAAGGGATACAAGAAAATGCACTATGGCACTGACTGCATCCTAAACATGTCCAGATGCTTCCTTCCCTTCACATCATGTTTCTCATCCAAGCAGTGCTCCAGTGCCACCACAGGGACAGCTCTTACATTATCCCTGTGACTGTATCGAACTGGAAATCCAAAGGCAAGGCAACCCCCAAGTGATCCAAACCCTCTAGGTTTACATAAGCAAGCTGTTTGAACCTTGGAGGAGTGTTTTGAAGGTTAAGCCCAGACTGGCATCCAGCCACCCCCTTACTCCTTTCGCAATCCAAATGCACAGCTCTCACACACCTCTGAACAAGACCCCTTGGGATAAGGACATCTCACCTTTGGCATGGAACGTCCACCCGGCGCGGGAGTACTCCTGTAGCTGCACCCTCTCCTGCTGCTGCAGGTAGCAGACCTCACTGTAAAACTGATGTTCAATGTAAACGTAGGCAGCAGGGATGGCACCTGCCATCCCTTTGGCACCAAAAAAACCATTGACCTCTGGCGAGGCCAGGAGGATCCGGTACTCAGCCCTTGTGCCCAAGATGAGGTCCATGTAGGCCTGTGTCAGGTTGAAGTAGCCAGTGGTGAGGTATATCCTGGCATCCCGCTCAGCCTCCGTCAGCAGTGTCTCAGTGACCATCTCATCTATTTGAATCCCAAAAGGTTTCATTTGAATTAAGGGATAGATCCAGGTGTCAGGTTCTGGTTTCAGACTCCCAGGTGCTTGAGAGTCTTGCTGGGATAAGAGGGAGCTGCCTGGTTGGCTGCTGTGGAAAGTCTTTGCATGAAGGAGTTCTTGCCGTGTCCGGGCAGAGTTGATGACCTCCATGACCCTCCGGTTGGCAATCTCGCAGTAAGCCACTTTGTCTCCTGCAGGAAAAGTCAGAGAGATGGTGCCTGAGGTCTACAGGTACAGAGCTACGTAACATCTATTACACACCAGGAAAATCTACTGACAGGACATGGCTACAGGAACGAACAGGAGCCAATGCAGAGTGTTCATGACTCTGTCCCAAGGCCCAAACCAGCTGTTTCAAGGTCGGCAGAGTAACATTACAGAAGAGAAATGCTTAGCAACTGGCAGCAGCCTGAAAAATCCTCGGAGAAAGAAAAGGACCAGGCCAAGGCTACAGTGACAACCAAAAATGAGCTGGAACACACAAACTCCCATCCCCAGCCTGAATTTACATCACCCAGTGCAAGCAGCGCAAGGCCAGCACAAAAACTGATGACGCAATCAGCCTGGCACATCGCTGCCCTCTCCGCCGAATTTTACACTTGTTCCCAGTCTTCCTGAACTGATTCTCACTTGATTCCCAGAACAAACTCTACTACAAGAGATTAATTACTAACAATAGCAGCACATTCATAAACCCTTCAGAACATGCACACCCAGAACACCTGGAATTGCAGCTGCTATTATCAGAAAAACTTCTCAAAGGATTGAAGTTCTTGTTTAAGGCCAAAAGCAGCATATTTATGAGGCAGCACTGAGATGGTTGCAGAGTTACTTCCAGCCTCTACATGTCCTGCCAAATTAGCCTGTGACAGTCAGTGCACTGGGAAAACCACAACAGACCCAGTCCTGAAACTCAAGCAATCTTGATTTTAATACTGGATGGCATAAAACAGTGTGCCAGTCTGAACAATGGTCAGACACCCAGCAATTCCCACATGGATGGAATCTAGTTCATCCTTAAACTCTGGCTGTCACTCCTCTCCTCTGGATCCCATCACCTAACCGGGTGAGACAACTCCCTCCCACCTTGGTATGGGTGTACCATTCCCTCCATCATCTGGACTGTATCATCCTGCTGTAACTGCAAGGACACGTCTCCAATCGCATCCACCAGCTCCGTGAAGAAGTCTGCGATCTCAGGAGAGTCCTGCAGCAAGATGTAGCGGTCCTGACGATTGGTGAAGTACAGATCACTCAGGTTTGCACTGCAGAGGAAAGGAAGAGATGGGTTCAGAGCACAGGCACAAGTTTCTCAACCTGCCAGCACAGGCTACAGGCCTCACTCTGGGATAGCTGCACTAAAGCACAAATTGGCCATTTCCTTCAGAGTCTCAAAATATTTTTCCCTTTAAGAAAGGTTTGCTTTCCTCTGAGAACCTCATGCAGGAACGGCGGTTGCTCTCCCATCTCAGAAGAGCATTGACAGGATCATGGTGGAGTCAGATGTTTAGACAATGCTGGCAGCACAGCCACCCTGCCCAAAGCCCAGCAAAACGATCGCACCCAGGCCGATGCAGCAGGACTCACCCGCTCAGGATCACGTTGTCATCAAAGAGATAGACCTTGATGTGCTGCAGCCCAATGGTCTCATTGAAACGCTCTGGAATCAGGAGCCGGAGAAGTCCACGCAGGTTTGGAGTGTGGAAGAGGGACACGCGGACCTGCTCGGGAAATCGCTGCAGCAATGGGATCAGCATTGTTCGAGAATTCTTCCTGCCTGGGAGAGGAAGGGAGTTTCACACAAAGTTCATGCAGACAGGACACATCATGACACAGCTCTTCAGTTAGTTACAGGGTGAAGACCCCTCCCATCCACTGGCACTTCATATGTTTTCCTTTTTTCTTTGCTTTTTTAAAAATCACTTTCATTTGCACTATGTCAATATTGAAACTGACATCCAGAATCAGTCACAGGGTAGATCTGACACTTTTCAAGCTTCTAAACCAGGCCTCACCAGCACTGGTAACACACCTACAAGTCACTGCAGATGACCACAGGTTCCTGATCCAGTGTGCTGCTGCTTCCAACAATTCCCATTCTCCTTTCAAAATGAAAATGTAAGTGAGCATGATGGGTAAGGGCAAATGCACTAATAAATGAACCAAGAAAGACTACACAAGTTGCATAGGGTAGCTTGGCCCTTCTTGCTCCTACCACCTATTTTTGGAGGAAAAGCTGCTCAGATTGCAGATTTTCTGGGAATATACAATTCTGGAATACAAAAAACCAATCCTGAAAGGTGCATACTTTAAGCAAGTAGGTCCAATTGGCCAAGACACCCACTCTGAAAAGAACTGTCTCTCTAGCCTAACAGTAAAATCGGGCTCTCACAAAAGCAATGTGGCAATTCCTACCCCGAGAACCCCTGGTGCAGTCGAGGAGAATGGAAACTCTGAGGTCTGGTGAGTCTTTTGCTTGCCGTGATTTCTCCAGTGTTTCTTCTAAGCAATACACCTGCAGAGAGAGTTCTCTCCTCATTACAAAAGCAAATACACTTTCCAAGGGAAGTGCTCAGCAGCAGGAGAGCGTGGCCAAGACAGCTCCCACATCCTGGTGCGAGTCCTTCCTCCTTGTGCCAAGCACAGCCAGTTCAGCCTTTGCATCTGCCAGCCTGGCAGCCTCCATCAGCCCAAAGGCACAGATCAAAGAACCTCAGTTTTATATGTCCACATTCTTGGTATGGGTGTACCATTCCCTCCATCATCTGGACTGTATCATCTCACAAGACCAATTACGTTAGCAGAAAAAGTCTCATTATCATTCCCAAATCACAGACTAACATCACCAAAGACAAACATTGGTAGGAATTCACTGCAGTTTTATTCTTTTAACTACAAGGTTGTTTGTCACATGCAAATTCAAATACTATGTGCAAGCCCAGAGAAAGTCGGGCATAAATTCTATGCAGGTTCCATCCACCTTTACGCTGCCAGGGCATTTGCTTCCTAACATCAGAACCTGGCCAATGCCAGGCTTCCTCCTAAAGCCCTTGGGCAAAAATGCTTTTGTTCTAGATGAAAGAACAAAAAAAAGGTAAATACCATTAAGCAAAGCTGACCTTGGTCTCAAAAGCAGAAAACCAATCCTTCATCTGTGTCCTGCACCTGGAGCACCAAACACAGCACTACAGACTTAACAGTTTGAATCCCATTCAAGAAAAATGCCAGGGAAAAATAGATTCCCGTGATCTGAGTTTTACAAAGCCCCCTGAGCACTCTGAATACCAGGCCAGTCTCTTCTGACAGGTCCAGGCTAACTATCCCCAGAAGAAGTGCAACAGCTCCCACACCCTGATTTTATACCAGACCTAAACCATAAGCACTGCGCACCTTCCTTCCACATCCCTCCTCTGTATTCCCTTCCTGGCCTTCCCAAACCCTTCCACACTCACCAGCTCTTGCTCAAGGAGTCCTGTTCCCAGGTACAGTGAGGCCATCACCACCCGCTGTTTGGCTGCTTTTATCTGCACCTAGGAGCAGCAAAAAAACAAGCTCAATTTCACACAGGGTGTCTGGTCCTGAGGAGCCATCAGCCCAGACCTGGCAGTGCAGCACTCCCCTGGAAGGAGGCCTTCAGCCACATCTCTGCACTGGCCCCCTGGCCTTGAGGGAGGAAAGGGTAACACATGGAGAGTGGTGACATAAAACATACAGAGCTCCGTGGAGCCACAGCAGCACCATTGCTGCTCCTAAAATTCAAGGAAGAAATTAGTGCTTTCTGGGAAACTGAAGAACACACTCCCTGCAGTTAAACCTATTCCATACAAGAGCAGTTACCAGGCAGCAGCTGCAAATCTGGGATTGGATCAAAACCATTCCCACAACTTGCAGCCCACACGTTACCTTCAGGAGTTCATAGAATTCCACCGGGGATGAAAGCACCTTGACATGCGAGCTGGAGATCCCAAACTCTGGGACCAGATTCCTGATCCACTGGAACCTGTGTGCTCCTTCTGGACAGAGGGAGCACGGTGGGGCTGTGATCACTGGAACAGGAGGGGTGAGTAGTGGGGCTAGAAGGAGCCATGATGATCTGTGCAAAAAAAGATGGAGAAATGCATTATAGCGAAACCTTTGCTTTCCAGAAAGACTCTAAGCAGGTAAAGGAAGAGCTGCAACCAGGGCCAATACATGGCAGGGATCCACAATGGCAAGAATGCCTTTCTCTTTCCATAATCTGATCTGGATCACCAAAGCCAAATGTAGAAACAGAAAAACTCAGGTAAAATGTGGAAGAACAGATCTGAACACCACCAGCTCCTTCCCTGAGCTGGCATGCAGATGAGGGGAAACAACTTCATCAGGACAACATGGGAGGGAAAGGAGGCCAGGAGCTGCAGAAAATGAGAGTGTGGACACTCACGTGTCTGGTAGTGCTGCAGTGGCAACACCTGTACCTGAACTCGCCACTTCTGAATTATCTCCATCAAACACATACATCAGCTTGGCCATGGCCAGCACTCCCTTCAAGCTTTGTTCTCAGCTGGGCTGAAGTCGTTCACGTTTCAGGTTTAAAGATCACACTGCTTTAGAGAGAAAAATGCCTCCATCCCTCAATCTTATCCAAAAATAGATCTACAGCACACAAGGTAGCCAAGCGCAAGCCCCAGCAAAGGCAGAGCAGTCACAGCCCAAGAACACCCACAAAAGGAGTGGGCAGCAGAAAAGTGCCAAGAGCCACGAAAGAGGGATCCATCCCCTCTAGCAATCCCACCAGCATTCTGCAGAAGTACAAGAGAGGGTCATAACTTCCCCTGCAAACCCGACAAAAGCTGTGAGGGAAACGTCAGGAAACTCATTCTTCAAAAAGAAATTTCAGAACAAATTTAATTTCTTTGAAGTCACTTTGGGAAGAAACCAGCTTACTGCCAGCATCACCCAGCGGGTGACAGGAAGCAAGCAGCAACTTCTCCTCTCCGAGGTTTCACACATGCAAATTTATCTAGTCATAGAATAACCCCTGGCAGGAGTCTGTTCGCATGACAAAACCACATTTCAACACAATTAGCAGCAGCAGCTCCCTTGAGATCCAGGAATCCATGAGCAAGGGACTGAACTGCATCCCTGAACCTGACACAAACCATTCCACTCTGCAAATACCACTCACGGGAGCTGGAGCTGGGCTTCTTGGGATGGAACCGGGGTGGCTGGTCTTAACCTGAGGACCACCAGGTCCTTGGGCCAGCAGGCAGCCAGCGTCCTGTGGCCCATCCTGATGATTCCACCATCACCACACACCAAGAGGAAACTTGATCACCGCCTTTACCAGAATTTGTTATGAGGAACTTCTGGCTTTTTACCACAAAACAGAGCCCAAATGAACACAGATTCCAGGAAGATGATTTCACTCATCTGGTTCATGATACAACCCTGGATCTTCACAAGGTTTCCAAACATCCTTACAAGGAAACCAGTTCATAGTGGTGTTTCCTGGAAAATCCACGAGTTTGTCACTGACTATTCACGAACACCGAAATCTGAGTCAGCCAGTGCAGGAATTCCTGGGATGGCGGGTTTTAACAGATCTCGTGGACTGGGCTCAGCCTGAATACCCAGAAGTGACAGAGATCACCAGCACAGGCTGCTGAAAACAATGCAAATATCCCCTAATAGCTGCAGAAAAAATTAAAGCAGAACAGAAACACAAGAAATACCACTTTTCAGGTACATTCTCATAAGTCTCCACAGAACCTGAGCACAACCTTTATACACCTTTGCTCACTTCAAGCCTCACAGGCCACACACGGAGAGCAGATTCCCACTTTTCCATCTCTGCAAGGCAGCATGGCACACAGAGCTACAGGAATTCATACTGGATCCAAAAATACAGGGTTTTAAAACCCACCAAATGCTCAGCCCACAGAGCAGTGGCATAGTTCAGCTCTAACCCAGCCCTGCAGGTCACAAACAACCATCTGGAATTATTCCCAGGGAGGAAGCAGTGGCAAATTTTATGCATTTTACAGTAATAATCAACAGAGATGAATATTGTCCTCATTATCTCACTGGCCAACCCAATTATACTTCCAGAAGCCAGACCAGTGGCCAAGCACACCCTTTCCAGAGACATCATTCCCAGAAGCCATTTTCTAGCAAGGAGTGTTGGAACTCTGAGTCCAACTGCCTGCCTCTCTGCCTGTGGCCCTGCATCTGCCTGCCTGGAGCCAGGGGCAGCTCCAAAGGCTGCAGGCAATGGGTTGAGCTTGAAGCATCTGGACTCTGACCGGAACATTTGGAGGAACATCAACCTGCAGCACCAGCACTATTTGGTTTGATTCAGATTGATTCTGTATAGGTCCATTTATCCCCACTAATTGCACCCTCCAGATTTTTCACTCCCTAAGTAATTTACAGTGTGTTACTGTTTGATCTTTCAACCCAATACTGAAATTTACACCTTATTCATCATTGAGAAATTATGGCTTTTAGAATTATCAAATAAATCTGCATTTTGCTACAGCCACAGAGCCATTGGCACAGCAACTGGCTCCCAGAGCAGCAGCTTCTACCCACCAGTGACTGACATCAGCTCAGCGACTACAACCAATTCTTGCAACCATGCACACACAACTACCAGAAACCATGTAAGATTATGAAGAAATCATCAAAATTCCACACTGTGACAAACCAGGTTTCAGAGGAACAGAAAATGAACTAGGGGGGGCCCTTTCCACGTACTTCACAACACTGACTTAACCAGAAAGAGAAAACGGAATCAAAAGGAACCACCTCAGACCCCTTCGGAATAAACAGTTGACCGTAAATAGAAACAACGGGTTTTCTGGGGTGTGTTCTATTATTCAAAATGCAGGCTTGGTACAGAAACTCACAGTGGAGCTGAAACGCTTATTCACTGTAAAACCTCATCTTTAGAGCCAGAGGTGAAGTGAAACTGCGGGACACAGTGCCGTCCTTTCAAACACACATCACCACACGGGGGGATCTCTTTGAACTCAGTGACTGCTTTTCAGGGCTCAGACTAATTTATCTGCCCTAAAAACACTGATGAGACCAGAAGACAAGTGTGGAAAGAATTTCCTAGGTGTGAACAAGAACACAGAGCAGACTGATGATCCTCCAGGACTGCGGTGACAGCCACTGGTTGGTCACTGTCGCCGGTCACAGCCCCCGGTCACTGCCGCCAGGCAGAGTGTGCCCGTCCCCTCATGCCCCGGCACAGAGGGCACTGACACCTGCATCGGCCCCATCCCGCGGGGGCATCTCGCCCTCCACGACCACCCCGGCCCGGGCGGACTATGCCGAACACCCAAACCCGGCCGGTGCCGCCCGAGGGCTGAGCTGCACCTGCGACAGCCGAGAAGCGCCTGGCCTGGGGAAGAACACGTCGGCCAGCGCCTGGTGACAGTGCGAGGCAAGGAAATGGGAAATGAAGACGAAATAACGCTCAGCTGTTGTTCTGAGGGCGATCGGACAGTGGGGCGAGCTAAAGCGGTCTGCGAGAACAGAGCTGAACCCAACTCTGACCCCGGCCTGGGGGTGCCGGGCCGCTCCTTTACCCCTAGGCAGCTTTTCCAAGGGGCTGAGGCCGGACCGGAAAGGCGAAGCGGCGAGCGGGGGGTGCCCAGATAACGCGACACCAACTGCGGGGGCGGTCGAGGGCTCCCGCTGCCTCCCAGCCCCAGGAGAGTCGGCGGGGTCCCGGCCGGTCCTTACCTGCGGGCGCGNGCCATTGCCCGCGCTTTCCGCTTCCGCGCTGCCATGGCGACCCCGTCTTCCGCTTCCGCGCCGTGCCGTCGCCTTCCGCAGCGCCCACCCCGCCC